>OY783194.1:36596208-36906208 GCA_963678675.1 Xiphydria camelus | reverse complement strand
GTTAAGTTAAGTTTGGTTAAGTTCGTCGGCTGGGTTAGGTTAGATAATGTTTGTCGGTTAGGTTAGGTTAAGTTCGTCGGCTGGGTTAGGTTTGATTATGTTTCTCGGTTAGGCTGGGTTAGGCTAGGTTTCTCGGTTAAGTTAGCTTCGTCGGCTGGGGTAGGTTAGGTTTCTCGGTTAGGTTAGGTTCGTCGGCTGGGTTAGATTATGTTTCTCGGTTAGGCTGGGTTAGGCTAGGTTTCTCGGTTAGGTTAGCTTCGTCGGTTGGGTTAGGTTAGCTTCGTCGGCTGTGTTAGGTTAGCTTCGTCGGCTGGGTTAGGTTAGATTATGTTTCTTGGTTAGGCTGGGTTAGGCTAGATTTCTCGGTTAGGTTAGGTTAAGTTCGTCGGCTGGGTTAGGTTAGGTTAGCTTCGTCGGCTGGGTTAGGTTAGGTTAAGTTCGTCGGCTGGGTTAGGTTAGATTATGTTTTTCGGTTAGGCTGGGTTAGGCTAGGTTTCTCGGATAGGTTAGGTTCGTCGGCTGGGTTAGGTTAGGTTAGGTCGTTTGGCTAGGTGCGGTTTCATTCTGCTAGGCTTTATATATGGAAGGATCCTCGGCTAGGTTAGGTTAGGTTTCTATTATAGAAAATTCCTCAGCTAGTTACTATTATTACGGGTACATCAAGCTAGGTCTTTTGGGCTAGGTTCGACTTACTACCAGGCTTGGTGGCTAGGTTAGCCTACTTTCAGGGGCTAGGTGGGTGTTGGGTTTCCCCGGCTAGGTCAGGTTTCCTTTCGGCTAGGTTTCTAGGTCAGTTTCTCATTGGGCTAGTTTCCACGGGGTGCTCCTTCGATCACGGCTAGGTCATACTACATATTCCGCGGCTAGTTTTACCTTTGTCCTGAATCACGATGCTAAGTTTCCATTCAGTTCTGGGTCCTTATTCTCGAGCTCATGCGAGAAACTTTCGTATACGAATCTTTGAATCTCACCAATCTCGTTTCGGCTATTCCATTCGGTCCACTATTTCATTGGTTACAACTAAAGATTCGTATACGACAATTCTCGCACGACATTCGAGAATAGGGGCCCTGGCTGGGTTACTTGACTTGTTCGAAGGCTAGGTTCAGCTTGGATTTCCCTTCGCTCTCGAGTCACGAATAACTTGCGATTACGTCGGTTCGGGAAAATGGAATATGTTTGGCTACGATTTCCTGGATTAGGCTACTTTTTGCGACTTACTGTGGGGTCCAAAGAAAAATGATGTTTGGGGACGTTTCTGGCACAGGGGTTGGGGGTATAACTTGGAAAATGATTTTTGGGGAAGAACCTCGTACCGGGGTAGCAGGGATTACCCGGGAAATGATTTTTGGGAAAAAATACCTAAAATAGGGTGGTTGAGAATTCGATTCCAGAGATTTCTGGATCACCCTATCTGATGTATTTTTTTACGCTGATTTTGAAAACCACAGTTATTAGGTCGAAATCTCAAAGGAAATATGAAATAACGCTGATTTTGTGTAGAAAAAAAAAATTTTTTTCCGCAAGAAATCATCGACATCTCGGTGTTCCGTTGAGATTTCCTCAATAAATCTATCATTTTCGTAATCAGCGCGAAAAAATACATAAGATAGGGTGGTCGAGAATTCGATTCCAGAGATTTCAATTTTGGCGAAAAATCTAAGGGGTATGCCTTAGATTTTTCGCAAAATCGAAACCTCTGGAATCGAATTCTGGATCACCCTATGTTATGTATTTTTTTACGCTGATTTCGAAAACCACAGTTATTAGGTCGAAATCTCAAAGGAAATATGAAATAACGCTGATTTTGTGTATAAAAAAATTTTTTTCCGCAAGAAATCATCGATATCTCGGTGTTCCGTTGAGATTTCTTCAAGAAATCTATCATTTTCGTAATCAGCGCGAAAAAATACATAAGATAGGATGGTCGTTAATTCGATTCCAGAGATTTCGATTTTTGTGAAAAATCTTGATGTATCTGCCCCAAAAATCATTTCCATTGTAATCCCTGCTGCCCCGGTACGAGGTTCTTCCCCAAAAATAATTTTCCAAGTTATACCCCCTACCCCTGTGCCAGGATCTTCCCCAAAAATCATTTTCCGTGTAATTCCTGCTACCCCGGTACGAGGTTCTTCCCCAAAAATCATTTTCCAAGTTATGCCCCCTACCCCTGTGCCAGGATCTTCCCCAAAAATCATTTTCCAAGTTATTCCCCCTATCCGTGTGCCAGGATCTTCCCCAAAAATCATTTTCCAAGTTATACCTCCTACCCCTGGGCCAGGATCTTCCCCAAAAATCATTGTCCAAGTTATACCAGCTACCCGTGTACCAGAATCTTCCCCAAAAATCATTTTCCAAGTTATACCGGCTACCCCTGTACCAGAATTTTCCCCAGGACAGGTACAGGGGTAGCTGGTATAACTTGGAAAATGATTTTTGGGGAAGAACCTCGTACCGGGGTGCAGGGATTACACGGGAAATGATTTTTGGGGAAGATTCTAGCACACGGGTAGCCGGTATAACTTGGGAAATGATTTTTGGGGAAAAACCTGGTACAGGGGTAGCCGGAATAACTCGGAAAATTATTTCTGGGGAAGAACCTCGTACCGGGGTAGCAGGGGTTACCCGGGAAATGATTTTTGGGGAAGATCCTGGCACAGGGGTGTAGCCCGTATAACTTGGAAAATGATTTTTGGGGAAGATCCTGGCACAGGGGTAGCATGGATTACCCGGGAAATGATTTTTGGGGATGATCCTCGTACAGGGGTAGCCGGTATAACTTGGAAAATGATTTTTGGGGAAGATTCTGGTACAGGGGTAGCTGGTATAACTTGGAAAATGATTTTTGGGGAAGAACCTCGTACCGGGGTAGCAGGCCTTATCATATCCCATCTCATCCCTCGAGTGACCTTCGTTCTACACTACGCAACAAAATTATCGCAACAACTTATTTTTCTCTAAAAATTGTTAAACTTCGGAAGCCCGTAGCACAGCGAAAAATCATCGTATCCCTATGTGGCGAAAAGGATGTGGTCGCCATCTTATCGGCGGAGCGTTTCGTCCCGGAGTCGGCCTGTGGACTCGTCAGTAAGGCTAGGCCGACTCCTGCCTTAGACGCTCTGTGGTCCTCGGTGAGAGACGGGCAGTTGCGGTCTTATATAGAAACTTGCCCGTTGTTGGACCACTAACGAGAAGCCGAAAGCCGTGGAGTCGACGGGTGGCGCCACCTGGCGGCGGGGCGCCGTAGCGCGATGGGTCGCCACACCTATCTTTTTTTTTAATTAAAGCTTAAAATCTCAGCTTCACTATCCCAAAGTTTATTTTTCGATTTAAAGCACCGAGAGATTAAGTGACCCTGAAAATCAAGGTCATCTTTTGAAACTTAAAAATTTGCAGTTTTCGAGTTGACACGGAGTTACAATTTTTTTTCAAATTCTGATCACATAAAAAGTAAGTTCAACTCTTTACCTTTAATAAAAAAAAAAATTTTACTTTCCGATTTTTCTACGCCGTTCTACAGCGTTTTAAATAAAAAAAAACTAAGAATCCCGTAAGAACTCGTATTCCTATAGAACTCGTCCAGGTGCACTTGTACAGTAAGTTAACATACGTGCAATACCTTTTCGGCGACCTCTAACTTGGCCCCAATGTCGCGATTAACTCGCGATCAACGTCTAACTTAGCCCCAATTCCCCGTGTTAACTTACGAACGGCTTCTATGTAACTTCGCCCAAATGTCCCCATCTCGATACCAAAATCCCTGAAGAAGTAGTCCAGGTATACCTGGACGCAATATACGACCTCCAATAATTCGAAACAAAAATGTATACGATGATTTTTCGCTGTGCTACGGGCTTCCGAAGTTTGACAATTTTTAGAGTAAAATAAGTTGTGATAATTTTGTTGCAAGTGTACAAGAGTATACGCAGTAAGAAAGAGATATGCTAATAGCAGGAATTTCTAATACGCGAGTTTTGCATTTGAGAGTCCTTTGAACAGCTAGCATTCCTTAGCGGAAAATACGATGGTCGCCGCTTCATGTAGACTTGTCCAAGGAACTGTCGTTCTACGAAAACGTGACGTAACGTCACAGTGGCATCGTCCGGACAAGTTCGAGCCACGCGCTCGCAGCTGTGACATTACGTCACGTTCTCATAGAGCGACGGTTCTTTGGACAAGCCTACACGAACGACGATCGCCTTGTTTTCCGCTGTAGAACGCGGGCTGTTCAAGGAGCCTTCGAATTAAGACTTGCGTATGAGAAATCCCCATCATTAGCATATCTCCCTTTTCCGCATAGATTCTTGTAGAGAAATGGTCACTCTAGGGATGAGGTAGGGTAGGTAGGAGGAAAGCAGATGCGGCGACTTTCTCACGGCCCGAGAACAACGGGAGCCAAGGCTGCGACTTTCTCACGGACCGAGAACAGCGGGAGCGAAGGCTGCAACATCTCTAAGGCCCAGGAACAATGAGGGGCTATAAACCGATTTTTTAGTCCCTTCGCAGAAAACTCTCGCCAACGCAGGACCCGCGCATTCGAAACAGGACGCATCGACACATCTGGAAGACGTTACGGCACCCGACGTCTTCGTCCTCGAGGAAACACCCCTTTTCTCGAGGACTCACCCCGATTGGACATCGCACGAGGCACACCCACCGGAGCATCCCCTTCCCGGGCGACGCCGAGAGGGATTTGAAACGCTGGAAGATTTTTTGAGAGAGACGCAACTCGATCACGGAACCGAACGCGACTTTTCCTTTTGCTTAAAGAATAACGTCGAACTTCGATTTTTGCTTAAGGAATAAATTCGAATTTTGCCGGCAACCTCTGTATGGAATTTTCTTCCCTGTTTCCTTTCGGATTGTTCCTGAATCGCGCGTCTCGCGCGCGGTGCCCGATCCTCGCGCCTCGCGTCATAGAGCGACCGGGTTTAGAGATAGGCCGGGTCGTAACAGTGGTGACAGCGGTGTACCCAAATTTATTAAAGACGTTGACCTACAGTGCATATAGTGTAATTACCCAGACTGTGAACAGAGTGAGTGAAGCATCCGACGTCCCGAGCCAACTTCCGATTCAACCCACCGAGTGTCTCCTTGGACGACAACTAGAATCAACTACGGGACATCCAATAATCCGAGAAAGACGTCCTCTTGGTGTGCCATTTCTCCTTCCTGGGTTTTCGCACGGTTTCCCCAGGAGCAACGGGCGAATGCCGGAGAAGCGGTTTCAGCGGCCGTGCACGCTATATCCCTGAAACCACAGGCAACCATAGAGAGCAACATCACCAACACGAAGTACTCACCACAATAATCCAACGGCGAGAGAGACTTCTGGACAACCCTGCCGGACAAGGAGGCGACCATCGACAAAGAGGAGCATCGGCGACCTGAACAACGTTCGACCCCCATCATCTATACAACGTTCGACCCCAGCAACCAGATCACGAGGCTGACAACCCCTTCACAACGCTGTAAGAGTGAGTCAAATAGTTATCATCTCTTGAGTGACCAAGTAGGGCTATATTATAAATAACAAGATACGTAGTATATATCGAATAGAGATCTTCTGCGAAAATGTATCGGAATCGATCTACAAATTCTTGGATCGTTGAAGAACAAAATGAATCGTCCCCACCCCGAGAAAATATACAGGAAATAACACCCGTGGTATCACGCCCCGAGCCGGAGCCGTCGCGTAACATTAATTATCCATTGATATTGTCGCGCGATTTTGCATCACCGGCAGTTACATTATTACGAGACGATCCTCCACAATCGGATCGAAATTCTACGTCAGACGTTTCAAGCCGGGGAAGCGAAGAAACCCGATATATATCTTTAAAAATAGCATCGGACCTCATACCGAAATTCGACGGGAAATCTCCACCGATACGTCAATTCGCTAAGGATTGCAGAGATGTCTGGAAGTCGGTAAGACCCGCTAATCAACAGTTTTTATTTAAAATAATTCGTCAAAAAATTACGGGCGATGCAAAAATTTACCTACTTGATTCGGATAACGACCTAAATTTAGACGAGTTCCTAGACGATTTGGAACGTGCCTTCGCGCCGCGCAAAACACTAGATTCGCTACAAGCTAGCATGTCTAATATACATCAAAAAAGAGATGAGTCCGTTAGTCAATACGGAAATCGCGTAAAAAAACTCCTATTCGAGATATCAGAGGCAGTAGACCGTGAATGCGAAGGTGAGATCGCGCGCGGAGTAAAGTCGCGAGCCAAACAAAACGCGTGCAATTGCTTCGTCAAAGGCCTCACGAGTAGAATAGAATTACCCGTGCGACATCGGAGTCCACGAGATCTACAGGATGCCGTTAACCTCGCCGTCACCGAGGAAGAATATGAAAAAGAACGATCGCGCGTCCGAAATTTGAACGAATCAAAGAACTCGCGATACAGTAGACCTCGAATAGCCTACATGAATGAGATCAGATATTCGGCCGCGAATTCAAACGACAAGTTATCCGCGGTTTGTTTCGACTGCGGGAAACCGGGACATCTTAAAAGAAATTGTAACAACGGGAAGCGACAGGAACGCGAACATTTCTCGCGAGCAGAACCGCCGCGCTGCGATTACTGTAAGCGAAAGGGGCACACCGAATCTAAGTGCTACGCGAAGCGGGACAGGGATCGCCGTCGGGACAATTTCCGCACTAATTTACGCGAAAGGACGGAAAACGAAAGCACCGGGCATTTAAACGCGAAGCCTGCTCCGCGGAACGACGCATCGAGGAGCACGGCAATAAGAGCGCGTCCAGAATCTACCGAATTAATTACCATTTCGACGCAGGAAAAATAGAGCAACTCCCCGTTATTATTTTAGACCACGAATTCCTTAACTCGGGATTGGGATATTTTCTCATCGATACCGGCTCTCAATTGAATTTAATTAAAGAAAACGCTTTAACACCAGACATCGATATAAACACGAAAATAATTTACCATCTTAATGGAATCGGCTCTGGCACGGTGCGCACCTATGGCGAGATACTTGTTAGAATACGAAGCGTAGACATACGGTTTCAAGTCGTCGACAGCGACTTTCCCATCCAGCAAGCAGGTATCTTAGGCATGTCCTTTTTGACTCAGCAGGAAGCAATACTCACTTTCCGTGCCAATCTTCCTAGTCAGTTGATCCTCGGTAATCAGGAGATTCAGTTTTGTAACCACCCATCGTTTGATCTTCCTCCGAGAACAAAAAAACTCATCAAAATTCCTATAAAGAATAAAGAACTAAAGGAGGGATATGTTAGAAGGATTGACGCAGGACGCGGTGTCTATTTGGGCGAAGTGTTAGTCACGCAAAGGAACGGCTACGCCCATACCTTTGCCATAAATTCAACTAGCAGTCGCATTAATCTTACTATTCCCCCTATCGAGTTAGAAGATTTCAAATCTCAACCTCCGCTAGCTCGATCTGCTCGACTGGGAAATCCCGGCATTGATTTGGAAAAATCTGCCGCAGAACGACTCTCGAAAATTGCAAACTTTCTCAACTTGGATGGTCTAAACGAAGTCGAAAGGACTAGCATCTTAGAATGTATCGCCAGCTTTCCGTTTCAATTTTATCTTCCCGGAGATAAATTAGGTTCAACCACGATTCTAAGGCATAAAATCGCCACGACGGACGAGAATCCGATTAACATAAAACAATATCGATACCCACAGGTCCACAAACAAGAGATACAAAACCAAGTCGATACCCTTCTCGAGAATAACGTAATCCGGCCTTCCGATTCACCTTATAATTCTCCCGTCTGGATCGTACCGAAAAAACCCAACGCCTCGGGAAATCCTCGCTGGCGAATGGTGATAGATTATCGCGCCCTCAATGAAAAAACTATTAGCGATGCTTACCCGATCCCCAACATCACTGATATTCTTGATCAGCTCGGAGGGGCAAAATACTTCAGTACCCTTGATCTAGCTTCTGGATTTCATCAGGTGCCAATAGACCCTGCTTCTCAATCAAAAACTGCATTTTCCACCCCGCACGGGCATTACGAATTTAACCGTATGCCCTTCGGTTTAAAAAATGCCCCCGCAACCTTCCAGAGACTGATGGATTTAGTACTCTCGGGTCTGCAAGGAATCGAGCTTTTCGTTTACATGGATGATATTGTCATCTATGCCGCTTCCCTGGAAGAACACTCGTTGAAATTAAAAAAAACTTTTAGGTCGGTTGCGAAGCTCTGGCTTAGCCCTCCAACCGGAAAAATGTATGTTCCTAAAGCAGGAAATATCATATTTAGGTCATATCATCACGCACGAAGGAGTAAGGCCGGACCCTAAAAAGATAGAAGCCGTGAAGAATTTTCCCATCCCAAAAACAAAAAAGAATATTAAGCAATTCTTAGGCCTCGCCGGCTACTATAGAAGATTCATGAAAGATTTTGCGAAAATCGCGAAACCAATGACTCGTCTCTTAAAATCCGACATCTCATTTTCTTGGACCGATAGCGCTCAAGAAGCCTTCGAAAATCTCCGAAATATTATATGCACCGAGCCCTTGCTGCAATATCCAGATTTCTCTAAACCTTTTGTCGTCACGACCGACGCTTCCAACTACGCGCTGGGCGCCATTCTTAGTCAAGGTCCTATAGGCAAAGATCTTCCGATTTCCTATGCTTCTCGAACACTCAACAACGCAGAAACTAATTATTCCACGACAGAGAAAGAGATGCTAGCTATTGTATTCGGCGTCGAACATTTCCGGCCATACCTCTTCGGCCGCAAATTTACCTTGGTCACCGATCATCGACCGCTAACTTGGTTACACAATACCAAAGATCCCACGTCGAAATTAATGCGATGGCGAGTTCGCCTTAACGAATACGATTACGACATCAGGTACAAACCGGGCAGAATAAATTCCAACGCTGACGCACTCTCCCGTAACCCGATCCTCCTAAACGAACAAAATCATGACTATACAAATCAAAAGGGACTTAGCTCGAAAGATTTGAGATCGGTGTTAGTCTGCGCAGACGACCCACCTATCGTGAATCTTGCAGTGGGCGACTGTCCCGAAAGACCGACGGAAGACTCCAGTATCGAAACTTTAATCGACAGCTGCTTCTCCATTAACGCAAACAGAGACGATAGCATCCCGAGCAAAGCTCCTTCTCTAATAAAATCAGATGAAACAATGTCGACGGACTCTGACGATGGAGAGGACAGCGACGCTTACCTGACAGCAACTGAGGACGAACTACCGGGACAAGACAGAATTACGCCACCAGTATCAGCACATCGTGGGAATATCTGGCGTGTGTCGTCGCCGGGTACTCCGGAACACACGCCAGGGGGGGAGATGACGTTAGCCCTCCCCCATGTCAACTTTAAAGAGTCATCGAGGGATTTCTGGCGTGTGTCGTCGCCGGGTACTCCGGAACACACGCCAGGGGGGGAGATGACGTTAGCCCTCCCCCATGTCAACTTTAAAGAGTCATCGAGGGATTTCTGGCGTGTGTCGTCGCCGGGTACTCCGGAACACACGCCAGGGGGGGAGATGACGTTAGCCCTCCCCCGTGTCAGGTTTAAATCGTCACCGAGGGACTTCCTGACGTGTGCCGTCGCCGGGTACTCCGGAGCACGCGTCAGCCAGCGAGACCATCGAGAGACGACTGTTGACGATGACTCACCTGAGGACAAAAACTCTCACAGACTTGACAATGATAAAATTACAAGACGCAACCTTTTAATTTCCACAGCCACATGCCTCGTCCACAGTAAAGATTTCCTGGCCCTGAGAAATGATCATATTGTACATTTCACCTCTATCGATTACGACCTGTCGTTTCAAACAAGCAAAGATTTGATCGAAACACAATGGTTTACCTTTCACGACTTGCAGAAAATCCCTGGCAGCTTAGGTGACGCAACCACTCTTCCATCCAATAAGTATCACGTCTTCCATTTATTTGTTAAAAATTCGCCCAACGAATATCCCAATTTAGTCAACGTCGAGTCATGCATAAAAAGCTTGAAAAATTTAATGGACTTCCTTGGTATCTTCACCTGTAGCGTTTCAAAAAATCGAAATGGATTAGATCAACTCCCCTGGGTAAACATAGAAAAAATCTTTCAAACGGTCTTCTTCAATAAAGGATATACAATTACGATTTGCTCAAACGAATTGAAATTTCCATCCAAGCACGAACAGGCAGCTATCGTCAAAGAGTACCATGAGTCGGTTGTAGGTGGTCATCAAGGCATCTCCAAGCTCTATAATCGAATTAGAGACGAATACTATTGGAAAGGGATGAAGCAGGATATCATTAATTTCGTTCACACATGCAGTAGTTGCCAAAAGAACAAGCTCGCCAGAATAAAAACTAGGCAGCCCCTTCGTATCACCGACACTCCGCAGCAAGCTTTTGATAAAGTACAAATGGACATTGTCGGTCCCTTACCAGTTACCGAGAAAGGAAATCGATACTTACTAACTCTTCAAGACAACCTAACAAAGTATTCGGATGCCATTCCTCTCCCCACCATCGATGCGATCACAGTTGCCCTCGCACTCGCTGAACAATTCATTTCTCGATTCGGTTGTCCCAAGGCAATACATACCGATCAAGGAAGCAATTTCATGAGTAGCATTATGAAAAACTTTTGTCAAATCTTCAAAATTCAACAGATAAAATCAACCGCTTTTCATCCGCAATCTTTGGGATCCTTAGAAAGAGCCCATCACACATTCATGGAATATCTGAAACATTATTGCGCAAAAAGAAATTGGGATCAGTGGATTAGATTTGGTATGTTTTCATACAATACCTCCGTCCACGAAGCTACCGGATTCACACCTCACGAATTAATCTTTGGAAGAAAAGCTCAAATTCCCTCGGAATTCTCAGATCAGCGGGTGCCTCGTACATTCATTCAATATTTTGATGACCTCTTCACGATAATTACTACTACCCAGGGTATGGCAACGGAAAACCTAGAAAGGGCGAAAGCCAAGAGCAAGAAACTTTTCGATAGGCACTCAAATCCCCGCATTTTTCAGGTAGGCGACGATGTCTACTTGCTTCAAGAGCCTCGTCAATCTAAATTTGATCCACATTGGAAGGGTCCTTTTAAAATTACCCGAATCTTCAACGATCTTAACGCAGAAATACAAATTAGCAAAAATAATAAGAAGATAGTTCACACAAATAAACTAAAGCTCGCTTATATTCGACCGACATCCCCTCTAGGAAATAATTGATAATTGTGACGCGCAAGCATCATTGTGAAAGTAAAATAGGATAAATAATAACCCTGAAATGTATTTAATTCGATACTCTTTATTGTAAAATAAATCTTTATAAATGTAAATAGCAACTCGTATGGAACGAATGTGTGTATGTATAGTATGTTGCAAAAATTTTTTTTTTATCTTACTTTGTTATTTCCATCCCGTTTGTGAAATTTGGAATATTTACATCGAAATTAACGATTATAACAAACAATTAACCTTCCACGATTTTTTTTTGGTGTTATGTGTCTGCTTAGTGTGGCTATATTTTTATAACGGAGATGTAAATCCAGACTTAAATTAATTAAAATACTTGCTAAGCATTCTTGTATCTACGGCGCACTTTCCCCTTTTTTGTACGAACAATATACTCTTGCAAATTATAAGTAATCAAATAGGTTATAAAAGCTGTCACCATAGGTAACAGCTTTTGATAAGGGGGAAGGTGTGACATTACGTCACGTTCTCATAGAGCGACGGTTCTTTGGACAAGCCTACACGAACGACGATCGCCTTGTTTTCCGCTGTAGAACGCGGGCTGTTCAAGGAGCCTTCGAATTAAGACTTGCGTATGAGAAATCCCCATCATTAGCATATCTCCCTTTTCCGCATAGATTCTTGTAGAGAAATGGTCACTCTAGGGATGAGGTAGGGTAGGTAGGAGGAAAGCAGATGCGGCGACTTTCTCACGGCCCGAGAACAACGGGAGCCAAGGCTGCGACTTTCTCACGGACCGAGAACAGCGGGAGCGAAGGCTGCAACATCTCTAAGGCCCAGGAACAATGAGGGGCTATAAACCGATTTTTTAGTCCCTTCGCAGAAAACTCTCGCCAACGCAGGACCCGCGCATTCGAAACAGGACGCATCGACACATCTGGAAGACGTTACGGCACCCGACGTCTTCGTCCTCGAGGAAACACCCCTTTTCTCGAGGACTCACCCCGATTGGACATCGCACGAGGCACACCCACCGGAGCATCCCCTTCCCGGGCGACGCCGAGAGGGATTTGAAACGCTGGAAGATTTTTTGAGAGAGACGCAACTCGATCACGGAACCGAACGCGACTTTTCCTTTTGCTTAAAGAATAACGTCGAACTTCGATTTTTGCTTAAGGAATAAATTCGAATTTTGCCGGCAACCTCTGTATGGAATTTTCTTCCCTGTTTCCTTTCGGATTGTTCCTGAATCGCGCGTCTCGCGCGCGGTGCCCGATCCTCGCGCCTCGCGTCATAGAGCGACCGGGTTTAGAGATAGGCCGGGTCGTAACAGTGGTGACAGCGGTGTACCCAAATTTATTAAAGACGTTGACCTACAGTGCATATAGTGTAATTACCCAGACTGTGAACAGAGTGAGTGAAGCATCCGACGTCCCGAGCCAACTTCCGATTCAACCCACCGAGTGTCTCCTTGGACGACAACTAGAATCAACTACGGGACATCCAATAATCCGAGAAAGACGTCCTCTTGGTGTGCCATTTCTCCTTCCTGGGTTTTCGCACGGTTTCCCCAGGAGCAACGGGCGAATGCCGGAGAAGCGGTTTCAGCGGCCGTGCACGCTATATCCCTGAAACCACAGGCAACCATAGAGAGCAACATCACCAACACGAAGTACTCACCACAATAATCCAACGGCGAGAGAGACTTCTGGACAACCCTGCCGGACAAGGAGGCGACCATCGACAAAGAGGAGCATCGGCGACCTGAACAACGTTCGACCCCCATCATCTATACAACGTTCGACCCCAGCAACCAGATCACGAGGCTGACAACCCCTTCACAACGCTGTAAGAGTGAGTCAAATAGTTATCATCTCTTGAGTGACCAAGTAGGGCTATATTATAAATAACAAGATACGTAGTATATATCGAATAGAGATCTTCTGCGAAAATGTATCGGAATCGATCTACAAATTCTTGGATCGTTGAAGAACAAAATGAATCGTCCCCACCCCGAGAAAATATACAGGAAATAACACCCGTGGTATCACGCCCCGAGCCGGAGCCGTCGCGTAACATTAATTATCCATTGATATTGTCGCGCGATTTTGCATCACCGGCAGTTACATTATTACGAGACGATCCTCCACAATCGGATCGAAATTCTACGTCAGACGTTTCAAGCCGGGGAAGCGAAGAAACCCGATATATATCTTTAAAAATAGCATCGGACCTCATACCGAAATTCGACGGGAAATCTCCACCGATACGTCAATTCGCTAAGGATTGCAGAGATGTCTGGAAGTCGGTAAGACCCGCTAATCAACAGTTTTTATTTAAAATAATTCGTCAAAAAATTACGGGCGATGCAAAAATTTACCTACTTGATTCGGATAACGACCTAAATTTAGACGAGTTCCTAGACGATTTGGAACGTGCCTTCGCGCCGCGCAAAACACTAGATTCGCTACAAGCTAGCATGTCTAATATACATCAAAAAAGAGATGAGTCCGTTAGTCAATACGGAAATCGCGTAAAAAAACTCCTATTCGAGATATCAGAGGCAGTAGACCGTGAATGCGAAGGTGAGATCGCGCGCGGAGTAAAGTCGCGAGCCAAACAAAACGCGTGCAATTGCTTCGTCAAAGGCCTCACGAGTAGAATAGAATTACCCGTGCGACATCGGAGTCCACGAGATCTACAGGATGCCGTTAACCTCGCCGTCACCGAGGAAGAATATGAAAAAGAACGATCGCGCGTCCGAAATTTGAACGAATCAAAGAACTCGCGATACAGTAGACCTCGAATAGCCTACATGAATGAGATCAGATATTCGGCCGCGAATTCAAACGACAAGTTATCCGCGGTTTGTTTCGACTGCGGGAAACCGGGACATCTTAAAAGAAATTGTAACAACGGGAAGCGACAGGAACGCGAACATTTCTCGCGAGCAGAACCGCCGCGCTGCGATTACTGTAAGCGAAAGGGGCACACCGAATCTAAGTGCTACGCGAAGCGGGACAGGGATCGCCGTCGGGACAATTTCCGCACTAATTTACGCGAAAGGACGGAAAACGAAAGCACCGGGCATTTAAACGCGAAGCCTGCTCCGCGGAACGACGCATCGAGGAGCACGGCAATAAGAGCGCGTCCAGAATCTACCGAATTAATTACCATTTCGACGCAGGAAAAATAGAGCAACTCCCCGTTATTATTTTAGACCACGAATTCCTTAACTCGGGATTGGGATATTTTCTCATCGATACCGGCTCTCAATTGAATTTAATTAAAGAAAACGCTTTAACACCAGACATCGATATAAACACGAAAATAATTTACCATCTTAATGGAATCGGCTCTGGCACGGTGCGCACCTATGGCGAGATACTTGTTAGAATACGAAGCGTAGACATACGGTTTCAAGTCGTCGACAGCGACTTTCCCATCCAGCAAGCAGGTATCTTAGGCATGTCCTTTTTGACTCAGCAGGAAGCAATACTCACTTTCCGTGCCAATCTTCCTAGTCAGTTGATCCTCGGTAATCAGGAGATTCAGTTTTGTAACCACCCATCGTTTGATCTTCCTCCGAGAACAAAAAAACTCATCAAAATTCCTATAAAGAATAAAGAACTAAAGGAGGGATATGTTAGAAGGATTGACGCAGGACGCGGTGTCTATTTGGGCGAAGTGTTAGTCACGCAAAGGAACGGCTACGCCCATACCTTTGCCATAAATTCAACTAGCAGTCGCATTAATCTTACTATTCCCCCTATCGAGTTAGAAGATTTCAAATCTCAACCTCCGCTAGCTCGATCTGCTCGACTGGGAAATCCCGGCATTGATTTGGAAAAATCTGCCGCAGAACGACTCTCGAAAATTGCAAACTTTCTCAACTTGGATGGTCTAAACGAAGTCGAAAGGACTAGCATCTTAGAATGTATCGCCAGCTTTCCGTTTCAATTTTATCTTCCCGGAGATAAATTAGGTTCAACCACGATTCTAAGGCATAAAATCGCCACGACGGACGAGAATCCGATTAACATAAAACAATATCGATACCCACAGGTCCACAAACAAGAGATACAAAACCAAGTCGATACCCTTCTCGAGAATAACGTAATCCGGCCTTCCGATTCACCTTATAATTCTCCCGTCTGGATCGTACCGAAAAAACCCAACGCCTCGGGAAATCCTCGCTGGCGAATGGTGATAGATTATCGCGCCCTCAATGAAAAAACTATTAGCGATGCTTACCCGATCCCCAACATCACTGATATTCTTGATCAGCTCGGAGGGGCAAAATACTTCAGTACCCTTGATCTAGCTTCTGGATTTCATCAGGTGCCAATAGACCCTGCTTCTCAATCAAAAACTGCATTTTCCACCCCGCACGGGCATTACGAATTTAACCGTATGCCCTTCGGTTTAAAAAATGCCCCCGCAACCTTCCAGAGACTGATGGATTTAGTACTCTCGGGTCTGCAAGGAATCGAGCTTTTCGTTTACATGGATGATATTGTCATCTATGCCGCTTCCCTGGAAGAACACTCGTTGAAATTAAAAAAAACTTTTAGGTCGGTTGCGAAGCTCTGGCTTAGCCCTCCAACCGGAAAAATGTATGTTCCTAAAGCAGGAAATATCATATTTAGGTCATATCATCACGCACGAAGGAGTAAGGCCGGACCCTAAAAAGATAGAAGCCGTGAAGAATTTTCCCATCCCAAAAACAAAAAAGAATATTAAGCAATTCTTAGGCCTCGCCGGCTACTATAGAAGATTCATGAAAGATTTTGCGAAAATCGCGAAACCAATGACTCGTCTCTTAAAATCCGACATCTCATTTTCTTGGACCGATAGCGCTCAAGAAGCCTTCGAAAATCTCCGAAATATTATATGCACCGAGCCCTTGCTGCAATATCCAGATTTCTCTAAACCTTTTGTCGTCACGACCGACGCTTCCAACTACGCGCTGGGCGCCATTCTTAGTCAAGGTCCTATAGGCAAAGATCTTCCGATTTCCTATGCTTCTCGAACACTCAACAACGCAGAAACTAATTATTCCACGACAGAGAAAGAGATGCTAGCTATTGTATTCGGCGTCGAACATTTCCGGCCATACCTCTTCGGCCGCAAATTTACCTTGGTCACCGATCATCGACCGCTAACTTGGTTACACAATACCAAAGATCCCACGTCGAAATTAATGCGATGGCGAGTTCGCCTTAACGAATACGATTACGACATCAGGTACAAACCGGGCAGAATAAATTCCAACGCTGACGCACTCTCCCGTAACCCGATCCTCCTAAACGAACAAAATCATGACTATACAAATCAAAAGGGACTTAGCTCGAAAGATTTGAGATCGGTGTTAGTCTGCGCAGACGACCCACCTATCGTGAATCTTGCAGTGGGCGACTGTCCCGAAAGACCGACGGAAGACTCCAGTATCGAAACTTTAATCGACAGCTGCTTCTCCATTAACGCAAACAGAGACGATAGCATCCCGAGCAAAGCTCCTTCTCTAATAAAATCAGATGAAACAATGTCGACGGACTCTGACGATGGAGAGGACAGCGACGCTTACCTGACAGCAACTGAGGACGAACTACCGGGACAAGACAGAATTACGCCACCAGTATCAGCACATCGTGGGAATATCTGGCGTGTGTCGTCGCCGGGTACTCCGGAACACACGCCAGGGGGGGAGATGACGTTAGCCCTCCCCCATGTCAACTTTAAAGAGTCATCGAGGGATTTCTGGCGTGTGTCGTCGCCGGGTACTCCGGAACACACGCCAGGGGGGGAGATGACGTTAGCCCTCCCCCATGTCAACTTTAAAGAGTCATCGAGGGATTTCTGGCGTGTGTCGTCGCCGGGTACTCCGGAACACACGCCAGGGGGGGAGATGACGTTAGCCCTCCCCCGTGTCAGGTTTAAATCGTCACCGAGGGACTTCCTGACGTGTGCCGTCGCCGGGTACTCCGGAGCACGCGTCAGCCAGCGAGACCATCGAGAGACGACTGTTGACGATGACTCACCTGAGGACAAAAACTCTCACAGACTTGACAATGATAAAATTACAAGACGCAACCTTTTAATTTCCACAGCCACATGCCTCGTCCACAGTAAAGATTTCCTGGCCCTGAGAAATGATCATATTGTACATTTCACCTCTATCGATTACGACCTGTCGTTTCAAACAAGCAAAGATTTGATCGAAACACAATGGTTTACCTTTCACGACTTGCAGAAAATCCCTGGCAGCTTAGGTGACGCAACCACTCTTCCATCCAATAAGTATCACGTCTTCCATTTATTTGTTAAAAATTCGCCCAACGAATATCCCAATTTAGTCAACGTCGAGTCATGCATAAAAAGCTTGAAAAATTTAATGGACTTCCTTGGTATCTTCACCTGTAGCGTTTCAAAAAATCGAAATGGATTAGATCAACTCCCCTGGGTAAACATAGAAAAAATCTTTCAAACGGTCTTCTTCAATAAAGGATATACAATTACGATTTGCTCAAACGAATTGAAATTTCCATCCAAGCACGAACAGGCAGCTATCGTCAAAGAGTACCATGAGTCGGTTGTAGGTGGTCATCAAGGCATCTCCAAGCTCTATAATCGAATTAGAGACGAATACTATTGGAAAGGGATGAAGCAGGATATCATTAATTTCGTTCACACATGCAGTAGTTGCCAAAAGAACAAGCTCGCCAGAATAAAAACTAGGCAGCCCCTTCGTATCACCGACACTCCGCAGCAAGCTTTTGATAAAGTACAAATGGACATTGTCGGTCCCTTACCAGTTACCGAGAAAGGAAATCGATACTTACTAACTCTTCAAGACAACCTAACAAAGTATTCGGATGCCATTCCTCTCCCCACCATCGATGCGATCACAGTTGCCCTCGCACTCGCTGAACAATTCATTTCTCGATTCGGTTGTCCCAAGGCAATACATACCGATCAAGGAAGCAATTTCATGAGTAGCATTATGAAAAACTTTTGTCAAATCTTCAAAATTCAACAGATAAAATCAACCGCTTTTCATCCGCAATCTTTGGGATCCTTAGAAAGAGCCCATCACACATTCATGGAATATCTGAAACATTATTGCGCAAAAAGAAATTGGGATCAGTGGATTAGATTTGGTATGTTTTCATACAATACCTCCGTCCACGAAGCTACCGGATTCACACCTCACGAATTAATCTTTGGAAGAAAAGCTCAAATTCCCTCGGAATTCTCAGATCAGCGGGTGCCTCGTACATTCATTCAATATTTTGATGACCTCTTCACGATAATTACTACTACCCAGGGTATGGCAACGGAAAACCTAGAAAGGGCGAAAGCCAAGAGCAAGAAACTTTTCGATAGGCACTCAAATCCCCGCATTTTTCAGGTAGGCGACGATGTCTACTTGCTTCAAGAGCCTCGTCAATCTAAATTTGATCCACATTGGAAGGGTCCTTTTAAAATTACCCGAATCTTCAACGATCTTAACGCAGAAATACAAATTAGCAAAAATAATAAGAAGATAGTTCACACAAATAAACTAAAGCTCGCTTATATTCGACCGACATCCCCTCTAGGAAATAATTGATAATTGTGACGCGCAAGCATCATTGTGAAAGTAAAATAGGATAAATAATAACCCTGAAATGTATTTAATTCGATACTCTTTATTGTAAAATAAATCTTTATAAATGTAAATAGCAACTCGTATGGAACGAATGTGTGTATGTATAGTATGTTGCAAAAATTTTTTTTTATCTTACTTTGTTATTTCCATCCCGTTTGTGAAATTTGGAATATTTACATCGAAATTAACGATTATAACAAACAATTAACCTTCCACGATTTTTTTTTGGTGTTATGTGTCTGCTTAGTGTGGCTATATTTTTATAACGGAGATGTAAATCCAGACTTAAATTAATTAAAATACTTGCTAAGCATTCTTGTATCTACGGCGCACTTTCCCCTTTTTTGTACGAACAATATACTCTTGCAAATTATAAGTAATCAAATAGGTTATAAAAGCTGTCACCATAGGTAACAGCTTTTGATAAGGGGGAAGGTGTGACATTACGTCACGTTCTCATAGAGCGACGGTTCTTTGGACAAGCCTACACGAACGACGATCGCCTTGTTTTCCGCTGTAGAACGCGGGCTGTTCAAGGAGCCTTCGAATTAAGACTTGCGTATGAGAAATCCCCATCATTAGCATATCTCCCTTTTCCGCATAGATTCTTGTAGAGAAATGGTCACTCTAGGGATGAGGTAGGGTAGGTAGGAGGAAAGCAGATGCGGCGACTTTCTCACGGCCCGAGAACAACGGGAGCCAAGGCTGCGACTTTCTCACGGACCGAGAACAGCGGGAGCGAAGGCTGCAACATCTCTAAGGCCCAGGAACAATGAGGGGCTATAAACCGATTTTTTAGTCCCTTCGCAGAAAACTCTCGCCAACGCAGGACCCGCGCATTCGAAACAGGACGCATCGACACATCTGGAAGACGTTACGGCACCCGACGTCTTCGTCCTCGAGGAAACACCCCTTTTCTCGAGGACTCACCCCGATTGGACATCGCACGAGGCACACCCACCGGAGCATCCCCTTCCCGGGCGACGCCGAGAGGGATTTGAAACGCTGGAAGATTTTTTTTGGGAGAGACGCAACTCGATCACGGAACCGAACGCGACTTTTCCTTTTTGCTTAAAGAATAACGTCGAACTTCGATTTTTGCTTAAGGAATAAATTCGAATTTTGCCGGCAACCTCTGTATGGAATTTTCTTCCCTGTTTCCTTTCGGATTGTTCCTGAATCGCGCGTCTCGCGCGCGGTGCCCGATCCTCGCGCCTCGCGTCATAGAGCGACCGGGTTTAGAGATAGGCCGGGTCGTAACATAACACAGCACGGATGGCGCGGATCAAGTCTCTCCAACTTGTCCACTAAATTGGGTGCATGAAGCAGTTCTCACTCGCATTCACTTCAGTTCGTGACAGCTGACAGGAGTTCGTTATCGCGCGAGAGGTGTGGTTATTGTATTATTACCGAGAATATTATTTCTTACATAGGAAAATTATCGTATCGCTGTTAACACGCAGTGGTGGAAGGAACATGACTCTCGAACATCTCCCGGCGTGTGTAATTGATGTTGGCACGGGGTAAGTTCCGACAGTTATCGAGAAGAGTATTCGAGCATTACCTGACTGATTGGACTGGATGGATGATTTCACGTTTGATCGTATCAACGAGTACTCGCACCTCAATTTCATTTTATTGTGCATTCGATCTCTCCGTTGTATTCGCTGTGCACCACAGATATACCAAACTGGGCTTCGCGGGGAATAAGGAGCCTCAACTTACGATACCCTCTGCGATCGCGATTAAGGAAACGGCAAAAGTAGGTGATTGTGCTACTAGGAGAGTAGCCAAAGGTGTGGAAGATTTGGACTTCTATATCGGAGACGAAGCGTTTGATGCGACGGGTTATGCCGTCAAGGTAAGTGTTGATTAGGTTTGGTATTTGTATTGATTACTTGATATTTTTCTTTGTATCTTTCCGTGAGCGCAGTACCCTGTAAGGCACGGATTGGTCGAAGATTGGGACTTGATGGAACGATTTTTGCAACAATGCATCTTCAAATACCTCAGAGCCGAGCCTGAGGATCATTATTTTCTATTGACCGAGCCACCTTTGAATACTCCTGAAAACCGGGAATATACCGCTGAAATCATGTTCGAATCGTTCAACGTACCGGGGCTTTATATTGCCGTTCAAGCTGTTCTCGCGTTGGCCGCGTCTTGGACAGCCAAGAATGTCGAGGACCGGATACTGACCGGTGTCGTCGTCGATAGCGGCGATGGAGTCACTCATGTCATTCCTGTGGTAATGCTTCCACCTATGTTCGTGTTGTCTTACAACCTTGTGTCTCGTCGCTACGATTCTACTGATTCGATGTACATCTTTCTGTCGTTCTACAGGCGGAGGGATACGTGATAGGTAGTTGCATAAAGCACATACCTATCGCGGGGCGGGACATTACGTACTTCATTCAGAGCTTGCTCCGAGAACGAGAGATCGGAATACCGCCTGAACAGTCTCTGGAAACTGCCAAGACGATTAAGGAAAAGTACTGCTACATCTGTCCGGACATTACCAAGGAGTTTGCCAAGTACGACGCCGACCCTTCCAAATGGATTCAAAAGTACGAAGGCGTCAACGGTATCACCAAGCAAACTTTCAACGTGGACGTGGGATATGAAAGATTTTTGGGACCTGAAATATTTTTTCATCCCGAAGTTTGTATTGTAACAGCTTTTGCTCGATACTGAAGACTATCGATGTATTCTCATTGCTGATGTTACTCTGTTTCAGTTCTCGAATCCGGACTTTACAACGCCGCTCGATGAAATAGTTGACGACGTGATTCAAAATTGTCCCATCGACGTCAGGAGACCATTGTACAACAATATCGTACTATCCGGGGGTTCTACCATGTTCAAAGATTTTGGACGACGATTGCAACGTGACATCAAGAAGACTGTCGATGCTAGGCTCAAGTTGAGCGAAAAACTGAGCGGTGGTCATATTACGGTAATTCTTATGAGATATCCTTGGGTGGTTCAAGTTTTTTCATTCGTACAGTATCTAAGGTTGTGGCAACGTTTGTACAGTTCCTAACGTGTGGATATTTGATGAATCTCTTTTAGCCAAAACCCATGGACGTTCACGTTATATCGCACCATAAGCAGCGTTGGGCTGTGTGGTACGGAGGTGCGTTACTAGCTAGCGATCCCGAATTTTATACAGTTTGTCACACTAAAGCTGCATATGAGGAAAATGGTCCAGGAATCTGCCGTTATAATCCTGTATTTCGCAGCATGGTATAAATTAAGCGACCTGAGAGAAGTCGCGAACAACGAAATATATCGATCGATATGCATAACCTGACGTACGATGGATCTTCATTGAATTTTCCGTTCTTTACATGTACTTGTATTTACGAGAGCAATGGTTGAAATGATTTTTTGGGTGGTACTGTTCTTTGGTAAGAGCACTACATTTTTTAATTAATATACGCACAAAATTCCAATGCGTTTGCTGAACTACCGAGCGAAAAGAAATACGTGTGTGTGTGTGTGTGTGTGATGACTCGCGTTTAACGTGTCATTTTATGCACAGTGAGCTGTAGCAGCAGCAGCGACCAGCCCCCTGCAACTCTGCGTTTCGCATGGCCAAACCGTTATCGCCAACCGCGTGGTGGCGCAGTGTCGCTGGTCCGGCAGGCCTGGCTGAAAGCGGGCGAATGAGGTGTGAATGAAGGGGCTTGAGTGCAATGAAGCATTATTCCATTTTGTAATAAATATGTAGGGATAAGGAATTTTATGAAGTAATAGAAATAGTCCAGTAAATGTTCGAATGAATTTTATATGAGCCAGCGCAGCCAACACAGGGCCAGCGATAGGGCGCCACGTAGCGGATTAGTACGACTGGCGGACAAAGCGTGGTCAAAGATATCTAATGGGAATACGTGTGAGTTGCAGGGGGCTGCTATCTATCTTTCCTTCACGCTTGCCTCATTTTTCGGCTTCCCTATACCTATATTCACTTATTTCTTCGCTTTTCACTCACTCCCTCTCACACTTCAACCGCATGCTTCCACTACCGCTAACCAAGTCTTAAAATAAGAATTCTTTTGTCAACATTTTTCTAAATTTGTTATTATATCTTTTGATAAATATTCTTGCATAGACGCAAATCATCCTACATTAATTGATTGTCTTTGATTTACTATAATATGTACTTTTTAATATATGCTGCATAGAAGTAAAAGGTATTGAAATTCAAAATTACGAGTAAAAAACTTACATTTCAAGAACTTAGAGAAATTGTCAGAGTTTCGGACTTGGAATATTTTCAACATGATGAACGAGACAGAAAAATTTCGGTCTCCTGTGCATGCAGGGACTTGAAAATAATAAATTTTCTAAGTCCGAAACTGACAATTTTTCTAAGTTCTTGAAATATAAGTTTTTTATTCATAATTTTGAATTTCAATACCTTTTGCTTCTATGCAGTAAAGGGGCTCTGGCGTGTGTTCAGCGTGAAGTAAAAATCATAGAGAGGCATAGCAGTGTGTTCAGTGTCAAAATGAATATAAAATCTTTGACTTGGGTAAGAGCAGTGTGTTCAGGGTCTAAATGAGTATGAAAATAAAATTTCCGGTTGAACCTTATTCGACACTGACGACCCTTCTATTGATTAGAATGAAAGAATGTAGCGTAGTCAGGGTGAAAGCAGCGCCGAAACAGTGTGTTCGGGGTGAAGTAAGGGTCATAGAGGGGCATAGCAGTGTCTTCAGTGTCAAAGTAGTGTTCATGTCCATGTGAAAATGACACTGACTTGGACACTGCTGACCCTACGTAATTCCATTTTCGGTAGTAGCAGGGTGAAAGCAGCGTCGAAACAGTGTGTTCAGGGTGAAGTAAGGGTCATAGCAGGGTGTTCAGTGTCAAAATGAATATAGAAATTTCGCCTCGGGCGGGCCCGGACCTACCCTCTGGATTCGACGAGGACTGCCGGCTTGGCACGCAACACTATCAAAGACTCGACCGTCGGCAAACACTGCCGAAGTCAAATTTCAAGGTGTGACGTTCCGTCACGCTTTCATGGAACGACAGTTCTTTGGACAAGTCTACATGAAGCGACAACCATCATAGTTTCCGCTAAGGAACGCGGGCTGTTCAAAGGTTCGGACAAAGACGCGTACCAGAAATCCTCGCTATTAGCATATTTCTTTGCGTATACTCTAGTAGAACAAAGGTCACTCGAGGGATGAGATGGGATATGATAAGGCCAAGCAGGGGGCTGGAATGTGCTCGCAGTCCCGTACCTTTCGCGGAAGGCTAATTGCCGGACGATTCCTAGTATGTCACGCGTCACCGAAATCATTCTGCTAATCACTGCCAACCGTCGGCTACTTAATCCGCTTTACGGAGAAATAGCGACGAACTCCGATCCCTGCGTACGCTACGAGCAACCACCGCTTGGTCCCGTTAGGTGCGTGACTCAGAGAAGCGTCATCCCTCGCGTTCACACCACTTTTCAGCCAATTAGAGCGTACCGCATTGCCCACGCTATCCCCACTATCTAGCTGTTGTAAGAGATATAAACCGCAACCGAATACAAGAGAGCGAGAGTATAGTTTTGTTCTGTGTTCAGTGTAGTATACCGAGCAGTGCCTCTTCATTCATCAATGTGTTTCTACAGTCAATAAAACTTTGAATCCTGTCGGCAACCTCTGCATTAACTTCTATCTTGTGTCCTTGAATTTTACCGGAATTCGCGCTACTCGCACGTTTGAATGTAACCCATTCACGCGGTAAAACGATCCCAGCGCCTCGCGTTTCAAAGCGACCAGGACTTGATTAGACCAGGTCGTAACAAAGGTATCGGCCATAGGTATCAGCACTTGAGCGGTTTGACCTATATAGCCGATAAACAACACTCCAGTCGATAAGGAATATTACAACAGAGAGAGACACCACAAATCACCCTCCTCTCTGTGCTGTAGTGAAATGGAAAAAGACGGGAGGGGGGTTAGCTCTCACTACTGATATAACACCATTATAGAAAAAAAGAGGGGAAAACGAGAAAGAGCCGATTTATATAATAGCATTATATTATTTTTTCAATTGAGATTTTTTGAACATGCTAGAATGTCCCATTCATATTTTGGAGAAAATCACAAAATGTATCTCCACGCTTTAGAATGGATTATTGGGTCGAAGAAAAAGAGAAAAGAAAGGAAGCGATAACCGCAAAAAAGAAATGTATACCGATGAAAAATTGTCGCTTTTTTTCGCGGCCACTGTCATAATTATGAGTATTGCTACTTTTTTTTTTGGAAGCGTTCGCGAAGTTGTGGCCTTTGGATAAAGCTGCGGTTGCCTCATTGGGCAGTTGAAAACTGCTCAGGTTTTTGACCGTATTTGTTAGCAGTGGAATCTGTTTCGTAGGCAGAAGCTTCTCAAACTTTTTCCCTTGTCTCTGCTTAATTAGATCGTAGACCCGTTGTGCTTGTTCCATAGCGATGCGATCTACCGTTTCCCACATAAGTCGTTTCTGAGGTTGGCGGATAGGAAGAGATATAGTCGGAAAAGTTCCTTCCAGATGCGGTATAGTTCTTGTGTTTTGCAAAAGTTATTCTTTCACGTACTAGCGCTAGACCAGCCTTCTTCAGGATGCGATTAGAACTAGTGGTCCTTACCGGTCCTCTTAGACAAAGGAATTTAGATACGATGTTATAATCACATCTTTTCAAAAAAGCTCAGGTACTCAGGTATTTCCGGAGTGACTTTCTCAGTTTACTGAAGACATCAACCTGATGCGAGATATCCTCCCCATGAAGGCTCGTAATTAAAAATTTTAGGCTTTTGCGAATTGTCATCACATTTATGGATATTACTACTCTTCGGAATTAGTATCAGAAGGTCATCAGCGCTGATGTAGCAAACTGCAATGTTTGCGAAACGCGTCGGCAAAATAATATTTTTAGACGCGGTTACCACCCGGAAGCCAAGAGTAGTAATACTCATGACTAGGTATAATGTATACCGATGTTTTATTATGGTAACATAAAATAGAATAAAAGAACCAAGTATTTAGTTTTCCAAGTTTCGTACGATTGAATTCATATAGGTGCATTTTTTCGCTATCTCTAGTGAAGGCTTTACCTCATTCCGCAGGTCATTCGAAATTCGCGCGAGAGGTTTCGTTTGCGTTCGTACTCATTGTTGTAGTAGAAATACCTTCATTCGGAACTATTCGGAATTGATTTCTCGTTGCCAAGCAACGTTGAATTGGAGTTGCTAGCCATGACCAACCAGTTGTTAGTCTTCAGGTTGCGCGGCGCAAGGTGCAAACATGGGACTGCCGGATATAGACAACATACCCGGTAAAACTTTCCAAGCTTTAACTTCTTATAAATTTTATGTTTTCACTGCATTCTCCAGTGTAGTTTCTTCGAATTATCAAATCAAACATTTCGTTTTACACATATTTTCCTCATTATTTTATATTAGAGGCCTACCAAAAATATACAACGTTATCCCTGCGCTCGTCGATGGAGTAACCGCTTTAAAATCGTATACGTGTATAATTCAATGACACTTACTATACACAGATTTGAATTATACATGTTAACAGTATCCAAGTATTCATCTGTCTCCAAATCCAACAATTGCATTCTTTAATTATTATACCCACGTTTTATTGATCGCATATACGTTTCCTCGGTGAAATATTCTGGAAGATACGCACATCGAGAAATCCGTGTATTTAAGTATTGTCCAACTTCTAATCCTTTGTATCGATTCAAAGTTTGCACGCAAAATATTTTCCTTGTCCCCTCTTGGTGAACTGCTTTTAGGTCAGTGAACTATTGAATGGTGAAATAATGTATGCCGCTGTTCTGAGCACGATATATTATGTAGATGTAGGCAAGATTACATCGGTCTAATAAATTGGCGATAGTAAACCGTTGATCGCACTACTTATAAAGAATACATTTAACGTCGTGTATATTGGTCGTATCTTTGATATTCCGAAAATTTGGTTTTCTCTATTCGAACCGTGCAATGGAGAATTATTACAGACCGAATAATCGGTGTCTACCGACTGACGTAGAATGGAACTGTTTAGATCGAAATAGTTTACGATATCAATAAATTAATCTTTATTCATAGAAATTGAGCCAGAAGAAATTAAGACCTAAGTGGATATTCCGTTATGCTTCAACAATCTCGGCGATACGTCGCACGAAGGTGTAAACTTTTCAGATAGCTGTATGACATACGTTACGAATGTTTGACTTCGCATGTATTTCTGTGGCACGTCATTAATATCATTATTTTCTTTAATAGTCGGAACTGTTTTACCTTCCTTTCATTTCCACTTCGTGCATTCATAGGTCCGAGTGATGAATATCCGATGAATAATGCAACAGAGTCGTTTGAACTTTTGATAAGCAAAACGTATAAACGTAAATAGTGCGGACGATTTACGTCAGAAGTGACATCACTGACCTTTCGAAAAGGTAATTCAAATATGTTCCGCGTAAGCAAGTCAAGGTCTGTAATTAATTATGAGCAGATATCCAATTTCGCAAGAAAATAAATGGAACTATCGCCGTATCTGCTCTATAATAATCGTTGGTAATCCTTTGCGAAGAGATGTACTAGAAGTAGAATACTATTATGCCATAAAAATATACCGTATTAGAATTTCATGGCAATAGCGTTCTAGATACAGTTGGGATTTTCATGTTGAAGGCTACAGGTGGTTCCGTGGAACTGCTCCGTGAGAAACGGTGACTTATGCGAGAGACATCATCTTCCCGTGCAACTTGCATGAATCGTTCCTTTGGGGATTCACTGTTCTCGTTACATTTTTTGACTTTCTTAATATCCCTTGACACACCTATGCGAATATTCATTTCAATTATTCCACGAAGTTTGCACGATTCCTCGTCCATGCTTCATTACATGTTATTGTACCTACTAATTACATTCCTTTCAACATTCGATATTAAAGAAAAAGTAAATCATTCCAGTCTACAAGTATAAATTATTACTCGACAAATCAATTGTATAGTGTTACCAGCAAAGAATGATTTCTCATGATCTCATTTATTGTTTCATGATTTATTCGCCAAGCGATAATTTACATTCGCGAAATACACCCCTTCGTAAAAGCGGGCATTAAACGAACGCTCCCGAGGAAATAAACCCGTACGTGTGTCATTCGTGTCGGCCGCAAGAGAAATGTAAGAAAGGCTCGAGCGATCGTCCGCGATAACCCCGAAAATCCCACCCCCTGAAATAAATTGCAAATAATCTAGCTCGCGCCGACCTCTTATATTCATTTGGGTACCAGCCGAGGTCCCGAGATCGCGGATATCGCGGTAGAAATTGTTTGATACTTTGTCCTTCTCAGAAGACGACGGGTTCTTTGACTTCGTGGGCCCGTGATATAGTGTCAAGGATCGCAGTTATTATCACCGCAAATCGGGCACTGCGGGATGATTAATTGCATTTGATAACAGAAGGCGCGCCGAGAGGGTGCCTTTGTAACTATTTTGTTAAATCAATGAATACTCGGCTCCCAATCTGTTAATATTTTGCGAAGCTCTTTCGCCCTCCCCCGGTTTTACGGCGTGAATTTCTTCATATAGTCTCGCCGCGGCTGTCCTCAGGTGTCTTTTGACGCGTTTCCCGTTTTACGACAACGAGATTTCCTTCTCCGTCTTCTAGATACAGGAGCGGTCTTCACCATCGGCCGAAGCAGATTCGCCGATAATGTCGCTTCTCATTTTTTCATTCGACGTGATCCGGTGATCGAAATTACTTGCGGGGACGAGCACTCAGCTGTGATTTGCCGTAAGTTATGAGAAAAAAAATCTATTTGATTCGTTCTCCCTTCGCTGCCGTCACAAGGTAAGCATCGCAGTGATCTGAGATCTATGCTTACAATGAAGGAATAAGGAACGGCACTTCACATACGTTACACATACGCTACAAGTATACGAATGCATAGCGCATGCGAAGCGCTGTTCCTTATTTCTGTTCCCTGTTCCTTCATTGTGCATAGACCCTAATAGAATCGTACAACACAGCATCGTCGGAAATAATTAACGCACTAGCCAGTAAAGAAACAGATGTACACTAATGGTTTCAGATGTAATTTAGGTCTCATGCGTGTCTCTTATCTTAACGCTGACCAGAAAACGTTATCCTCCTCGTATAATCGCATTTAACGCAGTGTTAGAATATAATAGCAGAGTAATGGTACACGCGTAATGTATCGATTCGAGTATTGCATGAAAATCGATATGTGAACGACTCCCCTACAGCTGTCTCGACTGCATTATACGTGGCCACTTTTTCAATGAGAATTGGTATGCGCTTCATTCGACCACAGCTGGAATAAAATGCAATCATTACGTTCCTTGACGAAGAATATTTATTGAGCAAGGAGTTACCGCGCTCTGGATTAAAATTAAAGAATGTACAAACGGCCGGATAAAAAAGTACAGTATCACTCCCCAAGATGTGACGTCTCTATACTGTCGCTGTATCTTCAACGTCGTAATAGACTGGACTGTATATGTGTATGTGTAACGTAAGGATCGAAACTCACATGATTTACGATAACTGCAATATGCGAATTCAGGGCTCAATGCATGGAACAACCGCCGCCCGACCAAGTTACAATCGATATCGAACACCTCACAGCGCGAGGCGATTTCTCAACCGCACTTAGTAATCGATCTGCGCGAGAACCAATCTTTTGTAAAAATATAACGAAAGGAAAATTGAAAAAACGAGGATTCCGATCTCGCTTTCATTTGACATTCCTGAAGACTATTGAATATTCCCATCTGATTTCCGTCCCCTCCTTGCAGAGAGTGGAAGATTATTCGTTTTTGGCAGCAACGATTGGGGTCAATTGGGGCTCGGCCACAAGAATCACGTTAGCAAACCTTCATGCGTGAAAAGTTTGTACATCAGCTTCGCGTATGAATAATCATCGCGATTCGAGCGCGTCGATATAACAGTGGCCAAACTACTCGTTTCAGCTTTGAAACCGGAAAAGGTTACACACGTTGCATGCGGGAGAGCGCACACTCTGATATGCACAGGTGAGTGTTTACGTGTCTCTCGTAACGCAGTCGCTGCGATATACAGGGTGTTGATTTACCAAGGTAGCTCCATTTATTTCCATTATTTGTCATTTTATGAAAAAGTCTTTCGAATAAAAGTTACTTAGTGTCGAGAGGGACATACGATACGTTTAAGTGGTTTTTGATGTCACGCATTATTTATACGAAAGTCACCTCAATTTTTCGTAAATGGGACTCGTCATTTTTGTTTTCATAAAAGTTGTAGAGTTCATTGAGATGAACTGAAATGGTGTAAGGCGAAAGACCCATTCGGTTGGATGTTCGTAAGATAGTATTATCCATCGACATCGAGCTCCGATTCAAAAAATTGAGGTAATCATCGTATTTCGTTGGCAACGCGTATTACCAAAAGTCCCTCGCATGTATTACACGTCCATCTCAACACCAAGCAACTTTTACTCGGAAGACTTTTTCGTAAGACAACGAATAGCGGAAATAAATGAGATCTTCCCTGCTGCGTTGATTCACACCCTGTATGTACTTATGCAAAATGTTACGCTTACGTTATTACGTTAATCTTTGATTTATTCGTCCACACCGTCAATCTTCGCCAGAACCCCCTCCCTCTAATAGCGTGGCATAATTACTCGATATCCGTTTAGACAACAACGCTGAAACCATCAAGCGTAGCTTCATCGATGAAATATTACTGCCAATTGTTATCACGAAATATCAACAACTCGATCGATAAGTCATTATTGCAGGTGGCCAAAAGATCTTCTCCTGCGGAAGCGATCAAGAGGGACAACTAGGTCGAGGAAGCTTGGCTTCGGGTGATAGCTCGAGCACTCCCGTGATGGTCTACGACTGCGACACTGGAGGGAGGAAAAGCGTTATTCAAGTAGCGACGGGATCTCATCATTCGATGATCCTCACGAGCGACGGCGCGGTGCTTGCCTGGGGTAGTAATCTCGAAGGACAATTGGGTCTGCCGGGAGTTTCCGGTTTGGTGAATAAGCCGACCAAGCTGCAAATACCAGAAGCGGTAAAACACATCAGCGCTGGATACTACCACTCTGCATTTTTAACTGGTACATTGAACACATACCGAGGGTTGCACGAAGGGTCGAAACATTTTTAGCACGCCATACACACCACGTGCTCATTACCCGATAACCCGATCGATTGGCGAGAAAATTATGTACGTATTTTCCTTCGGAACCCATTCTCCCCGTTTCAGAAAACGGCCTGATTTACGTCTGCGGCGAATCGGAGAGCGGTAAACTCGGCGTGGTGGTCAACTTTTCGACGCAAGCCACCCCGAAGCAACTCCAGTTGCCCGCAGCCTCCGCTACTATTGCCTGCGGCGGTCATCACACACTCGTTCTTACCGGTATCGGGATGCGCGCGTATATCTATGCATTTCTCCTCTGTTACGAAAATTAACGGTGCAATCGATGGATTGCAATCGGTTTTTGCTGGTTTCAGAAAATGGGGATCTATACTGCTTCGGAAGTAACGCGAGCGGTCAACTAGGAATCGGTGTCGATACGGCCGAAGTGCTGACTCCGAAATTACTTCCGCGGAATTCCCTTGAGAGTGAAAAGGTTTTGAAAATTGCCTGCGGCGAAAGTCACAGCGCCATCGTTACTGGTATAATTTGGATAATTTCGACGTTTATTGATACGCATGCATAATTGTGTCGAATTTTGGATCGCAAATTTACGTTAAACTGCTCCTCTTTCTCCACTTGATGCAGAATCGGGAAAAGTCTTCATAGCCGGCGATGGTAGGCACGGGAAATTGGGCTTGGAGGAGAATGAAAATAATGTGCACGAATTGACGTTCGCTACCAGATACCGGGAACTCTTCGTAACTAATGTAAATGCGTTATTATTTCTATTTTTAGTTCAAGTATAAATTTATTTGATTCGTCTGAAACCTAACGTTGTCTGTGAGTCAAGGTTTCCTGTGGAGGATGTCACACAATTCTTACAGGCCGAAGACGCATTGGAAGTAACGATGAATCCGACACTTTACAAATGGTATGATGCGCAGTAGTTTATTTATTCGAGCAATTTTTAACGTCTAATTCACGAATCACGTAATTCGATAAAACTGAATCGTGTAACGGGAGATCGCGCGAGATCTGTGTAGCGAGCTAGGTTGCCTGTTTTTAGGGGCCGGTGACTGTTCGCAGTTCGCCCCGTGTCCTAGAACTCAAGGCAACCGATCAAATAATGCGGATAAAAATATCGCTCCTCTTTACAGGATTCTGTCATTCAGAAAAGAAACTCATTGCCACCGCTGAAGGTACCGATGAACAGACTTCAAGCTGAAACGCTTCAGGAAAAAATCGTGTCGGAAGCGGACAATAGCAATATCGACCCTGATAGTCAAATAGAGAGTCCGGAAGTTGTACAGAATACGGTATTGGGCGACATCGAAGAGCGGAAAGCATCCCAAACACCGGCGCCCCAAACAATGGCACCCCGAGTTGAGAAACCGGAAACTCCTAAAAAATTGTCGGACTATATGGCCGAGACTGCGTCTGATTCGATGGAAGAGAACATGCTGAGTGAAATGAATCGAGTAGAGGAATCAAAAGTTATCAACGAAGAGTTATCTAAAATATCGCAGAGTAATTTAAAAGAAATGGAACGTACAAAGTCTACAGCCGGCGTAAGACTCTCCAATTCGGCCAAAAGTAGAAACGCTGAAGAACAAAAGAACCAATCGTCTATTACCAGCAACGCGGTGGATAATTCAACGATCGAAAAATCTAGCTCGAGCGAACAGCCAGTACCTCCGCCGAAACCTCCTCGCCAAAAACTCGGCAGCGCCGAGAATTCAATAACGGAGAAACTTCCTTCGCCGCAAAGTACATTGACTTCGTCAGGTGTTCCAAGAGATGAAGTTGAAATTGCACGGAATGTCCTGTCCGCTCCAACAGTTCCAACGGATGATATAGTAATAGAGAAAATCGAGGAAACGATAGCGAAGGAAGCGGAGAAAATTGTAGACTCGGTAACAACGGACGAACAAAAGTCGTCTTTATTAGCCGAATCGAAAGCTGCCATTGACGGTATCGTGGAGATTGATAATAAAAATAACGTCGAAGAAAAAGAAGCGAAGGAAAAATCTACTCAAGAAATGGAACTAGAAACAAAACCAGTTACCGATAATTCCGAAGTCGTACCGTCTCCCGCATTCAAAACAGGTATGCACATTACTAATCTCGATCGTTTGTGTTCTCATTCTGTGCGACATTTACCGTGCGCTAGTTATATAACATTGTAATTTATACGAAAAGGACATGAATATATTATGTATTCGTATTCTTTAGGAAAAATGGGAAAACTTTTTAAGAATAAGAAACAGGTCGAACTGGAGAATGGAACGAAGGAAAGTGACACAACGAATGTCAAAGCAAAGGTATAGGTACAGGGCGATATTTTTTCTCGTGCATAACTTGATCACTCAAATTAATTATATCGATTTTACTCTTCCAGTCGAAAGCATGCTCTATTTTGTAATAAATGAGCGACTGCATTTCCTCCAACATTCCGGCATATTTTTTTACAAAGTATACAAAATTTCCAGTTGGGACCAAGGCAAGAGCGAAATCAAAATTTTCGACAAACTGGAAAACATTGATAACCCATCGTGTACAGTTAATCTTTCTCTGTTGCTTGAGAAAAAAAGGTATAGAATATAGCGAAGATTATTACATACTGAAATGTACTTATTATGGCTAATACTAAAAAATAATAATTGGTATACCATATGACGATTCTCTTACAATCATTACATTTTCGTCATTACCTATATCTCTTACAGCGTTATCTGTCAACTACGTATGTACGTACATACAGATACAGTACGAGGATGGGATACTCAGGGACGCGTGAGTGCGAGCGAGAACATACGGCGATGGCATAAGAGCCTCTCTGTTGCACAAAATTTTCTACACAAATTCGAGACAGAGAGACTCTTACCTAATACCGTCACCGTGTGTCTCAATCGCACTCACACGCTCCCTGGGTACCCCACCCTCGTACTATCTCCGTATATAGGTAGGTAGGTAAATACAAATCATATCGCGATGATTAATTATGTAAATTCTACGCGTAGAATTTACACCCCAGCGTACATAGCTGGTTCCATATATATCAATAGGCGCACTCTGTCCGCTGGTATGGTTTCCTGTAATTTCGTGGTAATACCGAAAGCCAAGTTCCAAACCAAACGGAATTATCAGTCCGAGAAACATCGGGAATCTCATTAATGATTTGAGTGATAGGATATTCCAATACTCGTTTGTGTTTTTTCGAATAATCGAAGAATAAGTAAATTTGCTATCGGGGGTGCTACCATACCTAGGTATATATATAGGTAGGTATTTGATTCTGTCGCGTACGCAACTAGACTCGATTCGGAATCGATATAACCTTCGATAGTTCTAGGATTTGATGGCGGTAAAACCCAAATATCAAACGGTTCTGAATGCTGAGAAATAATGTACGGGTGAATTCCACGGGAAGAAATACGTATCGAATATTAGGGTACCGGCAACTGCGAGATTTATAACTTCCTGCCGTCGCGAGTTCGGTTTGCGAGACTATCAACAACTAGGCATAAACACCTTCCTCCGTTTCGCGGGGACTGAGTTTTGGCGACTCGAGAAGTCGTAAACGATATCGCGTAGCTCTTTTGATTTGTAAACGAGTCCGCCGAATTCGCCCTTCCATGAAGTCACGTATGTTCCATGTGTGAGTGCAGATTGAGAGGGAGAAAAACCGTTGCAACGATCCGCGACTAGCGTTTTGATTGGCGCCCTCCTCCTGCCGAGGGGCTGGGCCTAAGTAATTAAAAAGAGTATTTCGACGCTCGAGCAGCAGATCAATTATTCGATCCACGTTGTGCAATTGTAAAATATATGACGATCGTCAAACTATCGAGCACATTGTAAGTCTTTCATTTCGCTTTCCCCGCATTTTCGAGCAGAGCGCCTTACCGCTCCATGGGCGCGGACCTGCCCTCTGCAATCCACGAGGACCGACTTGGGCACGCAACAATTCAGATCCTCTGGCTGCCGGTATTATCACAAACTTATATACCTACCTACGAAATCACAGCGGACGGAGTGCTCCTATCGGTCGATACGAAACCGCATACCTACGGTAGGTAGTATATCATAAGAGGGACGAGATGTTCTCGTCGTAGTAGTTTGTATCAAAATTTCTACCTACCTATATAGGTACAAGCAGCACCATGGAAGTAGCGTCAAGTCGAAGATGCTGCAGTTGCGAATTATTGATAAATGCGATGTAGCGCAGTACTGTTAACAATTTCATGTCTTTAATGTTGATAAACGATTCGTTTGTATTCTGTGCGAAGATTAGAGATAAAATGGGTTTCAATATGTTATAAAGTAGTGTCTTTCATTTCCTTTATAACCTACGATTGACATATAATAAACGAAGCATGAAGCTGGCACCGGAACCGAAAGATGTTCAGGTATGTCACGTTTAAAATGCATTGATTGAAATAGCACGGCAAAATAGGCCAACTATAATAAATGATTGACTAATGCTTAACGTTAATTTGCTAGAAATAATCAATACAATGCTCACATGCGTATAAACCGCATAGGTTGCACCGATATTTTGTTGGCCATAATTGCACGGATTAAAAATAATATCTCGCTCGATTATTAAAGACTTTGAAGGTATACCGTATCTTCTTTTTTAATTTCAGGAGTTCCTGTTCAAACAAACTCACATTCAACAGATATGCGATGCTTTTACGTCGGTTCCCATAGCCTGTAGCCTCATAGCGGGCGATGGAAAGAGAGGTCTCCTTTACGTGGGAAACAGCTGTAAACTCACCGTGTTAAAAGCTGGAAGCGAAACAGGATCTCCGTTGAGATTTGAACATACTCTTTCGGCACCTGTTACTCGCATTGCTCTTAATTGCGATTGTTCCTATCTTGCCGTCTCGCTAACTCGACCCGCAGCTATAATTTACGACACAAACTGTTTACTCAAAAATGTACGTCCGACTCAGTCTGTCGTACGTCGAATTTTTAATATTTTCTTTGATCTCAACCGATAGAACTTTTATTCTACTGCTTTCAGAATTTGACTCCGCTCTACGAAGTACAACTGTCGTCTTCCCGCGAAGATGTCAGCGTTTATGACCTTCGGTGGAATCCGTGCGTGCCAACCGCATTGTGTACCGTCACCAGTGATCACACCCTCGGTAGTTATAGTATTTCATCGCTAACGTCAGACGCGAATGCTCCGAGGCGAATTACAGTAGTTGGCACGTTAGGAGGACAGGGGGTACTTTGTTCCTCTTGGAGCCCAAAGGGCAAGCAAATAGTTACTGGGTGTGAGAATGGAAATATCATCCAATTCAAGCCAGATTTGAGCGTAGCCAGAACAATCGCGGGACCTAATCCCGCCATTGGCGAGGTAGTCGCAATTTTATGGATCAGCAATTATCAATTTTGCGCAGCGTACAGGGATTCCAATGTTTCGACCGTTAACGTTCTCATCATCGACGCACCAAAGGGCGAAACGAACGCCGTTTTCACGTCTTACGAAGACATCACTTACGGAATGTCCCTGGCTGAAAGAGAGGACGCTCATTTGCGCTACTATTTTGATCATATACCAGAGTGGGGACTGATCATTGCTGGGAGCAGCGGTAGTTGCGAAATAGCCGTGTTAGGAACTCCCAACAACGGGGCCACATGGGAGCAGTGGCAACCCGTCGATAGCGGTAGAGCGCAACTGCCATTGGTTGGCAAAAGCGAAAGCTTCGTCGTTGGTATGTGCGTGGATAGATCACCAACGCAGAACTTGCCTTGGGGAGCAGATAACACACTACCGAATTCCGTTCCTATACTACACATTTTCGGTACATCCGGTCAGTTGTGCAGTTTTCATATGATCAATTTGAAACCCGATTGCCCCGCAATTTGTACACCTCCTACGGAGATAGTTTCAATTCCCGACCAACTGCGACCGAGTGTCGTACCTTCCGAGATATCGTTCAACTTGAATAATGGCGCGACGAGTACGCCGCGACCGAAAGCTACACAAGTTATTCAGGACAAGCAAATGATAAACAAACAGACGCCGCAGAACGTTCCGGCGACGAATCTGTTCAGTGGGCTACCCAAGAGCACCGTGACAATACCGCAAACGGAAACTAAAAAGCCGTCCGTGCCGCGACAGGAGAGAGTGGAAATTATAATGAAACCGGAATCAAAAGTCGTGCAAAGCGAAGAAGTCGTAATTCCAGAGAAAAATGCTTTCGACGAAACTTTGTGTTTACAACACTTTTGCGAGGAACGAATTCTGTTCGAGCACGAGATGGAGGGAAGGCGCGAACTTCAGGCCAGCGAGATAATATCGGAATACGAACGTAAACAACTAGGGGAAAAGTGCGCGATAGTGGAAGAATTTTTGAGGGAACTGAAGGAGACCACGTCTAGTCTGTCCAGCGACGTTGCGTGTCTGAAGGCGTTGCTTCTCCAGTCATTCGCTTGGTTGGAAGAAACCAAATCGAATAGTTCGGTGAACGCCGCCGACGGTACGCGTAATCGCAGCGACGGTGGTAACGCCGCAAAGCTACAACGACTATTGTACTTTACTCAAGCACAGCGAGTGCAAGCCACAAAAGTCTTGGATCTCGAGCAGACTGAACACAACTGCCAGGTGGGGCCAAAAATGAAAATTCCCAGCTTGGAGTTCATTTACCAAAGCCTCCTACGACACACGGAGATCATCGCGAAAGAGAAATCGATTATTCTACAGCTATCCAAGAGACGGAAATCACTTCCGCACGGCAATAGTATTTCGAGTTTGAATCGTTCCATAAGCAATTTAAGCTTATCAGGATCTCTCTCCACGATTAACACTATAAACACGGGAGGAGCGGTAGAACAACGATACCGCGAAATTGCAAATAAAACGATCAGTTTCACGCGAACGAAACAGAACAAATTGAGAAATCTCTTGCTTCAAGCAACGCCGAAAACTATTAAAGCAGTTAACCCATCTCCGGTGCAGATAAAAGTGAAACAAGTTTTATCCTCATTGGCTACTCTTAGCTCTCCAAGCGCGGAATCAAACTCGAAACAACAGCGAAAACCGGCGATAGTATGGAATCCAGCGGAGGGTAAGACAAAAATGCAGAGCCCTCTTGCATCGTTAAATAGTATAGTTGCTAGAATTGGACCGACCGATTCAAACGAGGGTACAATGCTGAGTAAAACGCTGAGCAAATCGGGTCCTATTAGTTCCGTTTTCTCGTCTACTTTGGCAACAAGTATTCCGAGACCGGAAAGTAAAGAAAACAATGCGAGTTCCTCTACCTTGCCTCAATCCAAGCCGAAACAAAATATTGTACCATTCACGCCGTCTAACGAGCCGCCTCGGGTGTCGGGAAATTTACCAAAATCTTTTGGCAACGCAACGTCTACTCCTCTCGGCTCTTTACTGCAAAAAAGTGATCTGCCATCACACATAGTGCGCAAAGAAAATGTGGCTGCAAAAGAAGTTGAATCAAAACCCGCCGTCATCTCGACAAAAGTCGATTCCGTCCTATTCGGCAATACAACGTTGAAGAACCTACTACACCCGGAACTCTCGCCAAATGCGATCGCGCCGCAAAACACCGTGAATACAACTGTAACGCCGCCTGCTGAAAGGCCAACCGCGTTTAGTTTCACCGCTCCGACGCAAATTATTTATCCGCCCAATTCGGCGGTAACAAAACCGACACCACCGCACACTATTACGATGAATCAAAAACCAGAAGCAACACAGCCAGCGGTGTCGACTTTCTCCTTCGCTTCGAAGCCCATCAATAATACCGCAGCGCTTCCGCTCTCTTCCAAAACACAACCACTGGCTGCTCTGACTCCCGCGCAAGAATCTCTAGACCTGACGGTGTTATCCTTCGGTCTCCAAGGAAATAGCAAATCCGATCATGCTTCTTCTACCACCAATACCAAAACTACGACCGTCATACCGTTTGGGTCCTCCTCGCCTTCGAATTTTAACAAACCATTGCCACCCGCAACTGGCTCTGTTTTTGGCCCATCTTTTTCTACCCCCGCAACTGCGTCAAGCTTTGGTGGTACTTCGAGTGTATCCACACCTGAAACGATTTCCGGGAAAACGATCAGTCCGCCGACAAGTACTCCTATCTTCGACAAAGTCAATACAACACCTTCGAGTGCAGCCTCGTTCGACAAAATTAACGCCGTCCCGACGGCAGGACCCACGTTCGACGCACCTTCCGCCTCACCTAAGCCGCCTATATTCGGGGTAACGAGCGCTACATCCGTTCCAGCTTCCGTCTTTGGAAAAGTTTCAAACGGCATTACTACTGCTCCATTCGGAGCAACCTCTACTACCACCTCGACGATACCTACACTCGGCACGTCTACCGCTAAATCATCGGACCCGTCCACATTTGGCACGGCTCCCGTCAGTACCTCTACATCTGCTTTTGGTGCAATTTCCGCGAGTTTAACCCCCTCCGCACCTGCCACAGTTGCCGCGAGTTCAGTCGCATCCACGTTCAACTCAACTTCCACGTTCGCTGGTACGCTGAACACCTCAGCCACATCAGTCTTCGGTTCGACCCCAACCAGCGCCGTCTCCACTACACCAGCATTTTCTGCGACTTCAACTGCAACGGTGAAGCCCGCCTTCGGTGGTGCAACCACTCCCGCCGCACCTAGCTTCGGTGGAGTCCTCAACGCTTCTCTGACTACGCCCAGTTTCGGTGCACCAGTCACGTCTCCTTCTTCGATCACTTCTGCTTTCGGCAAGACCGCGATAGGATCTCCGGCGACCGGATTCGGCACTACCGCGAATGCTGCATCACCCGGCTCGATTTTCGGTGGAGTCAGCGCGGCTAGCTCTTCAACGACGCCGTTCGGAGGAACCGGCGGTTCGTCCAACGCGTCTATATTCGGAAACGTTCCCACGCTGACCCCGTCCATTTTCGGCGGAAGCTCCGCTAATACGGCGTTTGGTAGCGGTTCGTCCACGACGACGTCAGGCTTTGGCAGTAGCGGATCTATATTCGGTGGAACCTCCACTGGAGGTTCGTCGATATTTGGCGGTGGATCATCCACGGGGCAACAAGCGGCTTTTGGCGTTAAACCGGTGTTCGGTTCACCAACACCGGTATTCGGAGAGTCGAAATCAGTATTCGGCGGTGGATTCGGCGCGAATACTTTTGGAGCCAACGCGACACCGAGTATGTACATATACGCGATTATGATGAGAGATCTTTATCGTCAATTGAAATTAAAATGGAGCATTCGGTCGTGATCACGGGTATCGGCGTGCTTTTTATTTAGGTTTCGGTACTTTGCCCGCCATGGGGATTAATCCTTCAACCTTGGGAGCTGGTTCCATGCAAAAGGTTTTTGGATCACCGACCGGCAGCAGTACGTTCGAGTCGTTGGCTGATCAAAGCGGAGCTCTTACTTTTGGTAGTTTGGCTCAAACGTCTTCCGAATCGCAGAAGCCCCCACCGTTCTCAGAGTAAGTACCAGTAGCGATATTTGTTCAATTTACTTATTTTCAATGTCATATGGTACACCGCAAACTAATTTCGCATGATTCTTAACTAATCGCGAGTCCCTTCTTTATTACCTTTGTTGCAGAGGAAGCTCGTTCCAAAGTTGGCGATAATCCTGTGACAAACGTGTAAATAATTCGTTGTCGAATTTTATCGTTACAAATTATTTTCATACCGTCTAGAATTAAATAATTGAGACTTACCGTATGCTGATGTGAAATGTTCAATGAAGTCTGTTAAAACGTTTTTTCCCATAAAGTAACAACGAGAGTGCTTGAATTATTCTCTCTCTCTCTCTCTCTGCTGTGTAAAAATAATTTCTCACTTCATCTATATTTTAAGAGGAGGGCAATTTTTATATTGTCGGGAGTATTGTATGATACGTGCAAGTGAGTAGCTCGCTCTTAATATTATACATACATTTTCATAATATACAAATGTATGAGAGACCGGTGTAATATTGTTGATATAACATATTGCAAAGCCTATGCTATATGCCTCTTTTAATTGGTTTTGGTGCAATGGACACCTTGACCGGTTTACAAAGGTCAATGACACATGGATCCCCGAGAGGAGCATGGGTGCAGACCGTAGTCGAAGGGACGAGAAGTGCCAGAGAGATCTCCACGTTGCAAGCTTCCATCCATACTTGATGAGATAGGAGAACCGTAGTTCTCAGCCTATAATCATTGTGTTCCGTACATTGTAAACGCAAATCGGACTGTCGCGGTAGTAACAGCTGCACCTGCTGATCGGGGTGTCTCAGTTTGACGCGCAAGGTACCGCAGTCTCGAAGATTCAGTATCTTTGCTGTCAGCGGAATGCCCAACAACAAACCACCGGTAAACTTCAAAGCAGCGTCCGCATCGCCTCTTGGCTCTTCGATGATCGCCCGACAGAGGCGCGTAGAAGCGGACGGTCTCGGGAGTCGCTCTTCCCCCTGAGGCGGAGAAGCCAATAGCAGCGGCAGCAGGAGCCGAGTCAAGGTTCCAGGCTTCGCTTCACCGAGAGTCGATATTTGAACGACGAGAGCTCTCGAAAACGGTGGCAACATCGTAGAATCCTGGGGGAGTACGTCGGCTTCCGATAAAAAGTGACGAGCGAGTGGCAACGCGCTTCCCGTGGCGCTTCTGGTTACTCGAATTAATTCCACTGCCAGTGCCTTGAGCCAAACGTCATTGGCTAATGCTATTTCCTTCTCCCCCAAACCCGTAAATATTCTTTGCAACCTGGAGACAGATATGCCAGATTCTCATTACAATAAGAAATCGACAGAGAGAATATGGATCTAATATTTCTATTTGGGGTGACGTACTTCTGAGCGTGCTGAAGAAGTAGGGAGAAATTGCTAGTGGCACTCTGCATATTGTTCCTGGACACGGAGTTCGTCGAAGAGTTCGAAAGTTCCTTAAGAACAGTCCGCAGCAGAAGCAAGCACCGAATGTACAACGCGGTAAAGCCCGCGGCACCTTCCATCCGCGAATCCATTTCTGCCAATCTGTCGAGATCCACTGCCGCCGCTTCGAGCAGTTGCGTGTGAACTCTGCCGCCTGGTCTGGCACTTTCGACACCGGTAACCATTCCTTCAAGGAATACTCTGCCTCTTCGGTCCCTGTCTTCTTCATCTTCGGTATTCTCCTTGTCGAGACCGGAGCCGTGTGTAAGGGTCGGTCTCAGTCGAGGCACCAAATGAGGCATGGTGTCGCGCAAATAGTGATAGTGCTTTGCCGCGTGCTCTGTAAAAAGTGCATGCATACTGGGACAATGCAGTGCCGCATTAAATATCAAAACCAATACACTCGCATCTGTTGAGTTTAATTAAGGATATTAAGTACGGATATTAGCATGAGTATACACACACAGCAATATTCGCGCACGTGCGTGTGTGCGTGTGTCTCGATTGATTCGTAAAAGGATACACGAAGGCTCGTCAACGTCCGGTTCGGGCGTGTCGAAGAAAGGATGTCGCCCAAGGAGCTGAGGCACTAGAGGTAAGGTGAGGTAAGCATGTGAAGCACCCAAAGCTGCCAAGCAGCTTCTAATACTTTCTTTATCTTGGGGATAACGCGTTAGATTGTCTATGAGGCGATTGACACACATGTGAAGACAGTTTCGAGTCGCCAAGCGGCTAGCCGCGAGAGTCGCGTGCAACCCTTCTCGCACTTCTCCAGAAAAATCTTCCAACGCTCCTAAAATAGTTTCAAGTTGATCCTCTCTGAGCGTAACGCTGGCAGACATTTTTCGCAGAGACTCGATAGCTCTCAGTCGAACATCCTGAATCTCGTCGTTAAACATGTCAACCATGAAGTCTAGAGAGATGCGAGCTATACTGGGTTGTGCCAACGACAGTGTACAAAGAGCCTCGACTGCAGCTGTACGGACCTAAAAAGAATAAATTGACATCCCGGTTGCATCAGCAGATCAGTGCCCACTGCCCTGATTCGAATATTAAGGATGACAACACTGTGATCCTACTTCTAAGAATTCATCCTCCAGGCCATGAATGAACGCGCCACAGGATCCACTCCTCTCTTCGACCTCCGAGGCTTCATCTTCTACTCTTTTCTGCTTTTTATCTAAAGCTTGTTCTATGTAACGCCGCGAAACCCCCTTCATCGACCCTAAAAGAGACATAGCCGCCGCTCTGACGCGTGGCGACAAGTCACCCATCAATCCGCATATTCGCGAGAAGGCACAATCAGTCATACGTAATTCCTCGCCATCCCCACTGACGATCATACTGAAATTATACGAACGCAATGTGATTTCAGCGTGCTTCAGACTCCAAAGGTTCTTCTCTCGTATTTCATATAAAAAGTCTGAATAAAGGTAATACTTGTCAGGATATTCGTTGCCCAGGTGCCAGATGAGCTTGAGCACAGCTCGACGAACGATCTCGTAGTCGTCACGCAACACCTCGCAAGCTTCGGAAAAGAAGCTCGCCGGCAATCGACAACCTCTGTGAGAATGAAGTTCGGCCATTGTCTCGAAAGCTTGCGCTCGTACTCGCGGGTCCTGCGATCTAGCGTAATTACCTACGAGCGCTAAGGTCGCGTCGGCTGTGTTTGCGGATAAATAACGACCAATTATAGAGAGACATCGCGTTTGCACGCCATGCCAAGTGTCGGGAAGATGCTCGCGGGCAGTGTTCAAAGCGACGGTCCTAGCGTGATAAAAAAAAAAAGCAATATTTCGTGACATCAATGATCATCGAACGAATTGATTCGATTCGTTCTGTACTTGATACCTGTGAAAATCTCCCAATTTCAAAAGCGTCGCCAAGCCTTGACTCTTTACTCTGTGAGATTCTTCATTTTTTAAAAGGTTCGCAGTTTCGCTTACGATCCGCGCTTTCTCCGTACCGTCTACGGTTACCTCTCCTAGTTCAGCAAGCACCCAAAGAATTTTAGCCCGTACGGCGGCCTCTTGTTCCGTGGAATATCTCTCCACTAATCGTATAACCGCCGAAGGAACGTCATCAGGTTGCATTTGAGGCAAGGAGTCGGATATTCGAAGCAACAATTGTAGAGCATCGTTGCCTGCTTTACATTTTTCTAGTAATTCAACGTAAGCCAAAGCAGAGCTGCCTTCCACAGTTCCATTCTTGCTGCTACTAGCAGCCGAGAGCCTTAGTGTTCGCAATCTTTTAACCGGTGGCTCATTTATTATCACCTTCAGGGTAAAAGATATTTGTTATTTACGCGTTTATAAATAATAATGTAATTCTGGGGAGTCATGAACGATACTACATTACAAAATTGGGGCACTCTGAATTTATTGGTCTAACCTCTTGCTGCAGAAAAATACTCATAACTCTCCGTAATGAATAAATTGTTAAAGGTATACAATTAATTACTAACTTACCTGGCTCTGACTAAATTCGGCTAATACTCGTTTTTTCATTAAGGCAGCCATTTTCCTAGAAATTTCATCAAGTTCTACGACATATCCACTTTTTCTTACGCTCCGCGATACACCGCGGTCACACTGGTGTGACAATCAGCTGATCGCACCCCTAAATAGGTATATAGACCCCATACACTGCCATACACCCAAAAACGTACGGTATGTATATGTGTGTGTATCCATGCCCATACGTACATAGGTACATACATTTTGTGGTACATAGATATACGTACGCAATTTTTCAAATGAATAGTGACCAGGGGACAAGGAGATGCTGCCATTTCAGCAGTAAAAGCAAATGTTCTTTTCTTTATTTATTCAGTTCAATATTTAACACATCTACGCTCATCCCATACACACAAGTAGGTATTTACTATTAGCCAGCCAGAAGGAAACCAACAGGTATACCTATAGGTATCGTATAGTTGTACTGCACCTAATATTTGCTACCTTATGTGGTATTTTGATCATAGAATGATCTGAATTTGATGTATCATTTGCAATAACACTTACAACAAACGATTTCTGTTAATTTGGCATAAAAATCAAAATAATTTAAAGCAACTTCAACTTGATGCATGCCGTGAATCAGGAATATCTAACTCTTGGAAAAAAGAATGTGCGCAAGTTATAAGATAGCTACATGTTTGTACTTACGCATAAGTGCACATCATTATCAAATACTGCACACACATAATATACCATATGCGCAAAATAACAAAGATAACGATTATAATCTCCCATTGAAATACGAAGGGACAATATAAAAGCAACATTCACAAAGTGAACGATTTAATTGACTCTAGTCTCGTACTCGAGGATCCAGAGATTTCTCAAAATACGACTAAATTATTTGCCATCTTCATCGGTGTAACACGACAGCATCTGCTTGATCTCGAGAGCGAGTTTATAGCCGAGTTCTGGCCTGCGGTCTCTTCCTTCCACCATGGCCTTCACTTGACTCGAATTTACAATAACGCCGTTGTTAGCTATCACCGTTGCCTTGGTTTTCTCAATATCTACGAGATCTACGCCGCGACTGCAATCATCGATCAGAATTGTACGATAACCGCTCGCGAGTGCATCCACCGCGGTAGCACCTACGCAAACGTCATAGGCCAATCCGCAGATATAAATATCCGTCGCGCCTTTCACTTGAAGCTGCGACGACAACGTGGTTTCCGTTAATTTTTTATTGTCCCAAAAAACCGAGTACGAGTCTACTTCGGGATTAGTACCCTTGTATATCTTGACCGCATTATCAAGGACCTTTAAGTTTTTATGTAGCTCAGCCCCCCAGGAATCCTGAACGCAGTGACGTGGCCATAAACGCTGTTTCAATAGCGGCGGTCCTTTAAATGTCACGGTATCGTATACTCGGGCTGCTTCCTTCGGTATTCCACTCGATGCATCCACCTCTCTAGTGAACAAAAGAGAGAGAGAGAGAGAGAGAGAGAGAGAGAGAGGAAAAAGTTCCTATTTCAAAGTAGGTAACTCATCACAACTTTCGAGTGTTTCGAAATTCAAGCATATACTTCGCTTGCTGTTTGAGAGAAAACGTGGGGCTTAATTACGATCCGAGCTACTGTTCGTTATGTCCTTCATTTGTCCGATTAATTCCTCGCGCATACAAAATCTTGGAAAACGGGTCTTGAACAATACGTGGAAGCAGATCGCGGGAATTTGAAAAACAATCTATTATCATTTGCCGAGGCACAGTTCAAACCACTTGAAGAACTCTCGCAAACGCTAATAAAAATCGTAAAATCTAGGAGAGCTGAAGATACGTTTATTTATACACTCTTGCATCAATAGACGCACTCACATGAAATCGCTGTATATCATGGAGATAGTGGGGGGGAAGCTTACCTAAGGTGTAAATTATCAATGAACGAAACGTGATCTACAGGGTGCCAGTCGAGAGAGTAGAATATGGCGTCGAATGGAACAGATTCCAACAAACGGTTGATCGGTTCAATAACTTCCGAACCATCGTGTTGCGCTGCGCATTGCTTGATATTCAATGATCCGGATATGAAGTCATTTTGTACGTCCACAACGAGGAAAGCGCTCCTCGGCCTGGTGCAGACTTTGATCCAACGATTCCAGCACACCTAAATATCAGCATTGCATAGCGCATTACCAATTATTTCAAATAAAAATGAAATCAGTCATGCACAACGTATACTTCCAAAATTCATCAGTGATATTTGTTTCCACAAACGCACCTCAAACTCTTCTCTGTCGATCGATCCATCTCCCTTTGTATCAAAAATGGCATAGATTTCCTTGAGTTGATCCTCTTCGAGTCCATAGATTTTACCTCGGTCATTGCGAAAAAGAGCGCGGCAAATGAGCTCAAACTCCGAAACAGATAAAAACCCGTCTCCATCTTTATCGAAAGCAGTAAAACACGCATCCATCGCTCTTAACTGCGATTCCTCGTATCCAGGCCATTTGTTTAATCAATATCACACGTCGTTTCGCTTATAACCTTTTGTGCTTCTCTAAAGGGGTATTACAATGCCTGACGTATTCGCGATAGCTTACATATCCAGGCGCAGGTGTGCTTCCAGCAGCATTACGTATATGACAAGGTCGTATGCGGTATTTCAAAGTTGTTCATACTTAGAGGACGAGCGTTTTATTATATGAAATATGTAAACAAAGTGCAATTGGACTCTTGTTTACTAAATTATAATACTACATTCCAAATGATCGCGGTGGTTGATCGTCCGAGCGGCACTTTCTCGGAAAGTATGATCAATTTGAATTACTGATTCAGCCGCTGTTGTGTCAATAACGCAATATCGACCATAGGTTCGGGATGCAGCAACTCGCTCGCCGTGTATTTCGTAGATTCGTCGTACGCATAGGTGACGGACGTGTCTGTCAAAAGTATGTTACATTGTGCCAAGCACAGAATACAGTTTCGTAATCGCACGCAAACTTCTCTGCTCCATTGCGGAACCCGCGACAAGTCCTGCGTGAATCCACCCTCAGAACGGTCCACGTCCTGCGTACTAGCGCCGATCCACACCAATCCGTTATTTCCCAATATTAAACTGGCACCGTTAGCCAGATTGTGAAAATGCGTCTTTTTCCGTTTTATGAGCGCAGGTGAGACTTTGAGGACGATTCCTTGCGAGAGTTTTCCATATTTCAGAACGCGCGTGTGCAACGAAAGCGAGCCGTCTGCAAAAGTGCTCTGAACTTCCGCACAAATTAAATCTCCCTCTCGTAAGTAGCGGCGCATAGTCTGCTCATCTTCCGCGGATCTTCTTCTCTGAGGAAAAAAATTCATGCTTTTTCCGGGCCAATTTTACTTCAAAACTCTGATGCTTCGATATAGGCAAAAAATGAAGACGTGATTAGCAATCCAGAATGACTCTCTTACCAGTTCTCCTCCAGGAAGATTGATACTCGAAAGAAGGAGTACAGAATCGAGTTTAGAGTTTGTATCCACTTTCCAGCGCTTCTGCTGAAGTTCCGTGATTCTTCCTACTACCACATCTCCGATCTCTCCTTGGTAACGTGCTTTGACGGGTCTGACTGATATCAATCTGTTAACTTTCTCAAAAACTCCAGCGATCGAAGCTCGTAACGTCTCGTGTTCGTCCACATATGTACCGTGACCTCTGCGCAGCAGAAAACCGATAGATTAAGGCATTAATAAGTATAATATGCATAAAATATATACGTGAAATACATTAGAAGCATGTGGTAACATCACAAGGATACCTCATAAAACCGGGTTGACTCGTAATCTCTTCTCCTGGAGTATAAAATCTTGGGACAATGTTTTCGGCATTAGCTAAATTCATGTCTACGCGTTGAACTGCCAAACGTACGATAATGGGCTTCTCTTCCTTCTCTTCATCCATTGTACAATTTCTTTTAATTTACAATATGCGAGGTAACTTGCAAAATGAACGTATACCTATACACCTATAGGTACATATGTCTAAAGCGTCTAAAGTTTGTGCATTTTGTAAACACAAAGGTTATATCCGAGATCACGCCACGCTCGCAGCAGCTCGCAGGTGTAGGTAGGCGTATATAGGTACGTATAGGTAGGCCTACTGGGGCAGTACTTATGGCCATCACACACAAAATTCCGTAAGGCCGTAAGACGTAAGCGTAAGCGAATAAACCAATCAGGATCAAGTATTCCGTTGTCCATAACCCCACCACAACGGAATACTTGATCTGATTGGTCTATTCGCTTACGCTTACGCCTTACGGAATTGTGTGTGTGATGGCCTTTACCAACCGAGCTGACCTAACCTAAACATTCATTAATCTGAAGTGTCTACTGCTAAATATCTACTTATTGTAGGTAGTTTTACTACTAAAAAGTTATAAAGAAAATTCTACTGGAAGCAGTATGGAGGATTTCATACCAACGCGCAGTGCAACGATGAAAGGAGATGCGATTAAAAACTTTATTTCTGTAACTTACGAAGCTCCTAAAAAGAAGTCGAAACTTAAACAGATGTCGAGTGTGGACGAGAAATTGAAATCGCCGAATGCGTCGTCCGGTGTCAAAACAAATTCAAAAATCGATCCACGACGAGAGCAGGAATTAGAAATGAAGAGAATCAGATATGATGTCATCAAATTTGGAATGTCTGGTTTTGAAAAACCTCGAGCCGAAGAAGCAAAAATGGCACTGGCCATTAAATTGGGTGCGAAACCACCTCGAAACAGGAAGAGAAATTATAAGGAACTGAAGATGGAAAGGTTGCAACAGAAGAAACGAACAAAGAAGGAGGAACACGTATCCGGATTCCGTAAGAGTTTAACGAAGCACAAGACCAGGAAGTCTAACATAAAGAAACAAGAAGGTATTTTAGGGCTTTATGGGAAAGTTCAGAAAGGTGCTATTCCTGCAAAATAGCACAATGACTATACATAATATGTATCTCTTTATGTCATAAAGAACGGTGGTATTAAATATTCTTTGTTTTCTCCCTCTGTTAATTTTTATTGTTACAACATGAATTGTCTATCGCTAGCAATATAACACATTCTCTGTATATTTGCATACCGTACGAAGAACAACGAGTAATAAAATTAGATTTTTTTTGTATTTCCTGAATTCCTACCAGCCGGCCTTATAATGTCAACGATGACTCTTAAACGCCCTCGAACAATTATAAGATAAGTAGGGCCTCGCGGTTCCCAACGCCACAGTGGAATGATTCGGCGTGTAAAGAACTGTCCGCCGATCGAGTATCAGTCGAAGGCCGCCGCGGTTGGCGCTACCTCCAGTAACAATTGGAGCAACGCGTTGAATCCCTCTGAAAAACGGCGATATATATTTAAAAAAAAAAAAAAAAAAAACAACTGCGTTGATATATTATGTAGGAAATTTTCTTAAAAATGTGCAGATTACAATCAGAGGAGAGGTTGTATCCACTTACCCATAAATTTGGGTACATATCCGTATTTAACGAATGGGAGGTAAACGAGCGTGCCCGCCGCTATGAATGCAGCGGCGTACAAATACTCGATTTGCGGCTTGTCAATGATCGGAGCCACTATCAGGTACGCAGAAATAATGAGTACGAGTATCGGTATCACCAGTGGACATCTGTAGGAACGGGGATGATTGGGTCTGGTCCTTCGCATGACCAATAGAGCGACCATGGCGCCGCCGTAAAATATCCAAGCGGTGAAGGAGAAGAAATCGATCAGCGAATCTATGCTGCCGGAGAGTACCATTGCGCCTGAACGTGTTAAAAGTCAATCGTGAAATCGACCGTCCCCGTAGTTTTCGAGGCCGTGAAACGTATATCCGAGTCGTACCTGCCACGAGGGAATGGAAGATCAGACCCGGAGCGGGAGTGAAACGTCTCACGTGAACGTAGCTCAGGCAATCCAGAAGATGTCCCTCTCTGGAGGCGGCAAAGCAAAGACGACCCGCCACGAATAAAGTACCATTCGCCGAGCCGAAGGTGCTGACTGCCACGGACAAGGGCATGAGCCATGCCATGATTCCCAGTATTCGATTACCGAAGGTCTATGGCGAAACGATGATCAGTCATCTTGACGATTTATTTTCTAAATCTCACACACCAACCGCCCTATCACGCATCACGAAGAGAACGACCATTTATCTTACCACGGCCACGGCCTCGCTCTCGATCATCTCCGAAGGTGACATGGCCGCCAAGTACGAAACGTTGATAAGAGCGTAGCAAAGGGTGACGAGGGGGATGGCAATCATGATGGACCTCGGCAAATTCCTCGAAGGATCTTTTATCTCCTCCGTGACGTAATTCAAGTTGTTCCACCCGTCGTATGCCCATAGACCGGTATAAAAAGCAGTGGCCAATCTGCCCATATTGACTGTTCCACCGTCAATATTGTCGAAGGCACCTTGAAGGTGCTGCGTGTTTCCCTGTATCAATTTGTACGAGCCACCTGCAATGACCACCAGTATGGCGATCAGTTTTGCCGCGGTAAACGCGTTCTGCACGCCTGTCGCCAGATTCACGCTGTAACAGTTCACCAGTAGGATGAGCACGATGGCCAGTACCGCTACTAGTTTGACCACCTCCTCCGGAGGATCGCACTCGGTCACGAAGGCCTCGACGGTGTACCGTGCGAAAGACAGGCAAATTATCGCCATTTGCGACGGTTTTAACACCAGCGTGGATACCCAGGAGAAGAGGAACGCCGGTGGTGCGCCAAAAGCGTCCATGAAGTAGGCATACTCCGCCCCGCTGCTGGTGTTCATGGTGCCCAGCTCGGCGTACGCCAGCGCTCCGAAGAGGCTGAGCACCCCACAGGCGATCCAAACTAGGAAGCTGACTCCTATGCTGCCGGTTCTCACGAGGAGACCAGACGGCGAGACGAAGATTCCCGAACCGATCATGGTGCCAACAATTAGAGCCACCCCACTGACGAGTCCCACCCGTCTCTTGAGGTGAACAGGGTTGTTCTCCTCTGGGTCCGTCCCCTCCAGCCCTCCGCCCCCTCCACCCCCGTCTTCGTCATCCCCCAGACCTCCAAGCCGGCTTTGCCGCAAGTGCGCCCGGCCTTCCCACCCGTTAATGACGATTGGTGTGCCCACGATTTCTCCTGTTCCTCCCAGCCACGTTCCCCCGTTGCTCTGTTGTTGCAGTGACGACTGGCTTCCGTTACTCGTCTGGGCATCATGTCCAGCTGCAGCTGCAACGAAGAAAATACGTGAGCAATGAGTGCAAGCGCGCGACGGTGCTCTTGGCTCGTGAATGTGGACGCCCGAACGTACCTCCGCGCGCGTTATCTTGTTTCATATTTCGCTTCTAGCTCGCGAGTCGAATATCATTGGCTTTGCTAAATGAATCACCATTGATAATAACGAGGAAGGAGAACGAGAGAGAGAAGATCTTTTTGTCAATACAACTGTTCTTCTGACACGCGTAAGTAGCAAGGGATCTCAAATATATTCGATACCGTTCTCTTGATATTTCACGTCCGTGACAGATGTTTAATCCCAACCCCGAGCTAGTCGAACTGTACCCCGAAAAAAAATACAAGTCGCCCGTTCTTGTGGGAATGTCGACAGCCGTTGTCGCTATACTACGTTCAACAAGGGCTCGCGTGTACCAACGTACGTGCGTCCATGCCAAGCGTTGCACAAATATAGGTGTGCAAACCGGCGATTGATGTATGTGCGCTTCAACTTAACGAGCTTGTGTTGACTCGAGATCCTCTCGGTTTTTCCAGAAATTAGTTACACAAAGTTGGTCGTAAATTTGAAGACGCTCGTAACTCTGATTATAATAGATAAAGGAGGAACACGAGTAAAAATTATTTGTTTACGTGTGCGTTCAAAATTGCTAGAATCTCCACTAGTACAGCTTTTTACCACGATAAATGCATTGTTCTGTCTTATCCGAGAAGTGCCTATATTTTTTCACCCGACCGCCAGAGACGCATACTTGAGTAATAATTGCGAGGCACGAACGAAGATTTGAGCTAACAATGGAATCCGATTCATGAGGAAATGGCGGGAAAGTACCCGAGTTAGACGGCGAAAAATTTAATCCAATATCCGAACAGCCATCGCTTCACGCCCGTCCGGACAATTATTGTAAGTGTCTGTGTCACACGGAAAGCATTCTTTCACATTAAACACGACCTCGTTCTCTGCTTCCAGAAATCGATAAAAAAGAGACCACTTCACTTCTCACTGGAAATCGATCGACGTAGCGAACGGGTAGTAATCTTTGACTGAAAAAGCGTCTATAAATGCCGAGCCACCACTCGCTAAGGAATCAGGAAGTTCTATTACGGTCTACTTATCGAGATAGCGGCCGTTTGTTGAGCGCGAAAAAAAAGGCATCGAACGGGATTAAAAATTCGGCGGAAGTCGCGAGCGCGATGAGAGAGGAACTTTTGACGGAAAAAAGATCACGTTCCATACGCGAGGTTCTCTTTTTCCGATAGATCGGCGAAGACGTTCTCATCGGAGCCGCCCAGAATTTTTATTCTCGCTCAACGAGTGATGACGAACGCGAAAATATACCAAGTTCCGCAATGTGGTTGGAATAATTACTCGAGCTTTGCCGACACGCGGTAAACAAATCAGCCAAATTGTGTCGCATCCCTCGAAAGACTGAGAAGCGGGACTGCGAAGCGACCGGAGAGGTTTTCTCATGCAGAAGAGGGTTCGTCGGTGATATACATTATTGTATGAAGTCGTCGTTGTGACCGGAATAGACGCCAGTGGCGAGAAGCCAGAAAATTCCTCGTGACCGAAATCCCTCCGTCCCGCGTTCACGCGATCGTTTTCCATCGGTTTCTCGAAAGTGGCTAATCCTTTGCCGTCTTCTTGGAAGGGAATAACGGTCTGATCTTGCGCGCTCATCTGAAGGGCTTGGCGCAAGGCTATCTTCGATCTCAAGGTGACCTTTAACCAAGGGGAATTATCGATTTCACGAGGGTCAGGAGTCTCACGTGGTCCCCGCGTACGTAGCCTCCTTGCATTTCGGCTCTCCGTCAATCACGCAAAAAACGAAGGGAATCCACCGGTTTCTTGTACCTCGTTAGCCCCTGTGGATATCCTCGAAATCATCCGAGAATAGACGTATAGATTACGCCGCATTTACGTCTCGAACCTCGTTATCGCGCTTTTTTGTCCGAATTGCATTCGAAAGACATACATATTATATTATATGTATGCACATGTATGTATCTATGTATACCGATGGTGGCTCCAGTGTAAAATGACGAGACAAACCTCTCTCTTTTGACGTTTTCCTATTTTTCACGCTCTTATATCATGATTTTTTCATGCTGCAGCTTTACGTCTCTCCCGCGAAATAACGTTTAAGCGGTTACGTTGTTTTGCATTCCAGCCCATTGATATTCAACGGTGGACGATGTTCGAACGAGCAGACCTTTATCAGACCGGGGGGGGGGGGGGGGGGGGGGGGGGGACTGCGATATTACAAGCGAAATGCAGCGGCGCAGTCACCATTTCACCGGAGCATTTCTCCCGTCAGCGTCTCGCGTCATTTTTTCACCACGACGAAAATAAATTGATACAATATATTGCGGAAGCGCCGGTGTGTAATAAATGCAGACCTCTCGTTCAAATATAAACGCCGGTGTGCTCGTATGCAAGGTAGTGCGCCTCTCTTCGCGATCTTATTTAGACGACAAAAGGCTGAAAGTGGTCCGAAATAGCGGCCATGGGGGACGAGAACGACAGACGGCCCGGCCGTGCAAAATATCCGCACGAGTACCTACGTGATTACTAGAGAACATAACGACGCTGCCAAGGAAGCGTACTCAGACTATCACATTTCGTGCAAGCACGTACACGGTGCAAGGACAACGTTTCGAAAATTGGACGATTGAGCAAGCCGGCCAAGACGCAACGAGATGCGAATAAATATGTGATTGTCGCAAATTGCTCTACGACTCAATTAGCGTTCAGACGGATGATTGTAAGCTTACACGAGTGTGTCAAAAAATATTGGAGCGTCTGGGATGGGGGAACTACCCGTTCGCAATCGTATACCTACAAAATATGTACTTATATGTGTGTACCTTTGCGCGCGGGACACGTGCTTGTGCGAACAACGCGGCACAACGAACCAGATTAGAAGTTTAAACGACTCGCGAAACGCGATGGCGGATAGTCGCGAGAACGACTCTTCAATTGTACATATTTAGAATGGAGGCGTCAAATCCAATCATCGCCAATAAACTGTATACGCACGCTCTCGCAATGACCCAATTGCGTCGGATAGCGCTCGTGCGGAACCCGGCGCGTATGCGCATACCTACATCCAAAGAGTCGAAGGTATACGTTCTGTGACGTCAAAAAAAAAGCGTACCGACTCTGATCACGAAGGTCACGGGGTAGCGCGTCGAGTCTCTGAGAAAGATCACGTAGTCCTGCGCCGCTCCCACCACCTGCGGAGCGAGGAGTCCACGCGGACCGTAAACGTTCGCTCGAACCGAAGCTAAAATTCTTCGATCGGTCTTTTAGCGTACGGGAGCCTCGGACTCGCGCGCGAGTATCGATTTTCGTCGAGCTATATCGCGATTAGGCGCGGCTTCGCTGGAATCGCGCGCGATATACATATATAACAATTACCAGAGAGCCGCCGTTTCATTCAGCCGACGATTCGGATCAAATATAGCGGCGCCCAACGGTATTTTCGGAATACGCGCGGTGATGACGCTGTTGAAAGCGCGCTCTCCGGTATCTAACCTGCGTATTGCGGCTGACGCAACCCCGCAGTTCGTCCTGCAGGCGTGCGAACGTCATATTGCGTAAGCCCGCGCTGACGCTGGTTGACGTGCCCTTTAGTTATCGTGCGAGAGAATTCGGCGGTTTACCTATTCCGTTTGAAGATGTCCCCCGCGGATACAGATGTACAGACTCGGGTAGATCGGTCACTACACCGCGACGAGACCACGGCAATCCTCGGTGGATATGCGAAACTGCATTCCATTACGGGAAATGTTTCGACCGACACCCTCCGTCCTCGTTCAAGGGAAGTTGGAAAGCAACTGCCCAGAGAAATAGGGCCGCCACGCGAATCGCGCGAGGGGCGGTACCATAACAGGGTTACCGGCAAGGCGCGATTATAATTAGCTCGAGACGCCGCCATTCTACTCGAGACCAGCGCCCGTCTCAGCAAACACGTGCTTTTTCACGATGCATGAGGTCCAATACGACAGGCTTAGCGTAAACCGATGCGCGGGGCACGTATCGGCCTCTTCGTTTAAGGCACGATCGATTGTCGCCATCGGTGGCGTTTCTTGAGATTTCGCCTCGATCCTTATCAAACGTTCGTTCATTATCGCCGCGAAGCGACTAATAGCGAGCCGGGCTTGTCGAGCAAGAGACGAAACGAGGGTAGGTAGGTACCTACCTACCTACCATTTGTATGTCGCATCAACGTGTTGGCTTTTTAATATTGAAGTTATAAAGATTTATGTTTGCGATAAGAGCGCGATACCGGCGCCATCCGCCAGCAAACAGACGATATCCTATGGATGGTTCGTAGGACGTTTTTCGGACATCAGACGTTCACGTGACATCCATAGGATGTCTGCTGGATATTTATGCTGCATGAGACGTGACCGTTGAACTAGTGAAATCAATTGCCCGCCACACTATTCAACGTTGGCGGGTGCTACATGCATATGCGAACTCGATGTTTCGTAGAAAAGGTGGTCAACGAAATTTCATTATTACGCAAGAAGGGTTTACCTCGTTTGAAGGGCGCGACATGCATGACTCCAGGAAGGACCAATAAGAAGGGCGGATCGTGAAACCGCCTCTCATGACACTTTGACGACTTTTCAAGGCTACCACTTCCTCGTCCGTCTGTCCTTTCTGTACCCTTTGGCCTCGACGCTAGCAATGACAACGGCGGCGGCGGCAACGACGACGACGACGACGACGAGGACAACGACGAGAACGGCTACTCCAAAACTCAACCGGCTCGAATGTCCCTTGTACCGTGGCGTCGTTCCTTCGCTCTCTTGTGGTTTTCCCTCTTTAACCCCCGGCTGTCCAAACACGCGCGTACACGACACACACAGATCGAGCTCTGGCGCTGGACTGAGCGAAAGCTGCTTCGCGAGGCGCGTTGCGGCGTCGGCGTCCGGCGTCGCTCGATATCACGGGGCTTTTCACTTGGAAGGCGCAAAACTGCCACACGAGACCCAGACTATTGGTGGTTTCTATTGGAGCCGAGAAAACGTTGGTATGCGGGGGAGGACGTTGCAAGAGCCCTAATTTCTAGGACACGCGGATCTGCCTATCGGTTTTGCGAATAGATCTCTGTTGGATGATGAAATTGCGGTTTTTCGTAGGCCGTACAATCTGAAGGAGAAGGAAGATCTAAATAATTCGTACTTATCCCTTTACACAGAGATTGCGACGGATGAAATCATTCCTGGTTCAGGAATTTGACGGTGATATAGGTCATCCGCTTTGCGAGATATTGATGTAATGTACATGGTGTAAATAATATTGTCAAATCAGCCTTGAAAGTAATGTCGTAAGATGAATCACAAAGTAGATATATGAATTATAAAAGATTATAATAGAATCTACCTGCACACGACATACAAATGACTAGAAGTGTTTGTAAAACCCTGCCAATTTTTTGGAATTATAGCGGGATCTATGGGGGACTCAGCAGGAGTTCTCACATATCGCAATCGCAATAGGTATTATTCCCTTCACCCATCAATTTTACCATACGCACAGCTGTAGCACTTTTACATAAATCTTGATAATTAGGTCAAATTAAAGTCAGTTTCCTTCTACTACGCTAAAAAATACGTTAAATTCTGAGAAGCAATTAATAAAACGCCGGCTGTAGACTTCCATATATAGGGTGTTAATCTAAATCCATCTGAAAAATGAAATCTACGAGGAATACAATAGCTGATTGATATGTTGCATCGAGATAATCGCGTAACGAGTCACAATAATCGATAGGTATTAAATTCGTATGTCTCAAAAGGCGCCTTTGGAAGCGAGTCACTCCCGTCTAGTCGAATCGATTTTACGCACGCTTCTGATATACATTCAAGCCGTCGTTGCTGCGTGATTCAAGTGAACTCGATGCGTTCAACTACCTCAATTATAACTTAGTCGGTACAGCGTGTCCTACTCTCGCGCATCTAAAAAGCTCTATTGCCATTATATGCCTCGTTTACGCTCGTGATACGACTACAACCCGCTTCGCCATGCACGATATTTAAAGTATGGATTCGTTAAATTTAAGCGCTCTCTACAGTCTATCGCTACGTGTACCTACTTCTATCCGCAAACTACGAAGCAATTGGTGAGGAATCACGACGCAAAGCTTGCTCTCTATAAGACATGCAGACTTGGTTAAAGCAGTTCCTACGCGTAATGTGAAGTTACAATAGCGGTAATTGGAGCCGATGTTTAATTGAAGGTCATTGCACAACGATTGCTCTTTTTTCGCTCAGCAAATTCTTCAAAAGTACCTACTGATGTCTCAATTATGACGAGTGGCGATATTGTGAAAAATTCGTGCAACACGTAGCATGTGGCACGTTTCCACATAGGAGCAATATAGTCTCCGGGATAGAGCACTTGCTGAGTTAATCAATTGTATACGACGAAGATGATAGTTCATTGAATAATAAGGAGCGCCGATTGGACGGCAGCAAGCGTTTCATTTGCAAGAAGGAAGATTATTTAACAAAGAGTCAGGTTCGGATCTTATTACAGCAGAGCAAAACGCTAAGCATAAACACCTTACAATCGACCCACCCAACAGAGTTTATCAGGTTTCATGGTGGAAAATCTGTATTGTGCAAACGCTTATCGTACTTTTTTTATTCGCTAAATAAGAAAATGTAAATGTGACATCTGTATGGATTCATATTTAACCGCCATTATAATTAACTTCTAGTTTGCAGAGTAGCTCTCCCTAAACTTAATCATTGACGGGAATCTTACCAACGATTAAGAATTCTCGCACGGACGTTTTTATTCAAACTGAACTGTTAATTCCATCAAATGAAGTGGAAATTAAATCAATTTAACAGATATGATCGACATTGTGTTCAAGGAAAAGTTCTGCCCACAATTTACTAGTTACTTTGCAAATTAGATTAGTTTATTTTCGAACGCTTTGACAGCATTATAATATTATATAATACAATATAATAAAAGTATTAATGATAATAGTGGTAGTGGTAATAATAATAATACTAATAATAATAACAATAATAATAATACATGTTCACACACATATATACCTACACAGTTTGCACCAATAGTATCCTTATTCATAGAAAAACTAGGCCCAATATTTGCGTACAACTTTGCATTCCGTATACGTACGGATAGATCATGTTTCGGTAAAAATAATCACAGTATCGTAAAATATACAATGATTCAGATCGATCCCGTAACTATCAACCGGCCTAACGGTATTTCAAAAGTAAAAAATAGCTGAGGAATGCTTTTACTTAATGCGCACTGGTGAAGTAGCGGTAGAGGAGGGTTGCGAGCACGCCGAGTGCAACGGGAATTATCCAGGATCTCCAAGAACCACTGCAATTGCCAATCATCACATGACCACGCAGCAGCTACGTATTATTTACACACCATGCATTATAGCTGTAACACTTGAGGATGGAATTGCTCACATGGAAAGATCAAGGCGGAATTGGAAAATCGCAACTGAAGTGAAAGTTAGTGATACGTGAATGTGATTTTAGACAAGTTAATCCAACCCAATCCGAAAATAGTAATAGATGGGCGAGACGCAAGCTTGATATTTCAACTGTATAATTCTACACTGTTATACGTCCATTAAAAGTTTTTCGCGATTTTCTCTCAACCGTACATTCAACTTCCAATGTAATGCCTCTTAAGCAAATGGAATGACTCATGATATACCATCCATTATTAGAAGCAAATGCTTTTACATGGCTACCCTGCGGAATTAAGAAAGAAGTTATGGAGAAAATAATTTACCTGGAATCGTCCTCTCCGCTGTCACCACTGGAGAAGTCTTCAGTTTTTTTATCATCAATTGTCGTTCTATCTTCCTGGAATTCGCAGTACGGAGATAGCATTATAAATAATTTGACCTTTGCAAGTAAATTACGGCGACATACCATTGTTGCTTAATTATAATGATGACCTAATTACAGTAGGAAAGAGGGTGATAGTATGGGTCCATTGGAATTGGCCCTTAATTAACACGGCAAACAAAGACAATTCCACATAAAGGGTCCATTCTATTCTATTACTGAAAAAATCACGTCAGAAACAAATATATCAGGAATGAAACATTTTGTCCCTATGAAACTCTTTATCAAAAGACCGGGCAGGGTCTTGTGTCAAGAACAATAGAAGGACTTATTTTACTTTTATTATATCTTCCGTTTTAACCATTGTTATGATTCTACTCGATATTAACTTGACGAATAAACCTCTATACACATGGAATTTAATTCAACTCAATTGCCATATCAAATTATTATGGAGAAAAATATGTAATTTTTAGCGTACACGATTTTTTCAAATAATGCTATACGATAGATAACATTATGGAGGACGTTGCTAAGTGCTTCACCTTATTCCAGATAACTACTCATCTCTCTCATCTTTCCATAATCACTATACCGCATGTCCCGTAAGAAACGCAACAAGCGACATCAACCTTTGGCAGTATTTGCCGACGGTGCACATGTAAAAGACTCAAGCACCGTCGGCAAATACTGCCGAAGGTACATGTCGTTTCTTACAGGATATGCGGTACAGGTCAATCGATTCGTGCTCAATACCATTCTCACTGAGTCTTAATTTCCTGCTGCCGAAAAAAATATCACGCACAGGTTAATATGTGGAAGAAATCCAACTTACTTCGACGAGTTCTCCAATTTGAAATGGTTCCATCATTTGTCTGGCGTCGCTCGAATGACCGACATCTTCGAATGCTTCCGTTACGTCTTGTCCAGCTTGCTCCAACAAGACTTCCTCGCCTCCTGGATGCTTTAATACACCAGACAGAAATAGAAATGGTTGGGATCAAAGGAGATAAGTTCTATAGTTATACTCTCGCACGCGGAAAAAATATGAATACGCTCTCTTAAAAGTCTATAAAAACTCGACTGCAAGAAGGTAAAACATTTCCAGTATGTCCTATCCTTTTCAATAGATTGACGACCTGAAAAGTCATTGTACACCAAACACATTTTAAACTCATACTTTTTCCTCCCTCATCCTGCAGATTTATGATTCAAAGTATATCGACGATTAGAAAACTTTTCATATCGTCGTTATTACTGTGCCGTTAAATAAAATGTGAATCGATAAATTGAACTGTAGTTACCTCGTTTAGAAATGCAGTTACGTCGTAAATTTTGTTATGGATAATTATCCACGTTTTCTTGCTATCGTTGTGCTTGGCGACTTCCGATCTCGAGTATAATTTGATAGAACTCGTAGTTTCAGCGGCAGTGGCCATTTTATCTTCTCGTTATTATATTAGATCGGTAAACCTTTATTCCCGATTTTTCGGGATAAAATTAACTGGCCCGAAGCCGTTTGATTTAATGCCGAATAAGTGGACGTTATCGAACTTTCGGTAATAACCTGTACTCTGGGAATACAATTCGTATTTAGAGATCGAATTATTTTTCACTGCAGGTGTCTCCACGGTGTCTCGTACGTGGGGGCTGCAACAGCTAGGAGAATGTTTCGCGCGCAGTTTCGCGCCATATCCGCCACATGAGCGCGTGTGAAATGAGCCTAGTACGTACGTGTGATCGGAATGAAAATTACTTGATTTTCAGTTCCCGAATGGCAACCGTGCGTGTGTGAACAGTTTGCCTGGATCAGTGCACTCTTATTGCTGTCATCACGTTATACCTAAACGTTATAACAGATCGAATGATGTGCAACGCGGAAAACATTTTTTTTTTCATTGTCATTCTGACAGTACCAAAATCTATTTAATGACAGATTCGAAGCGGGTAGTCCTATGCAAAGTAAATCCAATTGGAAAAAGGAGAAGACAAAAAAAAGTGACATTCTGATTATTGCATCCATACGATCCATACACACGAGTATGAAAAATCTGTAAAAGGATCTTTTCATCTCTGTGTCCTTTTTTCTTCTTATTTCAATGAATTTTTGTTTATAACCGGTAGAAAAATTAAAGACGGCATGATTGTGTTTGCGATATTCGTCACATGGCTTTCTCGAATTGTATTATTTTGCAATAAAACTGAAAGCACCAAATAGGTACTGCGGGTAGTGGCCAGGAGGCCCGGACAAAGTTGATAATTTTCACAAGTCGCATTGAAGATATTGTTGAAGATGAGAATTCGTAAATTCTTACCGTTAATTGTGACCTTTTTATGGATCGCTTGTGCACAATGCATTATTGTTCCCTTAATCCCAGTTGGTATTTCCTTCGGCTTTGGTTCGGGATATATAATGTTTTATACTAACCTGTACAATAAGGTTAAATGTCAATTGTACGAATGCTGCAATGACCACTATATACCGGCCGACATGAAGAGTAAGCGCTTTTTGTTGAAATATTTAATTTAATTCAATTTGACGATCTTTAAAACTCTCGCTGCCACGGGGTGTATCAGGGTATTTCGAAATTTTACCTCCGTGAGCCAAAACTGTTTTTTGTAATAATTTCACAAAAAATATCTACTGGGAACCCCTATAAAGTTTAAAATTCATTTTTTTTTTAATAGTGACAAAAAGCCTCGTGTATCGCTAGCGATACACGTGGCCTGAGACCATATTATGTATATGATGGTAGGCCAAGTGTATCGCCAGCAAATTTATGGTAGGGGTCATTTGGGGAACCGCATTAGTAAATGCCTATTTCTGTTATTGCGAGAACACCTTGATGTCCAATAGAATGACAATCACGGAGTTTCGTGAAAGAGTAATCTTTTCACTGGCTTTTGGAAATAATCAAACTCCACACACTGTAAAAAGAAAACAGTCAACTGGTCAACACCATTTGATAACACCCAGACAGAAAAAGAGCAAGGTGCTCTTAACTGTTGTATCGATGAATAATAATCGATGACAAAAGGAAAATTCCCGCCCAAGAGTAATTACCATTTGTGACCTTTGTGTAGGAAATCCACATGTCTGCAAAGTCTGCTTTAACGAAAATACATTAAAATTTTTAATTTTCTGTGTTAATGTTTTAATTAGAAACCCTCTGATTCTCTGTGGCTAATGCATATGGGAGGCCAAAACTGAAACTTGGGTTTTATAGTGTCGGGCCGACGGTATTGATCGCCAATGCAAGTGGCTGGTGTATCGCTAGCGATACATGCTCGCATATACAGGATGTGTCGCTAGAGATCAGCGAGAGTGTTAAAGATCGTTTGCAACCGCTCAAACTTTTACTCAACTGTGTGATCGGGAAGCAGGAGACTAGAAATCGACAAATTATCTCCGATGAAATTGTCAGATATGAACATAAATAAACAGAAATCATATACATCAGCATTTATAATAAAACAATAATTTTAAAAGATACATAAAAAAAGTTTACACGCATCAGAGGAATTTATTTTCTTTACAGTGTTGGACAGGATGCTGACTGAAAATCTGTACGGACAGCAAGTCGCCCATGCGACGATATTAAGTGCACTTCATGGTCATATTTCCAAGGAAGAGCCTAAAAAGGCATTAGCTATGAGTTTCCACGGGATGCCGGGAAGTGGCAAGACCTATGTGGCGACAATGATAGCAAGAGCTCTCTTTAAGAATGGAGAAAAAAGCACGTTCTATCACTTTTATAACGGGCGTGCTGACTTTCCTCACGAGAGTAGAGTAGAAGAATACAAGGTAAGAGGCATTCTTCTTATTCATAATAATGTCTCCGCGACGAACCCCTCGTAACCGTGTGACAGGAAAAATGCGTATAATTATTAACATTTACATTACAGGTGAAACTACAGCAGGATATCTCGGCAAACTTGGATAACTGTGAAACTTCGCTATTCGTTTTTGACGAAGTCGACAAGATGCCTGCAGGAGTGTTAGATGCTCTTGTACCTTTCTTGGATTACAATAGGCAGTGGAGTCAAACGTCGAGGGACACGGAGCAGAGGAAAGCCATTTATATATTTCTTTCCAACACTGGCAGTACGCAAATTACCAAGCGGCTGATATCGCTTTGGAAGGAAGGGAGGAAACGGGAGACCGCCACTCTCACGGACTTTGAAAACATCGTGATCCTCGGGGCTTTCAATGAGAGAGGTGGCTTCTACAGGAGCGACGCTATAGACTCTAGTCTAATCGATCACTATGTTCCCTTCTTGCCCCTGGAGGAAACCCATGTAAAGCTTTGTTGGGAATACGAATTTAGACAGAGAGGTATAACACCGACAGCAGAGATGATGGAAGAAGCCATGATGTACGCCACTTTTGGTCCACCGCCGTACAATCTCTACTCGAACGCCGGATGCAAGAGAGTACATCAAAAAGCAGCTACAATCGTATACAAACATATGAAACAAAAGAATCTAGAACTGTAAAATATATAATAATAATAATTTTGTAATAATGTCAATACTCTGACACGATGTCCACTTATTTTTCGTAATAACGAGCAATGGGGAAAGGTCGGCTTCCATGTCGAGGTGTCGTGAAAATGAAGAGTCACTCGATTAACCGCTTTCATAACGACTCGATAAATGACGAGTTTTATTAATAATTCTTATTGGCACGATTGGAGAGAGAACACGTCTCAGGAGTTAAAAATATTACAGGTATCTTTTCATACTTATATAACATGATTTTTTTTGCGCACGTATGTTGGTGCCTATACATTTTGCACGCGCGTGTGTATGTATAATGAGATAATGTGTAACCACATCTCAGTGCAAAAGAGCAATGGCCACCTTGCAAAGAGAAAGAGAAGTCTAAAAGACGCCGAGTCATTTGGAGAATTAATTTTGCTATTTTTTCTTACACGTGGAGAGTTTTGTGTCATGGCTCTCTCTCTCTCTCTCTCTCTCTCTCTCTCTCTCTTTAGATATGTTTGAATGTGTGTGAACAGTAATCGTAATAACAGCATGCTAGGAAAACTTACACTTAACGAGCGACCGACATCGGTCGTCAGGCTACTGCACGAAGAAATGCAACATGGATAGGATCAAATTTACTGTTGTTGAGATTGGAATCTATTCTTCTTGGACGTACTCCTTGGGAAAGAATCCCACCTGGTCACCGATTTTGCCTTTCCACCAACCTTTAGCGTCGCCTTCCTTACTGAGCACGATGACTCTGCAACCGCGACGCAAGTTCAGTTGGTTACGCTCGCCACCTCGGAAATCGAATAATGCTTTAGCCAGCACTCTTCTGAACGGCCACAAGAGACGTTGATCTAGCTTCTCAAAGTTCTCGGAGAGTGATGCCCTCTCGTAGTACTCCACGAGTTCGACGACGCTCTTGAAGAACCGTGATTCGCTCAAGTAATAGAGATCCGCACCGTCGACATCGCGTTTGAATACTCTTATGTGCTTCACCGCTCCCTCGGCCCTGCGTTCGAATGTGACTTACGTGATACGAAGAAAGAACGTGAAAACTCGTAAACCTAGAAGTAGTGACTCACTTGATGCTGAGCGCGTAGTTGGTCTCGTGCTTGAGTCGAGGTTGTCCGGCAGGTCTAACTCGTAGCATGTACGTGCCGTCATCGCGTGGCTCTAACTTGTGCGCTGCCTCGTCTCTACCCATTTCTGCGACGAACCACAATTTTGAAGACAGCTCCCGCTCGTACGGCAGTGGCGGAGGTGGAGGAGGTGGTGGTGGAGCAGGCATACAGCGTCCTGAATATGCGATGCATTGTTTATGCACTGCAAGACTACATGTCTCGCACTTGTATCCCTATGGAGAAATTGACAACACATTCGTGATGTATCACGGGTTGATTAGTTTGAGAAACGCTAACGCGTACTGAAGAGTTTGTTACCTGAAAAATTCGCCCTTTCAAAAATTTACCGCAACGTTGACAACCGCGGGCGGTGTCGAAAGTCGTCAACTTGAATTTATGATTTGTATTACGACACGCGGCGGGATTGACATTGTCCATTGCATCTTGGAGCGCTTTAATCCACATCTGCTTCTGTTCCTCGGTGCGGGCGTAAAGGGTATATGCCGTACGCGCTTGTTTATGGGCGAGCAACCACTGATACGACCATCTCGAATCTCTTCCAAGCGTGCGTCTTCCGGTATGATCTTCCAATCGATAGTCGGCCAGTCGAAGAGTCTCTCGATAACAGTACTGATCTCCTCTACCCGCTTTGCACACAAGAACTGCCTGTTCGAATACGAACGCGTAACGCGCCTTCACCCGTTGATCATTGTGAGCTTTGACCTGCAGCAACCAGTCAAGCTGTGGTCTTTACTCTCCAATTTGTTGGGTTTAATAAAACCGTTCTCTCGAACGGCTACGCTATTTCAAAATACCTTGAGCTCTCCATCCCTGAGTAAACGTCCAAAGTCTTTCAACTGCGCATCTTCAAGTACATCCCAGTCAACGATAGATGCTTGTATATCCTTTATAATGTCTAAAGTATCCGAATCGCGCTTAACTTCATTTATATACTGCGCAACGTCTACCATCGCTTCTCTAGCTTTGGTCAATTGACGCCTATCTTCCGCCCAATCTCGAAGTGTTTCTTCTACTAATTTATCCAGTAATAAATGATACTTCAATACCCTCTGCATTGGAACGGACAGTATATCACGAAGTTTAAATTTCCCGTTGTTAGCTTCTTGTTGGCACCTCTAAAGTATTAATGTACTGTTTAAACGGGAATTGTAATTCTCGGAGTTTTTTGCTCGAATGCAGGACGGTATAACTCATGTTCTAAAAATGACGCGTAGTGAGAATCGCGAGTGCTGACAGTGGAGAAAACTTGGAAAATCTACGTTGTGAGCATTATTTTACCAAGAGAGAGGTCACGGTAAAAATTCATTCGAAATAAATTGGAGTTTGCAATAAGGGTTTGGATGTTAAGAACGTATAAACCATCGGGGATGTGTTACGAGTATGTAATGATACTTTAGAAATAAACACTGAAAGTTCTTTGGGGAACTTACTATAACTTCTTGATTAATCAGTTCATTGCGAGCACACAGGTCTTGCAACGTATTCTGAGCGGCGGTAAGGTTGGCGCAATAATCCCCGTAGATGAGAAACTTTTCCCGCCAGTCAAGGAAAACCTGAGCCAGCTCGGCTCCATTCCGCGCTTTGCGCAGTTGACTGTGAAAGCCGGCGTGAATTTCGGAGAGCTCTTTGATTCCGAAAAATATTCGCGCGTTATCTTCTGGCCGCAGTATAGCCGACAATGGCCTGGCAAAGTGTCTAAGCAAGTTGTTGAGAACGTCTGAATAATTCCGCTCCGTTTCGACGAGCTCTTGAACAACATAGTCCCTCTTCTCTCCTCCAGATATTGCACCGCCCTGGAGACTTATTACTTTAGTGTCTCGTATTTTATCGTGCAACAAATACGAGAATGTCGTAAAACTAATCACGGAATATGGAATGTGAGAAAAGCTAGTGCGATAATAAAGCAGAAGGATAGTCGATGTCTATCGTAACAGTGCGGTGACTTGGTGAAGAAAAAAACTGTAATAAGGAAAACTGATCGAGAGTAATGTTTAGAAAAATAACACGAAATATATAGTCGAACCATCACTAACTAATCTTCGTCCAACTAAATAAAATTATCTTCGCTTATCAAACAATTTTTTTTCACAAACTCCTTCCCTCCGAGATCCACACTAGTCTTACCAGTATCCATCTTATTACCAAGTGTTGTGAATAGTAGCGCGCGTATTCTCATTGCCCGTCAAGCTGTATTTGTTTCCTATTTCGATAAATATTTATATGCACAAGCGCTAACAGTGCTTTTTTGCTCAATACCTATCTGTAATTGCGATATCGCCCTCTATATTCCTCCACGTTTCCAAATATACCACACGTCATGTAAAAAATATTTGCACCCGGTTTAGCTCTCACCTAAGTTACAACAGCGCAATACATTCTTACGAGCCCGTTTAGTTAGTTGAGGTTCAACTGCATTACCCTTTTCTAACACTAAAATGACAGACTAATAAGGAAAACTCATTTCAATAATATTTATTGCGATTATGCCAGTTTGCTCTATAAATAGGAAAGGGATGTCTTCAAGTTGTTAACCAATCGCGTTTTAATTTCCTCTACATCGATATAATATGTATGTAGGTGTATATTCGAATCGATCGAAGGGGAATATTATAATTCGTATGAAAAATTCGTTTAGTAGAATTCTCTGCTAGGAATATTGATCTGTGTGAGGTAAGCTTTCGTTAGAAGAAGAAAAAAAAATCTAGCAAATCCCTTTCCCATTGGTTAACTAAAGATAGAGGGTGGAATAATTCATCTAAATGCGATTAACAAAATTAAACAACCTGCGCTGCAGTCGGAGGGGGTGGCAGGTGCAGGCTACAAAGGTCCTGGTAGATTTCCTCGCTCTGAGCATGGCTGCAGAAAACTCCGTAACCATCCTCTTCCGCGACAGTGTCTTCGTTATCTCCCCCGCCACCTGCCTCGTCCCCCTCTCTCCTTCTAAACCTTCTCCGTCGACCCTCGTCCTCGCGCCTTACGCACAAAAACACAAAAATAGCCATGCATCTATCTATTCGCCAATGAGTAACTAAAATTTTGGGCAAACTCAATCGAATACTGCCAATTCTTCTTGCTACCAAGGATAAAATATCGACTGGTGACACCCAAGGCTAGATGCGTGTCTAAAACTGCCACGGTTGCGAGAAAGGGCAGCAGGGTCATCGAGAAATCGCATTGCGATTCCCAAGTTTTAGCCAGAACTCCTTGGAGCCGACCCGCTATTGCGCGATAGCGGTCTTGTTATCGGAAAATACATTTCGGTAGTTTAGCAATTTCTCGGTGATGCCTTTTTTAGGTGCCATTTCAATGGGAAACTCTTTCCACTATCAGGGTACAAAACGACGTATACCTCCTCCACAGAAGGCCAGTCGTGTTGAGGGGTAGACGAAAAGCAGAGTAATTCCTTATAAACTTGGGACTCACCTAGGTCCACACCCCTAGGTTTTATGGTAAACGCCACCACCGCTTCCGTGGGGCTAAACCCATTAAGAGACGTTACTAAAAGATTGTTTGGCGAACGTGCCAAAGAGTTTGCGCGTATACTAACGCTTTGTATGCGTTTGAAACGCTACCTTGATGCAACCGTCTCGTGTATTATGCGCAAATTCTTCAAAACGCGACCGTTCGATTTAAAATAAATGAAGAAAAGAGAGACAGTGTCCCGACATCCAAGTTGATAATGGACTCACCCTGCGCCTGCGCTTTGTAGGTCCTTATATATATCTTCCTGCGAACGACCTCGTCCCACCGAAAATCCACTGTAATAAACGACGTTTCCGTAAATTGAAAAAACAGATAGGACAGAACTGCACGTGGATCTGATATTAATGCAGAAATGCTGGAACACTTACGGAATGCCTTTGCGCCTCAGACGCGAGCAATTCGACAGAGCGGAGAGCGTGCACAATACGCGATGAAAGTTGGACAGGTCGAATAGCATGGAGGGTTCGAAGAGTTCAGAGTCTGACAGGCCGAAAATGGATGAACAGGTGGACAAGAAGATTTTGATATTACGTAGGCACAAGAACTGTGCCATCTGGGGTTTTTGATTGACATCTTTCATATCTATGCATCCTGGATCTACTGCGTTTAAGAGATTGCAAAGCAATACTCCATCTCTCAAGGTATAGGCCAAGTCAAATGCAGTCGCGGTGGGCCAGTTGGCACGGTGGTCCGCACGAAGCGCTCCGCACCGTGTCAACCAACTTGAACATTCGTGCCATCCGTTCCCTCCCTCTGCACCACTTTCCGCCCCACTCATTTCTACGTACGGTGACCTGTTTCAGTACGCAAGGAGTTCTACCTGCGATCGAATCGGATCCGATAGTCGCACCATGAGGATCCTTGCACTCAGCGACCTTGCTTCGAGCGATTTAACTGAAATTTGAGAGGTTGAAATGCAAATTAATTTGAATGTTTTCTTAAAATTGTCATTTCTTAGAAAACGATTTAAAAACATAGACAAATATAAGCTATTAACCCTTTGCACTCGAAATACTTCTCACAGGCACTGCCAAAGTTTGGCGTTGTGTTCGAAGTGTGCCTCTCAGGCACACCAACAATATACTGCACTGAAGATCAAGTGATTGTAATTTACGGTTAGATTTTAGTGACATGTGATTTAATGTTTCATTGATTTCAGTATTTAATCATTTGTTTGTTATAGGCCGATAAAAATAAAAAAATTCTATTCACCATGGCAAAAAATATGATGGAAGAAGCGTTGTTTCAAGATAGCAGTGATGATGAATTTAGTGTGGATGAGTATGAAAGTGATTCTGATGACAGCTAAATTATTCCACCAGTGAAGAAAAAAAGAAAAGTATCGCAATAGTATAATGATTCTAGTGAAAGTGATGAAAACGTGTCAGAAAATTTAGATAGTGTTAGCAAAAATCGGCCATTTAGTAATTGGCAACAAATCATTGAAGAAGACACTACTCCTGAACGATTTGATTTTTCAACTGGATACAAAACGTGTGGCCCACAGATAAATAATTTGAATGAACCCTTTGAATACTTTAGTTTAATTTTTACAAGTGATTTGATAGACAACATTGTAAAGCAGACAAATTTATATGCACAACATGTTATTAGTACAAAAACTACAACTGACCGTTCTATCTGGAAAAACTGAAAAGATGTAACAGTAGAGGAAATGAAAGCATTTATTGGTGTCATATTGAATACGGGAAGGCCATGCCCATGAACGATATGCAGGAATATTGATCCAGAGAGTTTCGAACAAAAGTTCCTTTCTATGGGCAAATTGAGAAAGATTTTTTCAAATTTTTTGGGCGTTAGAAGACAAAGCGTTATATTTGTTTATAATTGCTTTAAATGGTATCATACACTTGAAAAGTACAAATAATTTATAATTAAAATTTTCATTTACAAAATGTTCACATTATGATAATAATAAAATAAAGTTAAAAATATCTTGCCTTTTAAATTTTATATGCAAATTTTACTTTCAAATAAATCACACATTACATAGCCAGATACAGGGAGAAAAAGTCCGAACTGCTGAAAGCTTTAGGCGAGAAAAAGTCCGAGTGCAAGGGGTTAAGATTTTACAATTTTTATACGATTCTAGTATATAAAGTTGTCAAATGATTATTTATGCAATTCCACCAATCTTTGACGATATATCGAGACGAAAATAAAAAAAATTGATATTAAAAATGCCATTCCCTCGCCGGAAACACACACTACTCACATCGCTTGTGCTCTCCCCACCCCCTTTTTGGCCGTTTCTGAAGAGGTTACGCAAATTTGCTGGTTTTCATACGGAACCCCATCGTCGAGATGATGAACCTCGCTCGTCACGATATTCAGCACGAAATAATCCAATGTGCGAGCGTTTTCTTGGTTTGTGACATAGCGACGAAGGAGTTTCACGTAATCACTGTGTAATATTCGTTCATTATCACTTTATTATGACGTCTTGCCGTCAGTGTCCACCATTTTGATATTTTGCTGATCTTGAATCGACGTATGCAGAGGGCGCAGCTGATTTTACGGGCGCCAACCACTGCTGCCATCGCCCCACTCGCCCTACTTTAGGGAGGGAAACGTCAGAACATTCGATTCATCTTAGATCATTGCAAAATTGGTAGGCGACGCCAGCGGAAGACGGTTTCTATTCGGGTGAGTTCTGTACATTGATTATATTCGTCATTGGGATTCATATGAAAGATATACGTACAGCTTACATACTCTAAAGTTGGGAATGTATTATTAAAAAGAAACTCATATATTTTACTTCCGCGCACTTCCTCGTCAGACGTTTTACACGTATTATACTATGTAATACTGTAAATAAAGGAGGGTGCGTAGTGTTGAAAGAGCAGCACTATAATTATTATTTATTCCTTAGAAAACCTTGTTACTATCGTTTATCAATAGTGTAACACCATTCCGAATGGTTTAAGGGAGTATTTTCGTTTTGTTAATTAATATACCTATACCTATAGGCGGTATACAGTACTGAGAGGGCCGCACACATATATCTATACCTATACATACATATATGTCCAATGGCAAGCATTAATTAAGAGAAGCTGTGATAATATCGATGCGTATAGGTGTACAGTAAATTATGACGCACTTACTGCAAGCGGTAATTTTAGTATTCGTGACTGGTGTTTCGCTTGGGGTGAATATTAACGAATTACAATGCAGAGACGAAAATAACGAACCGGTCGATTGGTGAGTTCCGCATTTAATTTTCTTCGGCATTACAAATATTTCCTATATACTGAAAAAAGGATGCATCAATATGGAAATAATTGATTGTCCGAGATAAAAATTTCAGGTTTGTAGTTTACAAACTGCCAAAAATAAGGGAAAGTAGCGATCCTCTAATAAGAAATGGAATTTTCACTGTTTATATTGCGAGCAATTCTGATGGCAAAAAATGGACCGTATCCAAAAATGGCATAAATTCGAAATATTCTCTCATCGCCAATACTTTAGCTCCTCTGTATGATAATAAGGTAATACGATAGGATATACACATATTATGCGCATATAATATTTATAACATAAAATACTGGGCTGTGAGCTCGCATAATAGAGATGTTGCTTTAGCACGCAATATGTAATTCCGGCATATCGCACTACTGACATGTTAGTTCGATAATACCAGCCAAGAAAAATGTGGTAAATGTCTATATATTATACAGCGTCCTCTTCCATACGCGTTCCTTGCAAGAAAATGGGCTTATAGCATGTTCAGGATGCGCTGACTGATGTCAAGTCGGCTCTAGCTGTTCGGATCGAGTTTCCGTACCCCGGTATCAAGGGTTTGATTTTTCATAGAAAAAAGACGGCTTTAGAACGCTGGAACCCACTTGTCATTAGTCAAAGTATTCGAAAGACGTCACGCCCTTTATCGAAGTAGATGCATGAGCACTCTGTACGATAAGTGCTATCGGCGGAAGATCGAGGTCAGTTTTGATAATGCGAAATTCTTGGAAACTAATTTATATGCGTCTACATGAGGATGGAAAAAATTCTTTGAGTGATAAACTAAATGACTGCACAAGTGCCAATGGTTATGGGCTTGGTCGGTAATATATTCTACCTACCTAGGTATACTCTATAATGTTTGAAAATGTATCTATTTTTTTACTTAAATAATACGTATATACTTTCATCATACGCTTCGCTTCATAGACGAGCCAATTCAGTTTATGGACAATGTACAACGATCATCCTCCCAATAAGCCAGCTAGCGCGACAAAAGGACATAGCAAAGGAGTGGTGATGGCTGGTAATCAACGAGGATTCTGGTTGATTCACAGTGTACCCAATTTTCCACCTATTCCAAAATCTGGTACTGATCCTCCGTTGAGAAGTCAAAGTAGTCTTAAAACGTCGCAAGTAGATGAAACTATGAATGAAAAATCGAGTTATACCGAGAATGATGCAGCAGAGATCAGGGGCGGTGCTAATGCCCTGGGGGCTGACAATGGAAACGGAGATTACAGTTATCCCACATCTGGTATTAATTACGGGCAGAGTTTTCTCTGTATATCAGTCGGGAAAAATTCACTCGATACGATTGGCTGGCAATTGATGTATAATCAAATTGTGCCGTACAGGAATAATCTACCAGAAGTTTTAGCGAAAGAGTATCCGGCGTTAGTCAATGCGTCTAATAAGATTCGAATCAATGGCAATGGTCCTCAGTTCAGTGTGGCTGGGTTCAAGTCTTCAGCGAATGTCGAATTCACGTCGCTTGCGAAAAGCGACAAGTGGGGTAAAGGTAATAAGCGTTGCGAGCATTCTCTTCAATTGACATTTCCAACTGTAACTTCTTTTAGATTTGTACGACGACTTGGTAGCACCTAAATTAGAATCCGACTTTTTTGTGGAAACATGGAGGAACGGTCGCGGCAAGTTACCGTCGGAGTGTAGTGGTAAAAAGTAATTAAAAGACGTTCAAGACGTTCACATCATTTCAGTGGGTCTTATAAGTAATATTAATGTTTTTTCTGTTTTCTTTATATCATTTAGAGTGGTGAATGTTGATTCGGTTATTCTTAAAGAGGCAAATGTGGACTTTACCAGTACGCGAGACCATTCGAAATGGGCAGTGTCCGCTACCGAGAAAGGCGGCAAGAATTGGGTGTGTATCGGGGACATCAATAGAGCTGTAAGTCTGTGTAAATCTATACATTTCCGTCTCTTATCGAGAAATGGGGACCTGTAATTTTTCCTTTATTTCCACTACAGAGCACGCAGTTTGACAGAGGAGGTGGAACTGTGTGTTTCAATAAAATTGAAGTATGGAGAAAGTATTTCGAAGCTGTAAACGATGCAGAATTCTGTCCTAAGAAGAAGTTAGTATATATCAACATTACAATTATCCGAGTTACATTCAAAGAATTCTTCACCTTTCATACAAGATAGTAACTTTTGTTGTATTTCAGACGCAGCTTCCCGGCGAGGATCTGGGATGGGTTTAAAAAACTCTTTTCCTATTGATAGTAGAATTATAATAACGGTAGCAGAGAAATATATATATAAGTGCGCAGTGAATCTGTTTGTGCATATATTACACACTTCCCGCGCGTAAGATTTGAATAATTTACGATTACGTTGAGATATTCAATAAGTTGTATGAAATGTATGGTTTTTATATTACATTGGTACCTATATATGTACACTATGTCCCGTGGATAACGCAAGTATTTGAATTTCCCTGACATTTGACTTTGGCAGTGCTTGGAACGGTGCTGTAATTAGAGTTGGCTTCAGAAGAGTGCGCTGCGTCCTTACGAGCCGTGTTTCGAGAGCGAAACGTGTAAAACGTCTGATTTCCCGGGTACTGTCAATTCGAGAGATCGAAGCGTCTAACCTCGAAATTAACTGAATTTGTAAATAATGGTAAATGATGTGTAGAAGTGATGAGAAATAATCATACAGGTTTCGGAAATACGGCACGTAAGAACGCAGCGCACTCTTCTGAAGCCAACTCTAACTACAGCACCGTTCCAAGCACTACCAAAATCAAATGTCAGGGAAATTCAAATACTCTTGCGTTATCCACGGGACATACTGTATACCTGGCTACACGTGTACACACATCAGTCGAGTGAAGAAAGAAACGAGACATGTTTATGAATTTCATAATTTGGCTTTCAAACTCAAATCGCAATTACTCGAGTGTTCAAGCTCAGTGAAAAATGTATCAGTAAAGTACGAGTACAACTTACTGTAGTACAAAGGTATACAATTTATTGTTAGTGAAAATTATTACACAACGTCATGTTCTCCTGATACCCAGAGTATATTTGCGACTATTTTTGGCCATTGGCATAATCTAACGAATTTATCCACGCCGTAATCTGCACGCGCTCTGGTCCTCCGTGAGAGACGGGCAGTTACGGTCTTATATAATAACTTGCCCGTTGTTGGACCACTAACGAGAAGCCGAGAGCCGTGGGCCGGAGCCGCGAGTCGAGGGTCGGCGCCATCTGGCGGCAGACCGCCGTAGCGTAACGGGTCGCCACACGCGTGTGGCGGCCCGCCACCAGATGGCGCTGCTCTTCTCACTAGTGGTCGAACCCGAGTACCATATGTCCGCGATCAATTTTACCATAGGAAAATTGCGATTATTGCATGAGCACCGCTTGGGTCTCCTCGTCCAATAGAATCATCGGAAAAGCGTGAATGCGCATGCGTAGTCACCGCGAGTGTTGGCGTGACGTTTGCGAGTGCCGTTCGATTTCGATTTCGATTCTCGCGTCGAAGTCGAACTGCACTCGCGGATGACTACGCATGCGCAGTCACGCTTCTCCGGTGATTCTATTGGACGAGGAGACCCGCAGAGGTGCTCATGCAATAATCGCAATTTTCCTATGGTAAAATTGATCGCGGACATATGGTACGTTTCTACATAAGACCGAAGCTGTTCGACAACCACGGAGGACAGAGCACACAGAGCGTCTAAGGCAGGAGTCGGCCTAGCCTTACTGACGAGTCCACAGGCCGACTCCGGGACGAAACGCTCCGCCGATAATATGGCGATCGCTCTTTTCGCCAAACGCGTGTGGCGGCCCGCCACCAGATGGCGCTGCTCTTCTCACTAGTGGTCGAACCCGAGTACGTTTCTACATAAGACCGAAGCTGTTCGACAACCACGGAGGACAGAGCACACAGAGCGTCTAAGGCAGGAGTCGGCCTAGCCTTACTGACGAGTCCACAGGCCGACTCCGGGACGAAACGCTTCGCCGATAACATGGCGATCGCTCTTTTCGCCAAACGCGTGTAGCGGCCCGTCGCGCTACGGCGCCTTGCCGCCGGGTGGCGCCGACCTTCGACTCCACGGCTTTCGGCTTCTCGTTAGTGGTCCATCAACGGGCAAGTTTCTATATAAGACCGCAACTGCCCGTCTATCACCGAGGACCACAAAGCGTCTAAGGTAGGAGTCGGCCTAGCCTTACTGACGAGTCCACAGGCCGACTCCGGGACGAAACGCTCCGCCGATAAGATGGCGACCACATCCTTTTCCGCCACAATATTAAAATTTCAGGGGGTTTTGTGACGAACAGGGCTGCAGAGAAACAAATCCTTGAACCGTCATTGTTAAACATTTATATTTTTTGAATAAAAAAAATTCTCGCGGTTGATATTTTTGAACAAATAGCAAGCATAGAATATACAAACTCTAGATGTCCTCAGTATAAGAATAATGGCGACGATTGATTCGTATTATCAAGAACTTGATAATATTTGTCGACTTTGTTTGAAGCATGAAGATCCTATGTCACTTATCTTTGAGACGACAGATTTGGAGAATGATGAGAACTTTTTGGTGCAAAAAATAAACACCATTACATCGGTCGAGGTGAGTATGGAAGCGTTCGTACTTTTCATCCTCGCATAAACGCATCCTGCGCATCAACGGCGGCTCTCGAATTAAACGCATCCTCAGGGATGCGTTCGGAGTACTCCCCCCTCCCGGTTTTTTTATTTAGATTTATTCCGGAATGGGAAGTGTCTCTTGTCTGATGTTTATTTATAAAAGGGTGTATGAGTACGTCTGTTTTGTGACAGTGGCGATTGATTGATCGATTGAGGGTGTTGTTAATTCGTAATTCAGGTAAGCAATATACTAGAGTTCATTGACTTATTTCTTTTTTTACCAAGTTCCGATTGATTACAGGGTCTTCGGTTTAATAAACGCCAGCGGAGCGGGTTGCATATCGGTTGGCGCACACCATCCGCTCTGGTTTCCTGTAATTCGGTGGTTGTATCGGCAGCTAAGAAAAAACATCGGTCATCTCATTTCACCACTCCGTATTGAGATGACTGATGTTTCTCAGATACTGATACGTCTACCTATACCTATTTGGTTGGGATCTTGGCTGTCGGTATTACCACCGAATTACAGGAAAACGTAGCGGACGGGTTGTGCCAATCGATATGCAACCCACTCCACTGGCGTGTATTAAACCAAAGACATACCTACATAGATAGTGTTTCGTCTGTTACCTCTCTAATATGATTTTGTACAGAATTGAGAAATATGAAATCTCTCGACCAAAGTAACTAATAACATCGCAGGTCAAATACAACGATGGTCTGCCGAATTCCATTTGCCAAGCTTGTCTCTTCAAAGTCGATGAGTTTTACAACTTCCGCAATCTGGTGGAAGCTTCTGACCGTACCTTGCGCTCCTGTTTGAAACTCTCGCAAACAGATGCAGCAGACCCTGATGTCGAGGTTGATGAGGTCGAAAGTAAGGACCAAAACAAGTGTACGGATGCCTCGACGAGAAATAATATTAAGGACATTTTAATGAATGTTACGTCCGAAGATCGAGTCATACTGATCCAGACAAAGGATGGTATTCGGGTAATCGATCCATTAATCTTCCGGAATCATACATTTCAGAGCTCTGAACGACGTCATTACAATGTCATTTTCGTTTAGTTAACCAAGATGTGCAACGCCGGAGAGGCTTATATCGTCCAAGAAGAAGAGACGCGCGAAACGCTGGAAGAAAAGTTAAGAAATGCAGAATCCGTAAAATGTTTGAGGGAAACGGGCGACTCCAAATTCGATGATTTGGAGGATATTCAGTGTTTTATGAGAAAGGAAAACATAGACACCGATACCACTACGGAACGTCTTTGGGCGGTTTACACTTGCGAATACTGCAAAGACATTTTTCTCACGAGCGAGCTCTTGACAAGGCATTTGACAATTCATATGCAAAACAACGAGGATGCGGGAGACATGAATTCGAGCGAGAACGTACAATTATGTCAACTGTGCTCAAGAAAATTTGAGTCTTTGTCGGATCTGAAGGTACACGTATCACAACATTCTCTAGACAAGCGGGAGAGTGTACCCAACGAAGAAGAGAACAAAGATATGACAGAGGAGCAGGATGAGCCATACGACGATACGCATGAAGATTACCTCGACGGTGACCCGAGTTCGGATGGAAACGTTTATAACGAAGATGACGCGGAACGAAATACGGAGGAATACGTAATATGTACTCCATTGCAGGAGTACTTTCCCGAGAAGCAAGAAAAATCATCGTATTTCAAACCCCTACGAACGAAGTCAATAAAATGTACGTACTGCGGCGAGACTTTCGTGACGGTTAACTTGAAGCGTGAGCACGAGGAATCTCATCCACAGAACAAGCAGTGTATCATGTGCGGGCTGATCTTCGCGAAGAAATCCGAACTGAAGGATCACGAAAGCGAGCATGCGCACGCACCGTCATTATGCACTCTCTGTAACAAGCAGTTCCTGAACGTCCAATCCTTTAAGATGCACATGAGGAGACACGCTCTGGGAACTCGCTACGTTTGCAAGATCTGCGGTAAACGGTACTACACCAACTCTGAGCTCGCGCGACACGTTCAGCTGCACTCCGGCGAGAGGCAGTTCCCGTGTCACTTGTGCGAAACGTCCTTCCTCTCGCGGCCGGAATTGAATAGACACTTGAAGTACCACAGCGGCGAGAAAAAGTTCAAATGCAAGATATGCTTCAAGGCGTACTACGAGTCCAGTCATTTAAAGATTCACGAGAGGGTGCACACGGGCGAGAAGCCGTTTGTCTGTGGCGTTTGCAACAAGGGCTTCACCGCGAAACCGAAATTAGTGAGACACGAGAAGATTCATACCAAGGATCAGCTTACCGTGAGCGACGTTTTGTCATAAGCAGAGGAAGATCGGCGGCTGGCCGACATCAAACTCTAAAGTCTGATCTGGATTGGGAATTCTATGTATACCTATATACGTAGCGGAAAGCTTGTTAATAAACTTGTATACTTTTCGGTGACGATGTTCCATCAGGTTCCATCGATATTTCAGAGCTACAGTACTTCCTGACAAATGTATTACCTATATTCTTATAATAAAAAGTTGACGAAATTTGCCGGAAAGAGAGAGAGTTGACGGTAAGAATCTCTTGAGAGTCCACCGTTAACCTTTCGCTAGCTTTTCCCTGCCCCTCTCCCCTCCAATTTATTCTCCCTTCCAATAACTTTTTAATTCTCTTGTTTGTAATTTTGAATGACCGGAATTACAGAATCGAACAATTTGAGTTATTCTCGTTGGATACCTTCGGCTATCGCGAACGAAGAATAGATCGCACCCCTGGTTCGTACGAAAGGTGAAATGACTGTTTTCCGTGATGAACTTGGACAGTGGTTAAATTAGACTCTCTCGTAAAGTGATAACGCGATCGTGCACACACAAGTCGGCCAATCCGAGTTCGATGGGTGCTGTGCGAATGTAGTTTGTATCACATCGCGGGGAGTTCTTCGAAGCGTATCGTATTCCAGCGTACAGAGATTTGAGATACATTATATATGTACCTATACGTATATTGAAAGGAAAAATTGGCAATTCGTATCAGGACAAAGAACGTGTTCTACGCGAAATTATAGCGAAAACGAATGGATCCTCCTTCCGCTGCAACCCCCCTCAACACCACCATATTGAGCTCTATTGATGTGTAAAATAACGGCTCTTCCGGATGCTGCGTATTCGATAATTTCCCCAGAAATTGATCGATATCTTGACGTTCCTTTGAGATCTCCTCGATAAATCGGTGATCTTCTCAAATCAGTACGAAATGATACATCGGATAAGATTGTTGAGAGATCGATTCCAGAGATCTCAATGTTTACGAAAATATTGAGGAGAAAATATACGTATATCCCCCCACCATGGACGCGGCGGCGAAAGACAAAGAATCGATAGGTATATAACGCGAATATACGAGAAGATGAGGAAGAAGAGAACGGGCCTCCTTCCTGGATACAGTCGGACTGAATACGAACAATATCACACACGTCTCTCGTCGGCTGTTCTCCATCGTTTGATCGGTAAACGAATATACTTGCACTCGCCAGTTCCCTTCACGTGACGTACCTACCTTTATACGCATCCAGGAGACATCGCGGGGATATAGCCCAACCCAACGTTCTGGAATCATGCAACTGTTTCACGAGGGAACAGATAGAAGGGAGGAGAGGGGAAAAGCTGCTCGATGAATCGAAAGCCTCTATCGGGGATGGGAACGGATATGTGCGTACCGCGGAAGCGAGAGATCACTGATTCTTGCTCGTTGCCGCAAAATTGTGCAAAGAGAAGGAATCGATGGATGACGGCAGAGCTGTGTTCGGAGAGCGGGAATGTGAAGCGGTACAGCCGGGCGTGAATGAGCGGGCGTACGCCGAGAGGAAGGAAAAACAACGTCGCCCGTAGAACCAAGGGGTGGGTTTCGCGAGTGGGTGCTCGGAAAAACAAGCGGCTGTCACGAAAGGAGATTAAGAGGGGTGCGCCCGGCTTCCTTTCAACCTCTCCTCGACCTTATGTATGTAATACCTCGGTTCCCGGTCCACAGCGGTACCACGCTTCGAACCGCCCTCCGTTCTGCGGTTCTGCGCGAGACTTCCACAAACGCCTACGCCACGAAGCTCGCGACTGCTCCGAGGGCCTGAAAGTTATTGAGCCGACTTCTTCGAAGGGAATCGGGATTGGTCTCGCTTGTTCGAGAAACTGAGTTTTCCGAAATCCAATTCAGTCACAAGCGGTTTCGGAGTAGTTCCTACTAGCGCCGCTGAAAAGCCGCGGTATAAGTGACCGATCCTGAATTTGGATTCGTGTCGGTGCTATCCTCGAACAGACTGTCATCATCACCGTTGCTCCCGAAAAGTAAAAAGTTGCATAGGTACTTTGAAAAATTACACTATTGATTTCCTCCATCGATCGAAACGGCTCGAACATTCATCCAAAGAGATTCGTCTCTCGAATTAGACCGCAACGCGCAAAGGAATAAACTAAGCGCCTATACGCGTTTCCCATCCATTCGGAGCGAGCTGCACGTACGTCATCCCCGCATTGATTTGCTGCACATTCAGAAGCCGCACGGGGGCACGTTCCACCCGCCACACCACGTTCGCACGAGACACCCAGACGTGTTGAGCTTCGTATTCGGCATGCAGGACAGCGGAGCCTTCCGCAATGCTGAAATATCGCTGGGACACCTCGTGCACCGGACGCGTTTCTCCCGGAGCGACCAATCGGACGTGGCCTTTAACACGACCCCGTGCCCGATGCGAGCGATGCGCACGGGGGTCGGTTATACTCACACCCGCGGGAACGCGTATAACTCGCCACGGGGGGTGATGACGCGTAATTGCGAACGAGGCGGTCAAGCCACGGGTTTATGCCGCGCGCTTCTCCTCCACCGCCGCGTACATGGCTCGCCGAATGGAGGATGATTATGGTCACTGAACACGGGCGACCGAGTGGTACTCGAAAACTCGAGTCAATCTCTCGAAGTCTTATGTTTGCATCGGAGTATCAAAGCTTTCATAAACTATGCACCGTTGAAGGACCAACTGAGAGCGGCCACCCTCTACCGTTTCTCAACCCACGCTAACCGTATCACCCTCCGCTCGAGCTTCTCTTCGTTCCACGATTTTTTTCGCAGGTGTGAACCACAAAAAGGAAGCAAACGCATGACGTTGCGAGAAATCTGATTTGGAAGAATGCCGACGTGCCTCTGTCAGTTTGCCTGCGGTGGTAATTGCCTCGCGGCTTTGACGCGCGCTTCTCGCCGTGTTTTTGCAAGGGGGGAGATTTCCACGCGTGTGTACCGTCGGGCCCGGGTATCCGCCCGCGGGTGAGCAACGGGATGTCGAAGGAATTCGGTCGGAAAACGAGAGAATCGATTCGGAAGTCCCCCCTCCCCCCTCTCTCTCTCTCTCTCTGCCACTGCCACTACCATCCCTCACTCCCGTAATTGCCATCTTGCTATCATTTTCTTTCTCATTACATTTACTTCTATCACTACACCTATTATTCTTAAGTTATATTTCTTCATTTTTGTTATTATGATATTTCACTTATTTACATTAATTTTCCGGCCGTATCTATCCTACTGTATCTTTTTGTACAGACACTTAGAAGGCCCGCCCTAGTGCCATAATAGAGCTTCTTCTTCTTCTTCTTCTTTTTCTTCTTCTTCTCTCTCTCTCTCTCTCTCTCTCTCTTTCTCGCCCTCTCTTTCGAGGAACAAGTGTGCTTTCCGTCCAGCGAAGGGGTTCACGACGGCTAGAGAATACGAACGAAAGGGCCGCGTTTCTTCGTCGTCGGTTCGAGTGTCGACTTCGCTTCTTCGTGTGTATGTACACTGCAGGTGTACCGCGGTCCCGAGGAACCGAACCCGATGTTTCAATCGCGATCCAATTATGGCGCGTCCGCGACCAAACCTATCATCTCCCGGGTTTCGCGCGATACCATACGCTGCGGTATCCTTTTGACCCGCTCGAACGAGCCAAGCAAATACAACAGCGGCGGAGGCCAGAGCCCTTTCTCTCGGCTCGCTCGCGCGTACGCGACCGAATCGCTCCCGAGCAATGTTTGCGAAGGGCAACCATCGAGCGCGCGCGCGCGCGATGTTATCCTGTTTATTTTTCGAGAGGGAGAATACTTCCGCGTCTCCCACGCCGCACAGACCACGTTCCACCCTTTCGCGGTTCTCGAGCGAACTCTGGTAGAATTTCGTGGGGGGGGGGGGGGGGGGGGGGCACGCCACGATTACTCGTGCCATTATTAATTTACACCGCTCGGTTGGAGCGAATCAACCGCAGCGCGATAACGCGAGGGATAATAGTTATTTTCGTTAATAGGGCGTGAAGCGCTGTTTCTAACGAGTGTGCTCGCTTCGCTCGTGCGGCAATCACACTCGTTAGAACGGCGCGAAACAACCGAATAACGAATTCTATTTTTTGTCACTAAGTGGCAAATACGAGGTTGACGATTTCACGCACTGCGCAGGTTATTTTACGCACTGCGCAACTTTTCACGAATTGGTGTGTGAAAGATGATTTCACATGCGTCGAGGACGCCCATGGAACCGAGCATTTGACACTGAGTGACAAAAAGAAATTTCGGGCGTCTCCCGGCGGTGCGCGTTGGGTTTTGCGGAATGAACTTTTGATCGTCTGCAACTCACGAGGAGGGTCGCGTGCGGTTATCAAAGCGGGGATTCATCACGGTGCAGTGTGCGAAACGAGTTGACGCGTTGGCGTGGAATAATCGCGTCGCTCGTAATCATGCTCGAGGTCGGTGCGATATCGGTGTGCGTCTTTGGTATAAATACGGTACGGTAAATATTGAAGTATTTGTAATGAAATAGCGTACACCCGTGCTCACGGATTCTGTCGCTGGTGACTTTTTTAAATGTTATTTTTAAACGTACTAATTAATGAACAATTAATTCTCATGCCCTCATTATCTACGGTGGCGTCTACTCTCGTTAATGAAAGCATGAGGATTATTAATCATTGGTTAGTACGTTTAAAAATAACATTTAAAAAAAGCCACCAGCGACAGAATCCGTGAGCACGGGTGTGCATATGTACGTACTGGAGGGACGTGCGACAAAAGTTGCAATTTACGCCCGCGCGTCGCTCTTTCGTCGCAGGAGGTTAAATTATACGAGTCAGAGCGGTTGTGTTCGCAAGCGTTCAACGCTTTGATGCGTTAGAATTTCACGTGTACACGTGCACATGATATCGATAACACCTCTCGGAATTTTCGCAGAAATCGAACGCTCAGCCACTCCATTCGATGCATTCCTCAGTGCAGATTCCAAAAGTCACAGTTCAATCAAGAAAATCTCAAAGAAACACCGAGATATCGGTGATTTTTCGAAGAAAACAAATGTTTCATAAAAATCGCTGGTATTTTATATTTTTCTCGATACATCGACCTGATGACCGAGCTCATCGATGGGGCGATCGAGCGAACAATTCCAGAGATTTCGAATTTTGGCAAAATATCAGGGGTTACGATTTTTTTATCGACGAACGAAAGACAAATAGGGCTATATCGCAATGTCCGTTCCCTCTTCGGTGAAAGGTCCAATGATCAATGATCACAGAATCGCGCGCGCCAAACCGAGATTTTCTCATTCCAAAAGATCCGGATGGTGGTTTCGAATATTTCGAACGTGCCGAATGACAAAGCGAAACCCGTTGATGATCGGATAATTTCGCGGCGGAAGTTGGATGGCACCGTATCTACTCAACTTGAACTGTATCGTGTCTCGTCGTTGGCACCGCTCCGAAATAACGCCGCAGTCGTGGATCACGCGAGATTAACAACGTCTGGAAACGTAATAGGTACGACATGGGTACCTATACTTGGATTCTTCTCCTTCTTCTTCGTTTACGAGTTTTTATTCACGGTTTTATAAAAATCCCGCGAAATAGCGATATGATACGAAACAAAAGTAGAAAACCGAACCACTCGAGAGAAACGCGAAACACTCCTGACAATTCTCAATTGTACATCCCCGACACGATCGCGACATAACGCGGCTTCTCTGAATACCCGCAATGAAAAACTTGGCAAATAAACCTTAAACGGTACCGCGCACAGATCACGCGAAATTGACCACGTCCGGAGGAGAACAAAAATGAAACCATCGAGGGGAAGGGTTGCGAATGCTCCCCTTATGGATCAACTCTACGAGGACAATATCTGCACGCGTCCTATAGTGGTTCCTGCACTGAGACAAAAATGTACTTGATCGGAATAAACGTGACTTTGGATAGTCCCAAGAGCGTATTTATTCGATTTAAATGAATATCGATTTGCTTGAAACATCTAATTAATTTAATAATCTAATATTTGCATCCAACCGATATTCATTTAAATCGAATAAATACGCTCTTGGGACTATCCAAAGGCACGTTTATTTCGATCAAGTAAATTTTTTTCTCAGTGTGGGCGGTCGAAAATTTTTCAAGGATCGCACAAAAGAGTTCTCCTCTTAAACACAAGTCTGATTTTCACTCTCATGCGCGGAAATTCGCACTCGCCTTCCCCTGGATCCGCTGGGTAACACTAACCGGAGCTCTGACCTCGTTCTCGCGTGGAACGTCCCGAGAGGAATAGACCAATTATATGCTGCATATAAATCTCATGGGTTTTCGAGCTAACGTACGACTGGCGTGAGCGAGTGAATGACTGAATGAGTGAGTGAGTGAGTGAGTGAGTGACCGAGCGAGAGAGAGAGAGAAGAAGAAGAAGAAGAAGCTTTATTTCGGCACTAGGGTGGGCCCTCTAAGTGCCTGTACAGAAAGAAACAGCAGAATAGATACAGCAATAAAATTAAAATAAACAAATAAAATACAACAATAACAAAAATGAAGAAATAAACTTAATAAATGAAGCAACGATAAAGAAATTAATCTAATTTAAAAATACCAGGAAACAATGGAAAAGATATCAGTCTAACTTAAGCAAAGATAGCGAGAATGACAAAAGTAGAAAGCGCAAGGAAGAGTGAACAATAATCTAGTCATCGGACAACAGCCAAGAGTGAAGCCTCTTCTTAAAAATAGGGACAGAGAGGTTGACTCCCTAATGACAAGAGGTAGCGAATTCCACAGGGAGGAGGCGGCGACAGCAAAAGACTTCTGGCACACGGTAGTCCGACACACCGGGACATGCAAGTTGGAGACAGGCTCCCGAGTACAGTGCACCAGAGAAGCCTTAGCACGAAACGAGTGAGAGAGAGAGAGAGAGAGAGAGAGAGAGAAGACGAAGAGGGAAAGCAAGCGAGACCCAGGCGTGTGCGGGGTGGCGTGGTACGATCCCATTGTGTTCCTGGCAAATTTCATTAAACAATAGGAAGGGTTGATTTGTGCTCATGAATTTATATTGCGTTAACACAACTCCACTTTTAGAGATTTGATAAGCCCGTGGCGTGACCCCTTCCCTTTTCTCATCGATCGTGCTGGAAAATTATCTTTAATGGTTTAGGCGTTGGTCCATCGAGAGATATTCCGGCATAGTAAACTCATTATTGTTTAATAACAATAATATATGCATATTTCTAAAGGCCGTCGAGACTCAAAATACCTGATTACATATGTATAGGTACCTGTATTCTGGTGCGTAATATAAATTGGAAGAAATTTTGAAATTCTGGTAAAACACGGAGAGTTAACTTTCGGTGATGCAAGCTCTTCCCGAATGTGACTTCATAATATCGATGGAATCTGGAGTAGAGCCCGCTTCGTAATTGCTCGCTCCAAATTACTCGGCGAGTTTCCGTGGTCAAAGGAGTTGCATGTAGCGATTCATGGCATCTCACGAGAGTAGAAGGCTGTGAAAGGATGGAGGGGACGACAACCTGAAACGCAGATACAGTCGACTATGGACGGTGGAAACCACTCGGTGGCTCTGAGCGGTAGTTCTTGTTAATTGCCGCGGAAAGTGATGGCGAGGGTAGCGGAGAGGGAGCACCGGAGGGAAGAAGGAAATGGGGTGTAACCCCCAGCAAAGAAAATGCCGGAGTGTGCACTGAAATTATCGACCGCGATTAAGGAAATGTGAGATCGAGATGTTTGGATGAAAGTAAGTGAAAGATAACGGCATTGTGACTGGTGGTTGATTATCGTCGGATTCAGGCGATAAGGTCGGGGTCGTTTCGAAAGATACGCGAACCATTCCGTAAAATTGTCCGTACGCTTCTCCTTTTGGTTACGCTCTGTATCCAGTGAAATTTCAACGCTACAGAGATTCTTCACTTTAGACTTATGCATTGATGTCCAACGAATTACCACTGAATGGAAATAAATTTCGGATAAGTAGATACCGACCTACCTACGTCGCATTCATATGTATAAGAGGGAGGGGGACGAATTGCTCGAGAGAGAGAGAAAGAGAGAGAGAGAGAGAAAGAAAGAGAGAGGTCCTTACTCTACCCCTCGCTTGTCGGGGAAAAAAAGATCTCGCGGGATACGTCTCCGGTAGTGGGAAGAAAGAGGGTTTCGCGGGCAAGAAGTCGAGCGGTAGAGTTACGCGGAGAGGGTGGGTAAGGATTTAGTAGCGCGGTATCCTATACTCCACAGTAATTCGCCAGTAGATCCACCACTGCCATTCCGATGACGGTGATACATCACTCGCGTACATGATGTGTCAGCCTCGGTTGAATCGCGTCGCATTGCGCCGTTTCGATTCAATTTTCTTTTAAAAGTCTCAAAGAACCAAAGAATCTCTATAATCTTTCCGAGCAACTATACCTTCCGTGGGGTATCTCATGATTCATTCGGGGCCGTTTAAGAAATTCTTGGTCATCTATTCGAATTGTCTACTTTTCTCTTTTCGCGTTTCTTTAGCGCCGCTGACCAACTCGTCCATAACTTATCGGAGAAGGTTCAGTTGACGTGAATCACGCCGTTGCCGCGTGATAAATTCATACGCGCGTAATGCCAACGTCCTGAGTTATCGTAACTTTCTGAACGGCATAGCCAGTAAGTGAACCGACTAGTCAACCAACCAGCCAGCTATTCCGTAGCTCCAAGTACAGCATTATATGTATGTACTCGTATTACGTTCTCTACTACACGGCGTTGGCAGTAGCCACCCTCATATACATAGTATAGGCTCGTTCGCCGTAGCCATGTGCACATGGGCGTGCGTGCACGTGCACAGAAGTCGCCCGCGCCGTCGTGGTAACGCGCGTACCGCGCATGCAGGCTCATATTACTGCCCTGCTAAGCGCGGTCTCTCACGGGTCGGTATGCTTCGAGCAGAAACCGCGCTCGCGCGCGCGGTATCCGTGCAGCATACCGACTGGTTGTTGCTCTATACATTTTGTATCGATGCTCGCACACGGGTCGGCGTGGCATCGGCGCGAAGCGGTTTGTACTCGGTATGTTGCGTGCAACATCACCAATCAGTCGCGTCTCGACATTTGCAGGCTGTAAGCATCTAGGCAGTCGGGCTTTCCCGGTCGAACCTCCCGTTGGGGTGTACCAAGGACGGTCTACACTCCCTCACACATGTTTGTATTTTGTCTGCTTATCAATGGCTTAACAAGTCTGACTAGTTTTAGAAAATAATTTTTTGACATTCTACATATTGCCTTAAACTTATCATTTTCACTCAATTCTCCTGCTGCTATAAATAGTCTGCTACCATAGTTGCGTTCAATGTATGGATGGACCCAAAATATATTTTTTCTTTGATTTCTTAAATAATTATAAATTACAATAATATCTTCATCACACGAATCACTAGACTAGACATGTTTCCTACTACTTTCCGCCGCGGAATAGCACGAAATGAAATGCGCCGGCAAGCGTCGCGCCGCCAGCATACCGATTAAGCGAGGCTGGCTAGTAGAGAATCGGTACGACATTTATACCGTATACTTATTGCGCCGAAACCACACCGACCCGTGAGAGACCGCGCTAAGACAGGAAGTCGTATCTGCAAAAACATCGATTTTTGCTTTTTTGGTCATTTGAGCATATCTATCTGCTTTATTACTGTGCCAAGTGTGTAAGGCGTATCTGCAACTCCTATAGGTACTTATGTCCTATATCAGTTAAAAACAAAAATCGCATGCGTTTCTACGAGCACGGCATGAAATAATTCAGAAAAATCGTTGTATCTTGTAATGTGTTAAAGTGTAGATATGACATTTCGTCTTAGCACGGCAGTATTACGGCGGTAATTGGAACTTGGTTGAGCGTGAGAACTTGCGTTAACCCTACGTACAGTCGGCCTCCACACTCTTTCCGCGTGGTAACCATTCCCGAGTTTCAGCTGTCTTGCATAGCCGAGCGGGTAGACCAAGTTCTCGTGAGCGTGAATGTAGCACCAAAGAGAGCTCTCGACTTCGGCCCGCGAGTCTCTCTTCAGCGTTCCGACCTTTTTCACTCTCACGAGCCTCCATTATCATCAGGGGCTTGTGCGTCGAACCACGTGCGTCAAACGCTCGCGCGCATCTCGCTCGTATAATTTACGTGGCAAAAAGGACTAGGTAGTCTCGCCGGGCTTCCAATGAGATTCAACGTTCGATCGGTATCTCTGCTCCTTTAGGATTTTCACCGATCGTACATGATCGATCTCTCTGAGAGATTGCGTTTTCGCGATTGAACTTTGTCGAGCGGTCGCTCTGATCATTCACCGCGGTACGTCGTCACTACGGCAAAATGAGGAACACACATTTGCGCTTGATCTCTTCTTTTATCGGAGTCAATATGCTCGAGAGATGGATAGATTTTAGAGAAAAAAGCATTCGAATATTCCGTAAGAAAGAATACCGATATTTATGTATCCCAAGAAATCGGATTCTCTCTCTCTCTCTCTCTCTCTCCTCTCTCTCTCTCTCTCTCTCTCTCTCTCTCTCTCTCGTTCAAGTTCCCATCGAAATAAATAATTTCTCCGAACCTGTACCTACTCTTTCCCATCCACACGCGTTTTCTACAGGCGGACAGGGTGAACGCTTCGCTCGAGGAAAGCGAGAAAGGGTTTGTCTCCGTTTAAGCGGATAATTCGCACCGCGGATTTCACGCGGAAGGGGAATCGCGTCGGACGCGCGAAAGTTGAAGTGTTCGTATCTCGAACGGGGAAGGGTAGTAGAAAAATATCCGAGAAAAGACGCGGAGATCGAGAAAACAGAAGAGAACGAGCTTGAGCGTGGGAGCTCAAGCTTCCGCCGCTCGCTTCCCTCATCGACGCATATCGAGGGCGTCTCTCGCCAAACCATATCCCCCGTATACGAACCTCCGCACACTCTCGCCGGCGCGGAGGGAGTGCGTTAGACGCGCGAGGCGCGAGTGCAAATAAATGAAAAATAAATATTGGGCGTCAGTTGGCTCGGAGGTCGAGTTTGCCCTCCGCTAACCATGCGTGCAAATCCGTCTCGGATACCGCCCTATCGGTGCCTCGTAGGCGATCGATAACGGCGAGCTGTCAGAGAGAGAGAGAGAGAGAGAGAGAGAGAGAGCCCGAATTTTCAAACCCACATCGGAGGGTCACCGCCACTCCGGACAGAGCTGATCACGCGCTCGCGGCTTCCCACTTGGAGTGGTGAGGGTATAATATCGCGGTAAGTACCTACATAATGCACGAACGTTCCGCCCGCGTACCTACTTACTCTATACTCTAGGTATGGCTCGTATTCCCGTGAGCAATACGCGCACGGTCATCGCGCGGGCTGTCATTTAACCCGCCATCGCACGCGCTATGAGGGAATCCCTCACCATATTTCTTTTCGGACAACAAAACGGTCAATGCTAAAATTTCAACCTCGAACGTCTAGGAATGCCTTCAGCATCATTTTTGGGAGGGGATAACAAAGTTGCACCGCATTAAAATGTAGTCAGTATGGTGTAGTGCCTAAACAAAGTGACAGTGTACCAGATGTGAGCGTTTTCCTCACTGCGCGTGCAGTCACGTTTCTGACATTTTAACCCCTTCCTGTATGATTTTTGTAAATCCCATGAAAAAATATATATATGACAGCTTTGCCCCTATTATTCATAAAAAAATAATTTAAAAAATATTTATGAAAAAATAAACATTTATTTAAAAAAATTATTTATGCCATATATGGTACACCATACTCAGGAACAATAACGTACGCACCTAGATCGTACGCTCTCAGTAGATACGGTATCTGTTTTTAGGACGACAGAGTAGTTGTATTCCTTAATTAAAAGTATTTTTATGTATCAGACTCCATTATTAAAAATATTGTATTCCTTAATTATGAAAAGTATTATTATGTGACTCCATTATCAAAAATATAACATTTTTATGCATAATTATAGTACTTGTAAATGTTATTGGTAAAAGTAACGTAAGTGAGCACGACGCTCATACGCGTGTAACCGCGTTACAATAAAGGGCGCGTGCGATGGCGGGTTAACGCGGGTGTTTCGATACCGTCGCTGCGGTGAAACGTTTATGTACCGTCACCCGATCGGAGTGAAAGTCCAATCCGGGGTGAGAAGAGAGAGCGCAATATAGGTATTTATACCGTAAGAGTGAGTTATCGTCACTCAACGTTGGAAAGAATTGCCATTCGATGTGAAATATTATAGACGCGTCCTCGATCCGTTCTACGTTCAACCATCGAGGACCATCACCGAGGCGTCATTCGAAGGTCTGCACGAAACTGGTCTCTCGCCTCGACTCTTGTCCTTTGCTCGGGGCGGGTAGCTCGGAGCGAGGATGAATGAAGAATATAAATGGACGAGATGAAAGGTCAAGTGGAAGATGTATAACTCTGTCCCCACACCGTCAGGATACCGTCCCAATCATGGCGCGACCCTCTTTATTCCCTTCTTACGGCGACCCTGGAAGGCTCGGATGAGTCTGGCGAGTGACTCCGGCGGATCGAGAGAGATCGAGTTCTCTTCTTCCGTTTCTTTCCTCGCGTGGAATCTCTCACGCTCCATTTCCCTACCACGCCTTGTCCTCCGTCCTTAGATCAGCCCCTTCCGTGGTAAACCATGATCGAGCAGGTGAAATCGCGCATTACGCTTCGCGCTTCAGCAGCGTGCCGCCGCGACGAGAAGTTGCCAGAAGAGCCAAACGCTCGGCGGTTGGTAATCATGCTATTGCGGTCGGACGATTAAGCGACGAGAGTACCTACTACATACTCGGCATCCCTTCGCCGCTACCCTTTCGCGGCCCATCCGCGATCGCGGTTCGCCCGAGCGAGACCCTGATTATAAGCGGTACAGGAAGAGTTCCGCGGTCGACCGTGCGATGCGAACACCCCGAATCTGCATTCGACCGTACGTAGTCGAGCGGCCCGCTTGAGAGTTCGACGACGAGCTCTCGACTGCGCCGGGCGAACTGCGCGCGACGAGCACTTTTCAGAGTCTGTCCGCGCCCCGGGGTCACTCCCCGCCACCTTCGGCCGATCTGAGGCGGCAATTCAGGCGGAATAGGAAGAAAGGGGGTGAGTCGCCGTGAAATTCCCAAAGTCAAACGAGAGAGGTCCGCTCAATTGAAACCGCAATTCAAGGGTCGGCAATTCCGTGCAATGGCGCGTACGTACCTATACCTATCGCGTCGCGTCGCGTCGCGGCAAATTGCGCGATATGAGAGATTCACCGCGCGGAGGGCCGATTGAACTCGACGTATGACGATCGATGACGGGTGCACGAAAGAGACGAAAAAACCCGAATTATTATTCTCATGGATTCGTTCCGTGACGCGCAATGTGATTTTTCATCCGCGCGAGTGCAGCCTGCAGCCGATCGCCACGTTTGATACATCAGATATTCTCAGCCAGATATTATACGCGATACATGTGTAAATCCGATAATCGGTATACCTTGGCCAAGTTCGATCGAACTCTTCCCGTTGCGCGATCGTGGTAAATTTTACGAAGAGAAATTCTATGGAACCCCCCCTGTTCATCGTATCGTTCATTCGCCGGTACGTACGCGTGTGCATCTACGGCGTTCTTGATTCGAATTATGAATAATTCGGCCTGAAGAGGCCGACGATTCGACTCGGTTGGCATCGAGTCACTACACGTTCGACTCTCCGTTAATTTCGTCCGGCGTTATACGACCGGAAATCTCTCGCGAAATGCGAGGAATTCGAGGGTGGCTGGAATCCGTAACCTTTCGGAAGACGATCCTCCGGCGCGCGTCTTCTCGCCCGCGTCACCGAACGCGCGCCATTGTGCACCGCGGTGATGCAATCCGATTGCGTCGGTTAGATTACCAACCGTGCGCGCCGTTTAACCGCGCGAGTGCCCGAAGGCTCGACGCGAGCGATACAGGTACGCGTGTACCGATGTACCTACCTATACCGGTGGGTAGGTATTAGGTACCTATATATACCTAATATCTCTCGGTACTCGCGCGCACGGTGGACAAAAAGGGACAAAGTCGCCGGGAGGTTGACGTACAGATATAACGCGGGGTTAGAGCCCCGAATGAGTCCCGAAGAGGGGATGAAAAAAAATATCGCCGCTACACCCCGACTGAATTGTCCTGCGATTTATAGCTCGCGAAGCGGACTGCTTTAGAAGGCTGTGCGCCTGTACTTTTTACCAGTGCACCGAAGGTTTCTCCTTCGTCTTGTCTTCGCTCTTCATCTGCCGGCACAATCTCACGCGCACATTAGCCGCGGTGGGCTTTTCAAACTCGGCAATTTCGCTCTCCCCTTTCGTCGTTTCGCCTTCCACCCCCTCTCCCTCGATACTTGACCCATCCGTACCGGTTCGCTCTTCAGTCTCCTTCCGTTCCCCTCTCTCGACTCATCTCGTTTCGAGGACACTCGTGGCGACCGAAGCTTCCCACAGAGGTGCCCTCGACGTCGGCGAGACCGACGCGTTATCTTCGGACTTGAATGTTCACTACAACGTCGGGACGAAAATTTCTCGCGAGAATATCGCGCCGAATTGTCACGCTCGCCCGGCGATCGAGAAAACGCTCGAATCGTTCCCCGCTGATTTCCGATTCCGACGGAGGGAGATCGGCGTATAATTTCATCCCCTCCGATTGGTTATCGTGGAATATGAACTTGGACAACCGCGAACGATGATAATTCACTCGCGGTTCTCTCTGCTTCCGCGGGTACGAGACGCGAGTTTCACTTATTCTCTTCTCTTCTCTCGCACCGCGAGGGATAAAGGGCGATCCCCTTTTCGTCGGAAGCCAGAATCTCGGCCAAAGAGAGAGGATCAAGATCTCGGTCGCTCTCAATTGGATCGAGAATATCTCTCACGCGTTGATCTATGAAGTGTCTGAATCGGTGCGGACCACGACTCTCGCCTATAATAATCATCGATATTCGCTACAAGTTTCCCATCTCGGACGAGCGCGAGAACGGACGAAATGATTCGTCCTTCGTGATTCGGTCATCATGAAATACGTGTCAACGTCGAACCGAACGATCATCCGCAACAGTCAGTCTCTCTCTCTCTCTCTCTCTCTCGGTAAGATTTCTCCCGCCTTCCACACCCTACACTCGACGAGAAAGAGATATTCGCGCCGGAGGCCAGACGCGCGCAGTCAGAGGGTCGCGGAATTTCAAGCATGCCAAGTGCTTCCTTGATCAACCCAATCACTCCAACTCACTCCGAGCCCTTTCCCAGACCACCCACCCATCCGTTCTTCTCTCACTCTCGTAATCATTTCCCCTCAACTTGCACGGTCCACCGGGATGGTTTCGCGCGCGACGCTTCTTCTACTCTCGGGCGCTTTTGGGCTTTGATTGGCGCATCTCAGCCTTATTTTGCTGATTACGCGTACGACCGAAACGATTGCCCCTCTCAACTTCGTGGTTGGGCAAATGGAGAAGGTTTCCGAAAATGCGGGTGCACGAAGTTTCCGAGAAAAATTATCGCGACGGGAAAACTTCACGGTTCGATTATCCATTCCCGTCGACTCGTCGAGAAAACGTCTAATTTTCCGAGCCACGAAGCCTCTTCCACCCCCTTGAGCAATCTGGATTCTCATCGAGGGGCGAGGTGACAGCTGGGATTCCTTCCGTAGTCTCCACACGGTTTCAGGGGTTACCCGCGCGAGGAAAGGCCCGAGATTTTCCTACGCGCGATCTACCACCGGTATCGACTCTCGGAGAACTTCTCCGACCGGTATTATAATCAAGGTTCTCGCTTTGTGCCTATGAGACGCGTGCGTCTCCGCCGCAGCAGTACGCCATCGCCTCAGTTCGGATTGCGCGTACGGGGTGTGTCGACACAAATTCGATGGTACTTACATGAGACGCGACTCGCGTCGCTCGCGAAGGAGATCGAAATTCTCGGGGAAACTTCGAGAAACTTGCAATCACTTCGTAAACTTCGCGTCTCTCCTGCCACCATCGCTTAAACTCCGCCTATAAATAGTTGGCGTGCAAACACCGACGGTGGAGGGAGGGAGGGAGGGAGAGAGGCTCGTTATAAATTCGGTTTGTCTCCCTGCATAGGAAAAAAAATTACAATGCTCTCTCGCACGCGCGCGGAGGGCACGATCGACTGCCGCCGAGATAGGATCGAGCCGAACGGGGTTTAACCTTCCCGCGCGGTAACATTCCCATATCTATGGTAATGGAACGAGAGGGTTCTTCGGCGGTCCCCTTTCCCGGTCCGTAGGGGCACGGAAATACGAGCACGCGATATCTACATATCCGCGCGTATGCGCGCGATGGGGATGATATAGTCAGTGTTTCGCGTTCCAACGATTCTTCGCGCAGGGAGAATTTGCAGACGCAAACGTACATACGACGATGTGGCAACAGGAACGTCCACGGACAGTGTGTCTGATCAACGCGTGCGAAGTCACTCGTTCGGTTCAACTTGTCGGTCAACACAACAGCCACACTCGTAGGAGCGTTCACTCGCTTTTGCGTCGGAGTTGAACGATCGTACAAAGCGAAGAGGGTTATGAACGCGAAGGACGACGCGGACGCGCGCGAAAGACGGCGAGTAAAGGCGCGAGGAGGGAGGACGGAAGCTTCGGTGGTCCGCCTCCCAAGGATATGGTGTTTTCCCAAGCTTCAGGACTATTCATTCCCGAAGGAGCCGCGGCTTGTGACTCGGTGTATCGGAACGGCCTCGCTCGGCGACTCGAGCCAAGCAATTTGTTAATGGCGATAATTTAGCTGAGCGGATTAAAATAATGGTCCGCGCGCGCCCGGGCGTTAATCACATCGGGACGGGATCTCGAACTCGTGGCACGTGACTGCGAAGGGATGCGAGACGGAGCTTCTCGCGCGTTGGAGGTGCTAGAATGTGTCGAGTGGATCGACGAGTCGTAATTTTTTTTGTTTACGAGAAATCAGTTTTGAAATCCTATCGTTTAAAGGATGGAAATATTTTACAATGAAGCGTTGCGTATCAGTACTAAAAATGTCGATTTATACGCCAAAACACGTTGCTCCGTTGCGTCCGTCAATCGATACCAATGCGCACGCCCCTATAAAATGCCCCCGTTATTCTCCGCTCTTGGTAGGATTCGACCCTGCCGTGACGAATGATTTCGCGGTCGGTCAGCACTCTCCGAAAGGCGAGACCCGGAAGTGATTCGGCGAGAAGAATCGCGGGCACGATACACGGCCACGCTAGCCGGTCCCGCGTTCGTGCCTTCTTTTCCGTGCTGAAAAAAAGAAGCGCGCTGCGCGAAAGCACCGCGGTACCTACGTCTCATCCACGCTTCGCGGCTTTCAACAGTGCCCGCGTACGCGGGAGGGCCTCCTCCTGTCGCGCGCGTCGATGCGCGCTCGGTGATATTTCCACGAGCAGCGAGTAATTTAAGAGCGAGCGTATAGGTCGTCCGACAATTTGTTGAATTGAGAGAAAAAGTGAAGGGTTACCCGCGCGTTATCGGAGAAAGAGATGCGCGAATCGTCGCGGAACGCTAGCGTACTCAGGGCCGCGTAATCAACGATATACAATGTAGGTATGTAGTCGCTATACTGCGAAACGATAAACAGCGCGCGGGGCAATGGGAGAGAGGCCGCGAGACCTAAACGGTACGGCCGTCTTACGCATAAAGGTCGGGACATACATTACCGGACCGTGCCAGGGCCGGAGCACGGCCGAGTATCGTCCGTCGTCCGGCGGACGATCTGTCCAATAGAATCAAATGCTTTTGTTCTCACTTTACCGGGCCGTGACCGGGCGTCGCCAACGGACCGTCACCGGGCCGGGCCAGTTAGTTCAGTTTTACTTTTTCACGGTGACGGTCCGGCCGCGCTTCTCGTGTTTCCGTAAATTACGTGTTTTAGCGCCTAGCAACGCAGCAGTTTCCAAGACAACTGACGACTGACGGACATGTGTGGTTCCTAGATACACGCGCCGTGCAAGGGTTCTGACCATTTCTTCCTCTTCGGCCGTGTTCGACCCTGGCACGGCCCGGTAATGTATGTCTCACCCTTCAACGTGCCGTGCCAGGGCCGAATGACGGCCGTGTCCCGGCCCTGGCACGGCCCGGTAATGTATGTCCCGACCTTAAAGCGACTTTGCTCTCTCGTCTCTTTCGCCCGTACCCTGGAAGAGTTGTTCTCGAAGCCCGTGCCGCGCTCGAGCGTTCTCTGCGTAGATCGCGTACAGTCGTATAAATTATGTAGTATACATAGGTAGAGGTATACGTATACGTACGTCGACGCGTACACCGCGCCGGAGCTGCTTGAAACTAAGTATACAGACGGCTTTTCAACGACCCTTTGTTTTTGTCTGCGGTTTACTCAAATCATGCACGCATAGTTGCTGGATTGCAAAGCCGGTAGTTTCCAATGTGTGAGGGACGCGTCGAGGATAATTCGAGGTTAGATCGCCGTACACGGAGAGGGGTGGAGGGGAAACTCGCGCCGATGTCGTCCGACTGCTAACGAGCAATTACTACTTCCTGGCGCAATGGTACACGCTTAATACGCGGAGGAGAATTCGTCGCGAAAATTGGGTCGACTTTGGGGAGAAATCGTTCAACGATAAAATCGGTGCTATCTATGTACAATCGAAACTTGCTCCACAGTCATATCGGCTGACCACTACTCACAGCGATTGCTATTACTCCTTTGCAACGAAGTATGTTTGCATCGCGACATAATTTATGAGCAGACACTAACGGTGGTGGGTCGACCTCGTCAAGAACTCGTAGAACCATGAAGGTTTATCGTTGAATACCGATCGTTAGGCGCTGACCAAGTTTGCTGATTTCAGGCCGACGCGAACTTGATCGCGAAGCACGTCGAACAAGTTACCAACGAGTCAGGAATTTCGCGATGATACCGATTGACCGCGTTGAGACCGTTACTACTAGCCGATGTAGCACTGTAATTTCGCGTGCGTGCTCGCCTCACGTTAACACTCGGATTACCAATGCGGGCGTCGAGATAGATGGACGGCGCGGCGGGTTCCGCTAAACTCGAAAGCCGGCATTACAGTGGTGGCCGAAACGCGAATACAAGCGCGGCGGTATCCATGCGCTAAATAGTGGAGGTATGTATACCTACGTGAAATGTTGTCTCGCGCACGGTGTATCGCAGCGCTCTGCGAGGCTTGAAGCGCACGAATGTAGACGAGCCGTCCTCATTGGGCGCGCGAGATCCCTCGCGATTTCAGCTGCATTGACGTCTGCGGAATTCCACGAAATATGTAATCGACGTAGCGCGCTATTCGTGTGTACTCGCCGGGAGAAGATGGAATTCCCACGAGTATTGGCGCATTCTCTCTCCGAGGGTTACCGAAGGGAGGATAGACACGATCGACCGATTACGATCGGTATGGGAATTCGTATAAAAAGAATCGACATTTTTGCAGAAATTTTTAATAAATCCAATTCCGATCGACGATATCTAGTGCGAAGGATATTTTTCGTGAATTTTTTGGTTGCGGTAAAACATTCCAGTTACCCCTGGCAATCGGCCACGGACACCCCGTCGTGCGCGTCGGGTGTGAAAGCCTGTTCCGTGGCCTCCCAAAGTGGCCTCGACGGATAAGCGCAAGACTGAGCTCCTTAGCTGGAAATGAATTTTGCGCACACGTGGGACCGACGCGCGCGACCCCGGCGAGTCCCTTCTCGCTCGCGCGAACGAGACGAGAGCCCAGCAGCCGTGACAGGGATGGGAAGAAGGACTAGGGAGGGACCTCGATAATCTCGCGCGCCCCTCTCGCGCAATCACCATTCCATTTTTCTCCTTTAATTCCCAACGCCGTGGCTTGACCCGAGCGCGAAGGGTCGACTCGCGAACAGCAAAGCCACCACCACCACCACCACCACCACCACCATCACCACCATCACCACCACCACTACCATCATTACTATAGATAATACCACCGCTGGAATCGCGCGAGACATCCGCGGACTTGTGCCGCGAAACACGCCCGCCGTAACCTCCCCGTTCTTCCCTAAATTCTTCACCCGTTACTTTCATCGAAACGTAAATATGTAGGTATGTGTACGTTACTTTGCTCGTTTTCTCCTCCTCCTCCTCCTCCTCCTCCTCCTTTATCGTCGTGCGCTTCAGTTTTATGATACAGCGCGAACGATTGCGCGACAGCCGCACAATAACAGCCCGTTCACACGATACGGTTTTTTCGTTCACACGATGCGGTTTTTCACCGTTTCGGTAATTTTACCGAACAGCCCGTTCATACGTTGCGGTTTTTCACCGTTTCGGTAAAATTCTACCGAATCGGTCAGCCCCCTGACACTATACCTATCTCGGCTACGGCTCTGGCAAGTGTTTCGCACACGTCGAGTGGACGTGTCAACCAATCGCCCGGGCGTCGAAACAGTGCCGCTCGAGCGAATGCAAAGGATACTCAAAAAAATTTTTATTACATTACTTTGCAATGTTATTAGACCGCTTATAACGTCTTATAAATTTATTTTCAGATAGAGCTTTCTCGTAATGCGAAGAACATGGCGCCATCGCATACGGAACGATATATCGTCGCTGGCACTTTTCGCAAGTGCAGAGAACGACGATATATCGTCGTCCGGCACTGAAAGGGTTAAAATCATTGTTTATTGTCGCGCCATCACCCGGCCATGCATGAGACCTATCAGTACGAAAACTATCCTGTCTGAACACTTCGATGCATAAACATTGCCACTAGCAACCGATTTCATTATTTTCCCGAATCTGGCCATTCGGTTTTCAGTGACAAGACCGAATGTCAGTCGTGACCGAATCGGTGAAATCGCCGTATGAAGTTCGAAGACGTACCGTGTGAACGCGCCCATTTAAATGTATGCGCCACTGCAGCACACGGTAAAAAACCGATTCGGTGAATTTACCGAAACGGGAAAAAACCGTATCGTGTGAACACGACCACGCGTAAGAAACGGTCGACCGAGTAAACTTGTCGCATCGGTAAAGTAATCTCCTGCCCTTCTCTCGTGTACCACGTACGTACCTATACATATGTATACGTACAGTATACATATACCTATATCGATAACGAATAGCGAGAGACCGAATACGACGTGCAACGAAGACATTTGAACGCGCCACTACCCTCTCCCTTGCTCGTTGAGAAGCATATGGAAGGCGACTTCGTAGTCGCGATCGGGGCAATACCTGCAGCTTGTACGAACGATAACGATGATGGATGTACCTCGCGAACGGCGAGATGACATCGATCGCGCCGCTATACGGAGGGAGTCTCGCCGCTTCGTCCTCTTCATCAAGCGCGTCGCGAGTTGCGGTGGGTACCTATACATATATCACAGGGATTCGTTTCCACTCGTTTGTCGTGATGCTCCGTCACGGCGCGACAACGACCACGCGGCAGAGCTGCCTGAGTATGTACCTATACCTATTTCGAAGGAGATTATACGTATTTCGCGCGTTTCGACGTCACGTCGTATAATAAACGTTTCGCGTCTCGGTAAAACGACAATGACCCAGCTGGACACATGATGTAAATTTTGCAGCAACTCAACATGGGAAGCCCAGATCACGGCGTGCGGCAATGTGCGTGTGTGTTTTATATAAGTCCTCCCTTGACATTATCGTTTACGCGATCGAATGAAGAAATTATATTTCCGAAATTGCAAGCAAGCATTTCAACACATTACCGCGATTCGGTAAGTCAAATATTGCGTTAATTTGAAGTATCGTCAGAAATGTACTCTTGCGGCAAACGATTTCCGTTGATTTGACGTAGAGATTAAGAAATCAGGAGAGTCTGACCGGGGGTAAATAATCGTTTAGCATTTTATGTTTTGCGCTATGGTATTTCGATGGTTGAAGACACCAACCAGATGCAACTTGAAAATTGTACTCGTTTAAGCTCACACGAAAAAAAAAAAGAATTGTATACAAAGTACTCAATAAATGGGGTGATTGGTCATATTTCACATGGCAGGAGTTGTGCTCGGGAGCGATACAGCAGAGAGAGAGAGAGAGAGAGAGAGAGAGAGAGAGAGAGAGAGAGAGGAGTGTTATATTGTATAATAGATAGTGAATACCGCATTTTTCATTGCAGAAACTATCTACAATTCATACGCCTACACTTGTATGTGATACATTAATGGTACTATCGGCTGTGGATCGTCTTGAATGTCGCTGTGGATGTATAATTGATTCTTATATGACACAGTAGCAGTTACAATGCACAACGGTACTCTGTACTGTATCGCTCCCGCGAGGACAACTTCTGCTGTGCGAAATACATCATTTTGTATACAATTTTTTTTTCCATGCGACCCGGAATACATATTCTCAGTCGTTGCGACCGAAGCGGATGCGCTTCGAAATCAAAGAGAGGCCAAACCGAATTTCCGCGCATTCAGCATAGAGCGGCCTTCGTTTCATAGCGTGCTACTTGAAACGCGGAAAGATCGGCAGACGGACGACGAGGACGAGAAGAGAGTCGAGCGTATACCATCGCCACTCCCTCTCTATCCATTTATGCATGCAACGCATGCACGTATCTAGTATATGTATACAATATATATATTATACGCGTATATCACGTGTGCCCGTGTGCATACGTTGCATATAAATCATGCGGCAACGAAGCTCGCGCGCGGAACGAGGTAGTTTCCAATGACGAGGCAGCATCGGTCCGCGGTACCCAGCGACCGAAAGAGTATCCGACGCGCCGGAGAGGACGAGCGGACATCACCGCGCATGGTTATTAAATTTCGCGCGAATACATACATACATATATACATATATGTATAAGAGGCTCGCGGTGTCGAGGAACGATAATTCGGTGAGGAGAGGACGGGGAAATGAACGGGGCGAAAGTCATCCCCGCGGAGATACAATATCGAGGAAGGAGAGGAAAGGCGCAACGAGGTACAAACGTTTGAACGAGCGAATAAGAGCTCGCGAGACGATTTTCCGGAGAAAAACACCGCAGGGACCACCCTCCGTGTGCACGCATGAATTCCGCGGCATACGGTTGCTCGTTAGCGCGGCCGGATGAATTGACCTCTTTTCTTTTTTCGCGGTCTCTTCCGCTCCTTCCTCTTCCCTCCCACTCCCACACCTTCTCCCTCACTTCCGCTCGCCCAGTTTGCTCTGTTCTCTTCCCGCGCTTCATCTTTCTCACAGACCTTCATCTTTCAACCTTCGTCGAGGGACTTTCAGCGACTAATAGGAGAGAGCCTGCCGCGAGAAAACGGAACGGAGACGCGTGCGAGGGAGAGTCGAGGAGAGTGGATCTCTCCCGATTCATTTACATCGTAAGGGCGGATCTCGGCTTCCAACGGGGAATGGATGAACGACGTCGACGGACGGATTGAGCGAGGCAGCTGCTGGAAAAGCGGCATGCTGGCGGAGAATAGGCACAGGAGGGAGGGAGGGTGGAAGGAAGAGAGAGATGGGACGAAGACATTCGATCCGGTATGTTGAGGGGTGAAGAGGGTGGATGTGCACGGAAGGAGCGAACGGACAAGTCTGTGAATATGTATCTACCTCGTGGAAAGGTGGTTACCAGCACCCGGGTGAAACCGGATGAGCTTCATAATTATTTCGAGCGCGATTAGCGGAAGTCGGGTACTTGAAATTAGCCGACACCCGTGCGGTTTCGACAGTGTGATACGGGGGTGCTCCTCGCTCGCTAAAATATTTCGGGTGCATTCGCGCTGATATTAATCCCAACGATACGGCACCTTTCTTCGACTCCAACTCGTCACGGTTCTCACGAGAGCGAACGAATTCGATCTACGAGAAAAGGGCGGCGCGCGAAGGAAACGAATTTAATCCCATTTAGGTCTCGTTTTCGACTGCGGTACCGGCGCGGCGAAGGTGGTCGGCCACCGGCGCACGGTGCGGAACCTCGGATTGCCGTGTGAATATTCATGAGAGCGAACTTTTATTCCGCGCTGATGTAATGAAATAACTTCAGGTTAATTTCGGGCTTACGCTTAATCCATTCCGAGTCCATTAGCCGTTATACGGAACACGTGGTAGTTCTTCGCCAAAGCCCCATGGCGCGGCATAATTGCGAGCTTGTGGGCATTGCCGAGGGTGTAGGTAATTGAGTGCGATGTATTTTTGTAAGATACGTTATGGCGAGAGCCATTTACAAAGAATCCGCGAGCGCGATATTTTAATATTTGTAGAAAAAATGAAGGATCGGAAGAATTCCAGGATCCACGCGCACGAGACGAGGCGATGGATGCCCTGCTGTGATTTTCGACTAGAAAAGAAATTCAAAGTTAACCCCGAGAGAATATAGAAAATAGGCAACGTGCCAGCGCAGTACCAAACCCCTTATCGATCGCGCGGTATCTCACGTCTCTCTCTCTCTCTCTCTCCCCCCTCTCTCTCTCTCTCTTTCTCTCTCTTCTTCGTTCCATTTCCCCTCGTCGCTTTCTCTCTCCATCTTTCTTTAACCCCTTCGGCTCCGAACTGTCCTTTTACCCTGTAGTCTTCGGCCTCTCCTTGCACCCTCATATTTTCTACAAAACGCGGTAGGCGCGCCGGGCAATGTGCCAGCACACACTGATGTAATTAACACCCAACCTGACTCTGACTCGCCTGCGGTTACGCTCCTCGAGGTGCAGTGGAGGAAGCCGGAGAACAAGAGCGAGACGGGGAGCGAACCGGATTGAGCTATACTATGTACACATACATACATAGTATAGTACCTATAGGAACGAAAGGGCGAGCGCGCATCATCCCTCTGAAGTAGCTTGCCCCTTCAACCACCCCCTTCTGCTCACTGGTCTCTTCTTGCATCTTTGCGCCGACATGCTCGTCGTAGCGTCGATGGAAGGAAGAGTTCGAATGTCCTCGCGGAGTTTCCGAAGCGTCTCTTGATGTAGTTCCAGGGCGATGCATCTGACAGACACGCGCGCTTTCGTAAGCAGCTCCGAGCTTCGCTCCGAAGGCGATTGCCAAGGCAGTGCGATCCGCTGGCCATTTTCGTGAGTTTCCATTCGTCATTCGAAGGAGGGAGAAATGTGTGCGACGACGCGCGGGGAGTATGGTATCTACTAGGTATACAAAGTACCAGAAGAGTTCGTCCTTCGCCTTTCGATTCCCCCGTCGCGCCATTAGTACGCTTTTCAAACTTCCCCTGCTCGGGCCCTCGTCGTCCCCCATCCTGCACCCGTTGCGCCGCGGTCCATCACCTCGTCCACATTCATAGTATATTCTCGAGCTTTTGTCAGACGTATAATTCCCTCCCCTCCCGATATCGAAGTAACGATTGGGGTTGAAATGCGCCGAGTGATTCGCGAAAGAGTTGAACCGGTGAGCTGTAGTGGGACTTGAAGGATGATAACGGAGAGAAGACGCGGGAGGAACGGAGAGAGTTTCGAAAGAGGAAGACACGTCGACCGAAGGGAGAAGCGAGGGAAATGAAAGTATTGCCGCCAGGAAGTAATTAGGAAAGCGTGTACAATACCAACCTCTTGAGATTAATTCGAAAAAAGCCCGCGCGGCGCACTGCAGGAAAGTGAGGGAGAGGAGATTGAGAATGGTGAATGGAGAACGGTGAGCCTGCGAGAGATCGCGAGGGCAAGTTCTTGCTGGACATATGGCGCGAGGGGTGGCGGTACGGGGAAATGACTGCAAAAGGTGTTAACCTCAGCGTAGAGACTTATCGCACGGCTGATTTTCCTCGCATGGGAGCGGGACGCGTATACATTATGTACCTACTAGGTATGTACTCTAGGTAGGTATACGGCGCCCGCTAATAGATCCGAGAAAACAACGAGAGTTATAAACCCGAACCTCTCCGCTTTGCCACCTTCGACACGCGGAGGCGGGACAGGGAATTTGGATTCGCCCGAAATAAGGACGTCGGCGGCTACCGGGAATATCATCCTACCGTGGGGAGGGCGGTGGAGTCGCCCTCCGAGATTCCTCCGATTCGCGTTAAGAGAGTCTCTGTGAACTCGGAAAGAGATCTCCCTCGGGGTTATTAATTATGGTTGTACACATCAACGTGTATTCCGTTTGACGGAAGGATTCGTTCCGTTCCAAGTTGTATCGAATGGAAAGGAATGATACACCGTACCCCCCCCCCCCCCCCGTCGAGTCCTGTACGGGGGATTATACCGAAGATATATGTAGGTACATCGGTAGCGAAGAAAGGAGGGGACGACAAGCCCTGAGGAGATAGCGGACGTTGCGAATGCCGCGCGATCGACACCACATGCTGCGGGGACGATGGAAGGGAGAAATTTATCCACCGCGAAATAGGTTGATAAATAAAGAGGAAGGGACAATCGAAATATCGGAAGAACTTCCCAAGAGGATAACGCGTAGCGAGCTTGTGAGAAGAATGATATACGGTGGCGGTGGAAGAATTTACTCGGTATACAAAAGCAGCTCCCGCGTGCGAAAAGAAGTGCCAAGGATGATGAAAGGGAGGGTCGGCAGACGGCGTTATGGTATCGAAGGTGCGCGATCCGGTCCGTAATACGAATAAATCCGTGTCGTATCCGTGGGAAAGCTCCTCCTCGATTATCGATACCAATACGTACGGGTACCGCGCGGGTTCCGTTCCCGGGTAAATTTCCCTGCTGTAAATGAAGCTGCTCTTTCGGCACGCGAGCTCATAAAATATGCGTCCACTACGGGGATAACGAAGGAAAGAAATCACCCTTCCGCTCGCTCTGCGAAGTGGCTAGATGAATAGAGAGGAGGATACGACAAGAGATCGGGGAACTTGCCGAGAGAACGGCGCGCGCGGAGCTCTCCGGGAGAGCGGCAGAGAACGTTGGCGGAAGAATTTACTTTGCGTAAGAGGACACCGCGCAAAATAAATGCCGAGGATAATGAAAGAGGGTTGGCGGCCTAGCCGGAGTTGTCGAGTCGAAGGTATTCGCGTGGGTCCGGGTCGCGTTAATAAAAGGGTTGTACACGAGGCTAGGGAGGTACGTCGTCCTTAAGGGCAGTAGACGATGAATAAAAGATCGAGGTGACTAAATAAATGAAAAGAAAGGAAGAGCCCGAGTCTCGGAAAACTTTCCGCGAGGGTAACTCGGGCTCTCGAGGAAAATGTTAAGAGCGGCGTCGGTGCACGAATATGCTTTGTACAGAGAGGTAGATACCTTATGACACGGGGAAGCGGCGGAAGGGGCATAAAAAGCGGGACTCGCGGCGGCCCGGAGTTACATACAAGGCGCGAACCAGGTTGAAAAGCGCGAGGGAAGTTGAGCTCTGCGGAGACGCGAGAATAATCGTTGAAATGTATTAAAAGTAATTTGTTGATCTTACAATGCGGTGAGAGGCCCCCCGCTGCACGGGGGCGAGATAACGGGCCGTGCTCAAGTGAGAGTGGAAAGAGGGGTGGTCGTGATGCCGCGTCGGGCGACACGGGACGCGCGGCCCACCGGTAGCACGCGCTCGCGAGAAAAAAAAAAACCGGGGGATTTAGATTTTACACCGTCTCTTTCACATCCGGGAATTAATTATTTCTCGAGGATCAAGAGAGGGGAGAGGAAAGGGAGCGCGGAAAGAGACGACAAATGAGAGGGATTAGAGCCTCGAGCTTTCGAGCGAAAGTACCTACATACCTACTCGTAGTTTTAAGCGAAAGAAAAGCTGGTCGCGACGCACCGACAGAGCGGTTACGGGATGACGAGGAGGCGGTAGAAGCGCTTGAACGCAAAGTACTGGAATGTTTTGTTTTTTTTCTTCTTATTTTCAAGGATTCCGAAGTACGGGATCATTTCGAACCCGTCGCAAGGGGCGCCGATCAAACGAGGGCACCACATTCCGTGTCGCGGTCTATTTCAACTGATAATCAGAGGTCCTCTCAACGCATCGTCATTCACCCCCTAATTTGATATTATCAACTTTCCGAACGGAAGACCGTGGATGTCGATCGTACCGCGGGCTGTAGACGATCAAAGAGCGGTTAACCACCGACGCTTGCAATCGCGGATAAATTCTCGATCGCCGCGATCGAATTGACGGATTTAAAATTATTATCGAGATCAAGATCCCCTCCCGCGAGAAGAAAAGCTCAGTCGAAGGAAGGAGCCCCTTCTCATATCATCCGGAATGTCTTCACCGTCTCTCATCGTCGTTTATAACTTTCCCGAAGGTCAGCGAGGGATGGAATCGATTGAGCCGATCGAGATCCGTTCACATGACCTGAAGTGCAAAGTTTAATTCGATAGGACACACATAATTTCTATAGGAAATCGAAGACGGTCGAGAACTTGCCGAACGAACGAAGCTTGATTTAACGAACCGTTTCGGTACTTAACGGCACAACGTAACTTTTCAAAAGTTTTTCCTCGCACAATCCACGAGGAGCCCTCGCCTCGACTTCCCTCTCGCGGGGTTATACCTATACTATCCGAGCAAACTTCGTCGGGTCGAACATTGTTTTCACGGAGCGGATAGAAGCACGCGGTCGGTCCGCCGAGTAAATTTACAATCAGGGTCCTTCTCGCTCGAGGAGCTTCGAGTTTACTTTGAATTTGTCGTATTGATTTGGCTCTACTCGAACGACGACGAATGAAAAGAGAGAGGGGAGGGAAAGAAGTGGAGGAAGATAGATGGACTGTTTGCCAGAGCACGGGAAATTTGTCGAACGGATTATTAATTCGAGTCGTTGGATTTTATGATCCAAGTCGTAACGAAAAATTATTTCTTTACGTCCAGTTTCTTTCCTTTTCCTACGAGTCCCTTTTCCTACGAGTCTTAAACAATTCGATGCTTATCAATCAAGACTCACCTGTTGTATCCAAAGAGCGATACGAAAAAAATCCGTCCAATGATTAAACGCGAATTACGCGTACCTACTTGCAAAACGAATTTTGCAAAGGATTCGACGACACGCTTTGTTACTCGTGGCCCCTCACCCAGAGCATTTTCCTCATACTTTCTTCTCCTGTACATCCAACGAGATCGGGTTCCACGAATTTATCGTACATGCACGTAGAGTATTCTGTTGAGCATCCGCCACTCCGAGGGTTTTGCGCTGAAAAAAAAATTAGTTACGCTGCAAAATTGATGCGTCATCGTTGAAACGTCCGTATATAAATACATATGTATCCGTACGTGAATTTACATATTATATACATCTAAATTCGTATACTCTCTTATATCGTACGTATACATATGTATACGTACATACATACACCCTCCGACGCGACAGAATATACACGTGAACTTTAAAAAATGAAGAACTTGTCAGTCTACCAATATTTATCAATATTTATCAGTGAAAAATAGTTTTACTTTTTTCGCGAGCAATACTTGGGGTGGTGGTATTTTGCAATTCAAAATGATACGGGACTCAACAAATTATACATCCGCATATGTATGCGTTTCGACCAACCGATCCAAATGTTTGCGATTGCAAAAAGCAGTAGGACGAATGAAAATTGGTTTTCGCCACGGGCGAGTAACAATAAATTTGTTAAAAATGGAACCCTGCGCGTTTGGACGAGAAATGCGAGACGTATATAACAACTATGGCAATCGCTGTGAGTAGAAAACGAAAAAATTATTTTATTACATTCGTTGTATGCATGACTGCGTATATATAGAATCTTTCAAACGAATCCAAATACTGTATAATCGGCTCGGAGAAGAAAAGTCATCACCGCGCGCAGTACGGAAGTTGTAACGTCTTTAGATCTAGAGCTTCACCCGATCACCCGATAGTTTCGAGTAGTCGCCGTTACAGTCTTGCCCTTATTTATCAGTTTTTCGCATTCTCTCTCTCTCTCTCTCCCTTTCTCTCTATAATACATACATCTTCTCATTCAAATACGATATGTACCAACGGATGGTTAATTCACGTATGCCATACATATACATGTAGAATATATTTGTGTATCTAACGTAATACTTTTTTTTTTTTTTCAAATTTGTTCGTTTCCCACATACTGGCTTCGTGTGAATATGTATAAGATTACATGTGTATCCGTGTCAACTGTGTTCTGCCGTACCATCATCTAGATAATACTCTTAATTATGTAGATAATTCTGAAAGCGAAAGCGCCGACCGAATCATTTCGTCGAATTGCTGTATACATGGACTTAAAAAATACGGCGAATGTGTGTGCAATGTATTCTTACAAATGCGAAAATTGTATCGCTAACTGCACATATGCGATAGAGATAACAATTGCAGTATCTGCCACTATCTTATCTATCAGCAATCTCAAAATAGGATTGCACAGATGGACAATATTGATGTATCGGGCAATTTTTTGCCGTGTATTTTCATTTCTGATTGATCGTCAAATCTCAACCTTACCGCAATTCGTTCGGTGCTTTCCGATTATATACATGCACCTTCACCGGTATAGGTACATTTCGCAGAATTCAAGTGTCAGGAGAAATATCGAAAACGTTGGTGCGCCCGCGTGCACAAAAATTCATGGCGCGAGGCAGCCTGATCTCAAGTAGCTCTTTCGATAATTTTTGTTTCTTTTTTTAAATTTAAATCAGATTTCTGCAATTTTCACGAGACCACCCTTCACAGCGAAATCGCTGGGAATTATCACTCGTCGAGTTCAAAATTTAGTTTGATCCCTGTTTCAATTGCGTTCGATTAGTTTATTCTTTCCTTAAAAAAAGGAAAGAGCCCTCCCACAATAATCGAGGGCAGCCGCGTTCAGTGAGCAAGCCTTAGGGGTATTCGAATTTACCCTTAACCTCAGGTAAGATTAGATCTAGGTTAGATAACAATAAATGAAATAGTAATCGATGATGATGCGAGACTTGAGTTATAAAGAGCGTAGCAATAGTAATAATTGTTTATCGGTTATCTTATTCATCCCATCTAAAACATTAATTAATACCACTACACCAGCTTCGCTTTAACCAGTGAATACTGATGATCCTTGAGGTGTTCGCTTGAAAAATCGTCGTAGTTTCTTTTATATGAATTTTTGTAATTACTTTCATATATCATTTGTATATATACATATATCCGTATACGCCTAGATACGTTTGTTTTCAAAACAATACAAAAAATCTCATCGTCCGATTTCATAACTATCGTATAGCGCCGCTTGAAGAACAACTTTATCTTTTAAAGCGTCTCAATACGACAATTTTGTCGTAAAATAGAGGGGTCTCTGTAATGCTGTTGTATAGACGTTCTTACAACACATATTATAGGACAAAGAAATATTCCAAGTCTACAAATTTTGTAACAATTCCATAACGTCTTATATATAACCCTTATAAAATTATTTTAAAAGAATCTTATACAAATTGTAATACAGCTACATAGCTATTGTATTAGCGACGTTAAAAGTTAGTTGTAATGGAAATTGTATAAACAGTTGTATTGAGGCTCCTTAAGAAAAGTAATAAGATTGTTACTTTACGCAGAAGTAAACACATTACACAATAAGTATGAAAGGATTTTATAATCATCCCCTCTATAACTACAACAGTGTACTCTCTTATAAAGAGCTTATAGAATAAAAATGTAGTTCCCTCAGGAATAAAGTTATCTCAAGTTCTGCGTTATAAAATCTGTTTATACACATACATAACCTAATAATACTATGATAGATTAAGTCGTATACGTCCCACGCGCGGCCTGAACGGAAAATCTTCAAAAATCGGTCCGGCACGGAACGTGTTAACGACGTGCAAATACTTTGTAAATTTATCGTGAATGCACTGTCTTCATAAAATTTTTGAATTAAAAAATAACAAAATTTATATAATAATGGTGTTTCAAACAGTGCAAATTGTACCGAATTATTCCATAAGTAATGAATGATTAGTTATCATAATCGCTACTGTTTTGAAGAAGAAAGTATCAAATTATTTTATAAAATTTAATGAGAAGAACCTTTGAGAGCAGTCATTGTCACATGTCCGGTTTCTATACATAACTAGAGTCGACCGACACCACTTGAAGAGTCGGTGGCTCAATTGGTAGAGTGCGAAGCAATTCCCAGTTTCGAAGCAGCTCGTCCTAAAGATCGCAGGTTCGAGTCCCGGTATGGTATGAAAAAAAAAATCGACACTACTAAGGCGGGTTGGCAGGGCGGGTTGGCAGGCTTGTGAACGTATACCGACGGATGACGACATCACTTTTTTTTCGCCACAGCTCGAGGCGATAAAAAGTAAAATACACTTAAACCGCAGAGAATAATAGCACTGCTATACAATAGTTTTATAGCAGTTCTCAAATAGTTTTGTAAATGTATTGTATAAGTAATCTCTCCTGAAGACATACTTATAGGACAGTTTTATAATCATCACACATTGATTATCTTATAACGGTTGTGTAGTTTACTAAAGGATCTTCTAAAAGTACTGAACTGTTGTATAAACCGGGGCCCTTTTTGGTTGTAAAGACATTGTACAGTGGGTTATAGCCACATTATAAGATTTTCACGTTTATATAAGATATGTTGTATAGCAGTTCTAACAGCCTTTATAAAATTAGTTTTGCTACTCGGGGGTGCCTATATCTACTCTCTATTACCTAGCAATTGAAATGAAATGAACGAGTCATCGATCGACGGTTATCCCAACTAAAGGATTCGCGATAAGATTAACTTACCAATAAATTATAATATCGTATAATTATTTGTAACTCTTAGTATACGGGTCCCCAGATCAGGATCTCTCCATCTTCCGTCTACCTTGATCTAATATTATTAACGTCTCGAACATTGTTCGAAAACTGACGAACGATCGCCTCTAGCTCCGAGTCGAGAAGGTAGAAAAACAACGGGAACGACTTTGCTCTCCCATCGTACAGGATAGATTCAGTTTGACTCTGCGTTCAAAGGTCGACGCTGAGCGCGCTGAAAGGATTGATGAAAACAAACCTCTACCTCACCTCTCGTCTTATGATACATGAGAAATCAAAGCGAATTTAACCCATCCGCCTTTCAGTGAACTCTGCCAAGTTTGCAATAGCTGGTAACTCGTTCGTTCATTTGTCTTCCTCTCTTTTGCGTCGTTCGGCAACAGCGATCCCTCGTTATATCCCTCCATCTCTCGTATCGAGATGGCCGACCGACAGCGACTCCCGCTTCCAAAGAAACAATGTACAATCGAGGAAAAGGATAATGGCGGTACCCCTCTCAAATCGACAGCCAGAGCGCAGGGTGCTCTCTCTCTCTCTCTTTCTTGTAAATTCTCTTTTATTCCACCCCTTCAACTCCTCCATCCTGTGATTGACGTTCGCTCGCGAATTGAAACTCGAAAAACTCGATAGCGATATGAGAAGAGAGGGGAGAAGAAAAGAATATCCTGCCGCGGCAATCCTTCATAGAACGTCGATGTAGCGAAGAGCGAAGAACAAATACATAGACGAGAACCTCTGCTTTTGTCGCCTGCACCAAAAGTGAAACTGAGATATGTTTCGTGAACGAGCGGAAGTCTGTACCTACTTCCGAAATTGCAAAGTTAGATTTTGTTTTATTCGCAAATTTCGGTCCGTTCGTCGATCCCGCGTTGCTTCGACGCAACGATTAATTCGATTCGTATACACGGGATAAATTTATTATTCCAAGTATATAATTTTTGGAATTGGTGTGATGGTCCGTATCTATAGAAAATGGAATACTTTCTTTGCGAATAAAAATTTGAAGGAAATTTCGAAGAAGGTATAAAAATATGCACACATTTTACAAAATGAAACCATGCTCTACGCATGGTTATGGAATATTTTTTCCATAAATAGAACCAACGGCATAATATCAGCGTTTCAAAACGTTTCCGGAAGAGTCACGAACCTCCGTTACAGTAACGACATAGGTACTTTTCCAATGAAATATCGAGAGAAGCTTCTTCGGCCAAAATATGAGCAGATCTGCACATATCCAAGAATAGCACGATACTCGAAAAACGAGTGGAATACTTTTTTGAAAAAGGCATGCAAAACGTGCTGCGAGATCGAGCTTTTCCATTACCCCTGCACGCGCGGTAAACGGGAAATAAAATCTGCATCTGTGCATTCTGCGAGGAGTAAATTCTCCCGATCGGACGCTCTCTCTCTCTCTCTCTCTCTCTCTCTCTTTTCTCTCTCTCTCAATATATACGCACGGTATATGAGCTCTCATCGGGGGACCGAAAGCTTCGGACAGTTCACACTCGTGTGCCGCGAGTAACGAAGGGTCGAACGAGATTTATCGAAGAACGTCCCGCGATATATCGGAGGCCACTCTCCGCTGCCCGCTTCTCAGGCATTATGGGACTTCGAATATGTGAAACAAGATCGATATCCCGCCCCGGTAAACACATGTAAACCCGTAGCATATCTATGTATGTATATGTATACGTGTGGAGGGGTATAATAATTTTTTCCCTCCTCAAACGAGACTCGTATACCTTATACCTATCGCTAGCGAAAAATATACGGTTATACGACGGCTATCGCCATGATGATCTTCCTGGTAAGATATTAACATTACGACGACGCTTAGATCCTACGCGCGTTAAGAATTAAGACTTCCATCGCGGGTTTATCGGTGAGGAACGACGTATACCTATATTTATACTCTCTCTCTCCGCGCGATACTTGCCGAGATATCGTCGACGCGATTCTCGAGAGAGGATTTTCGCCGTGACGTAAGAGAAAAGAAAGAAACTACGTCGAGCAGTAATTACTACTTTGGTGGAAAAGATCGGCTCCGCGCGCGCGGGCCGGCTATTTTCGGGCGCGATTACTCCATTGCCAGGGTGAGTCCCCGCGCTGCGTCGCTGCAGATCCGTGACCCGTAATATTAAAATGCGCGAGCTTCTCACGCTCGATAAGACAAGAGTTCTTACGATAATACTCGAACGACACATTTTTTTTGCAGAACAATTGAGAGTCGTGTCATCGAACCAAATATTTCGGAAAAATCGCGATCAACTCCTTCCATCTACAGCACATTCCCGACATATCCCGCCCGATGAAAAAAAAAAAAAAATGTGAAACGACAATTTTGCAACGAACGACGCGAGACCAACGATCGATAAACACTGACGAGTCTTTTTCACTTATCGAGGAGCTAGTTCAAAACTCGAAAGTCTCTGTCCGTTGCAGATCCTGGGGAGGGGTTCGCTCGGTTGAACGACCCGTCGAATCGAAGGAACTCGCATATTTACGATCGCAAGTTCAAGGTCGTTGCGCGAAAGATCTCCGGCAGCTGCCGTGAGATTTAGTTCCGCGTTTATCGCTTATGTTCGTCCTCGCCCCGTTCACCCACACGACGACTCGATCTCTCGACGTACAACGGTGTACGTCGCCGCAGTTTGTCATTGTAACGTGGAAATGATAAAAGCCCAGGGCCAGGGTATTCCGCTTGAACGTTGTTCCACCTTGCGGCAGCACTCGAGTATTGACGTTCTCAAGGTCAAAGCAGTATGGTAAAAATTCTCGGCAAGCACCGCGAGAGATTCGGTTCCGTTATTGCTTGCGTTCTCTCCTTCATCCCCGTTCACGCCCCACGACTCGGTCCCGATATTCGATCATTCAGTTTTCCATCCTCCGCCTCTGTCTCATTCGCGCACGATTCATCCATCTCTTCGGCCAGTTTTTGGTACCCGCACTCTTTGACACCAACTCGCACGACCGCACCTTATCGCTCCCGCGCTAGTTTTAGCCCTCACGGTATTACCCTACATCCCCCGCTCTTCGTCTATTCAACAGCGGCTGTACGCTTATCTCTCGATGGTGCTTATTGCGCGCGCGCGCGCGCGCTATCCTCGCAATTTAACACCTTCCTCTACCGAAGATCTTTTGACCCCACCCCGTGTCCCTGTAGGTATCTCACTCGTTCCATCTCCTTTCTTCTTTTTTCCACCCGCTATCTCGCTCGCTCGCTCGCTCGCTCGCTTATTCGGCCCTCCGAGCCAGCAGCGAGCATTCGAGACTATCTCGCAAATTCTTTGACCCCCTTTTTGCTCGACAGGCCACGCCCGCGCCGTACCACCTTCCCGAGGCCAGAGCTTCACGCTCTTTCATCTTCGTAGTCTCGGAGCATCCGCACGCGCTGACGCGAGTATATGTATGTATACGTATAGTAGACACGCGAGCCTTTCGTCCTGCCGATCCTTTACTCTTTCTCTTCTCTTCCCTGATCATCATCTTTTCGAGCTACCTTTCAACGCGCGCATTGTTTTCGAGCATCCGGCTGTACCACTCGGCCACGCCGAGCCCGTTCCTACGCGTTGGGCCAATCTCGATCCGACCGATTTCGGACGAGTTTTTTGAGGGGAACACCGCGAGTTCGATCTCTTGGATCTCTCTGAAAAGTAGCTCACCCGGCGTACGATGCTGTGTGCCCGTCGTATTTTTCCCTTTAAATCGATGTTGACCAGTGAAGAGATGAATCTATCAAATCGAGTTTCATTTCGTGGCCCGTCCCATTGTAATCTCGAACAACCCGATGCGACCCGAAACTCGCGCAGATCGGATCGACCGGACGTGATGCTGAGAACGAATGGAGAATTTTCAAGAAATATACCGAGCCCGCGCGGTGCGAATCCTCCGCTTGCGTTTCGAGCGCCGAAGCGACAGGCGAGAAGGATGACGCCTCTCCGTATAACGGGATTCCATCAACTCTCCCTCTTCGACTGTCTCGACTGTAGCGCGCCGCTGATGATGGGGGTATCATTATTTGAACGCCTGTCTCGTGCTATACGGTGCGATGCAGACGCGGTGCCCTACGAGCGAGCTGCTTCCCGCGGCCGAGAGGTTGAGCGGCCGAAATGTCTTACGCGGTGAGCTTACGAAGTACAGATGCGCGTTGTACCGTTTGTTACGGGCGCTACACGCTAAGAGCGCCCAACGAAGCTTCTTTTTTCTCGGGGTGAAAGAGGCGAAACGGACCCCACCGGGACTAGCAGTCGTCGCTCGTCGAGGAGGAATGAAGGAGGGCTGCCACCCTCTCGGAGAAATCCCGCGACGACGCGCCGTTGCACTGAAACCCAAATAAATAGAACCAGGTGAGCCGGCAGTGCGTCACTTGCTTTTTAGTTGGGCAGTGAGATTCTACGAGCTGCAGATGGAACCGGAAGAATCGGATGAAATGAATAATGGACGAGTAGATAAATGCGATCGAAGGAACGATTGATCGTTGCGATCGTATCGATCACTCCGACAAATTTTTCCGCAGAGGTGAATCGAAAAATTGTCCGGTTATCCTGATTCTTGAGAGAAAGAGATAAAATAACGACTAGAGAAAATTTTAATATGGAAACTAAAAAATTACGAGATTCAAAACGAAACCCAGAACGTGAATTCTTGAGTTTCAACTCTCGAACGATGCGGGGAAAGCGTGGCGAGTGCTTTCGAGTTACGGTCGGAGAGGAACGTTTCCTTGAAAGAGAACAAAGTATATATCGTAAGCACAAAAATGGAAGCTTGTATACGTACGGCGGCATAACGTTATATGTATATAGCCGTAACTTTACACGTGAAAAAGAGCAATTCTACGAGGATGAGGTATGTAATATAACTGCGGATAATGGGGAGTAGAGATTCCCCTTTAGAATGAAATGACGGGACGTGCCTATATTGTATACATACATACATATACCTACATACATACATATATGCGTATGGAGGAAAGAAGCGAGCGATAAGAATAACAGTGAAAAACACGAATTAGCTGGAATTAGAGAGGAAGAGGAGGGAGAGGGAAGAGAGAGAGAGAGAGAGAGAGAGAGAGAGAGAGAGAGGGGGGAGAGTTCTCGCCGGCGGTTTTTCTTCCGAAATTAACGAGCTTTCGCGTCAAGTTACCGTAAACATCATCTCCATCCCTTCACCCTCCGTCCGACCCCCGCGGCTCATTATATCAAATTAAGAACGAATGCCAAAGGGCGGAAGAATTATGAGCTCGCATATCGTTGAATACATAAGAGCGAAACGGACAAGTCCCACTTTGGTTAGCTACTACGTAGGTACTATATTTCTCGCGTATCTGTCTTACATGTCAAATACGATGAATGAAATACGACGAACGATCGTACCTATCTCACTCTATTTAATATTATTAATTCCCTCTCACGACACACGGATGGTTGGTGCTCTTATACAAGTGCAAACAAGCATCCACTGCTACTACCCAAAGGCACGGGCTCGCGAGATCTTGCAAAACAGTCGGATTCTTCGTCCGATCGAAACTTTCGAGTTTACACTCTCGTACAGCATGCGCGCTTTCAATTACAAATCTCAGGTAAGTGCATTTCCCACGTAACTGCTGCAATATTCACAACCAGCGAGTAACTTCGAACGCGCCCATCGAAACGACAGTCCGGCGGCGGCGGCGGCGGCGGCTCGTTCGGAACGCGCCTGCGCGTATTTCCACAGGTACTTCCGGAGTCTCGTTTCTCGAAGAGCGCGAGAGAACCCTTCGCAAATTCCGGGAATCCGACGGAGTTTGCAAGTGGTCGAGCTTCTTCGGGGATGCGAGGGAAGTTGCAAAGTAACGGCTCGCTCGCACGCCTCTCGCGGGCGACTTCTCGCCATCGCCACGTGGAAAACGCGCCCCTCGACGCGTGAGCGATTCTCCGTCGAATGAAAAATTTCGAGTTTGCTCTTGGCGATACGGTATACCGAACTGGCCGTATACAGGGCCGACGCCGCCGTCGCCGTAGCCGTTGCCGTCACCGTTGGCAGTGCTGTGAGTGTATAGCAACGCTGATTTCCCAGCGGGTATTGCCGTTTGTAGATCTATGCCCGTACGAGAATTATTCGACAATGCGTTCTGTTTCGGGGTCGTTGTATTCTTGATTTTCGCCCCGCGAACTTTCGCCCGAGCTCCGAGAGCTCCTGCGCGAATTCGCGGTCGGCGGCGGGTTTCAAAACGGTTGGTCGACTTCCGAGCCTCTGGGGTTATTTAGGTACCTACGCGCGCGCGCGAGTACAATCTCCAGCGCGGTGGAGTTTCTTGGACGGTTTCCCCGGGTCTGTCTTTGAATGTACCGCTTCCGAGTCACTCTTCGGGACTTTGTCCATCATGTCGACGATCGGTATAATTTCGGTTGTGTATACGGTGGCCCTCTCGAAGTCGGTACTCGAATACGAATCACTCCGACGCCGACGTTTAGTCGTCCTTTGCATGCACGCGGGCAACTCGAGGTACCGCAACAAAGTGTTCCAGAGTTTACCAAGGATACGAAGATCGGGTGACAAGGGACGAGGGACAACTACACGCGTACGCCTGTAGGCTCCTGCGTGAGAGTCGGGGCATATTTTTGTCGAACGTCGTCAGAAGTTGAATCGAGATCAATTGAGCCGATAGCGGGCACTCCTCGACATTTTTACAAATACCGCTTCCAACGACGGGACCTCGATCATTTTCCATCGAGGAAACGAAAAACCGAGGTCACCTCACCTTCACGTGACCGGAAAAGTTGATCGAAAGACGAGCACGTTGGTATTCGACAGTTGGTTGTAGGTACACGGATTGTACACCGCGACGCAGCAAGGCGAGTGAGGCCGTTGCTCGGATCGTTTCAAGACCGACAGGCTCGCCGACTGTACACGGCCGGTAATTGAATTAATTTTCGGCAACGAGAAGCTGGCTACGCGAACCGCTAACGACAATTGCCGGGACCCGGTTGCACACCCGGGTTCTCGGACGTTCAGATCAAGAGAACGGATCCTACGAGAGGGGGTCGTCGTGTGGGAGCGATGCCGCGGGTTCTCGCTTTCACCGAACAATCGAGCGTGCATACGTTCATTTGACCAAAGCATTTTACCGATGACGAGAAAGAGAGAAGAAGAAGAAGAAGAAGGAGAAGAAGAAGAGTTTATTAGACTCTAGGGCAAGCCCTCTAGAGCCAACTAAGAAAGATACAAACAGATAATTAATTATAAAGATAAATAAGTAAGTAACAAATGAGTAAGCGAGTAAATTAACAAGTAAATAAAGAAAGTAAATAGAAAGAGAGAGAGAGAGAGAGAGAGAGAGAGAGAGAGAGAGAGAGAGAGAGAGAGAAAGGGTGAGAATGATTCCAATAATTGTTCTCGTGAGTTGTCGGAGAATCGCTGTATGGAAATTAAATTTCAGATGATTCGCTCGAAGAAAGAGGGACCATGTGATTGGAAAGTGATTGGAACAAGAGATGAGCAAGAAAAAGTAGTGACAACATTTCCAGAATAAAACCATAAAGACAATTTGGATGAAAATTTTGGAAAGCGAAATTCTACCATCCTCGTGTCGAGTCCAGACTCAAAAGCCACCTCACGCGATCCTCTTGTATACCGAAACAATTGAGGTAGATAAAATAAAACCTGAAAAAGGAAATAAACTTACCCTAACACGCCGAGTGTCAAGACGGGGGTGAAACGGTCCCCGGAGGCTCTCAGGATCTCGACAGATAACAATAAAAGTCAATAGAACATCGCACACGTACAGCCAATACATATTGTATGCGCTAAACCGCTCCCAACCCTCGGCAATCCTAACCTGCAACATATAGATCACCGGGCCGACCCCCTTTCTTCCCTTTCCATTTGCCGCCAGCCCATTCGCGCGTTGAATTCTCGCGCGAAGGAAATACTGAGACAAAATGGCTGGCGATAAATGTGAATTCGACGGACATGAGAGGAAGGGAATCGCTGGAGAGAGACTACCGAGAGCTTTAGGGGTAGCGCGAGTACGGTTTCCGACGCCTTTCCTTCGCGCACGACATTTGCTCAAGTACCTAGATGCACTTTCGTCACAGCCGTGCATTAGTACCTACATGGCTGCTCCTTCGTTTCGCGATTGCGAGATAATTGGCTCGATCAATAGAGCGACGCTCGAGCGTCGCATCTCGGAGGAGAGAATCAATGAGATTCTCTTCTTACCGTTACATATTATGTGTATAAGCCCCGATCGAAAGATGCGGCGCGAATTCAGATCGGCAACGCAACAAACTTTGCATGCAGCGATCGCCCGCGGTCGGCTTAATTTCATTGGACGCGTGTAGGCGGATATTCGTTTTCCGGGTAATTCGGAATTCAATCGAAGCTTTCATGGTATCGTCTGCATATCCCGCGTTCAATTCTACGGGCCCATGAAAACGAGGCAAAATGTAAAAGAATATGTATACGTAAAGAAAAAATATATGTATTTATATAACAGAAGCTATACACGAGATGGAAATTGCAAACGATTTCACATTTGGGGGTTTAGCAGGCACCATTTTCGTGCCAAACGAAAAATTTATTCGACGCACCGTGTAATCCGACTGGTAGGCAGTTATTGAATTTCAATTTAGAAGAAAAAAGGAAACTTTGCGAGAGAATCCCATACGCTCCTTCCACGAAGTACCCGAAGTTCCCCTTCTCTCTCTCTCTCTCTCTCTCCCCCCCCTCCCTCCCTCCCTCCCTCCCTCCCTCCCTCCCTCCCTCCCTCACTCCTTCCCTCTCCCCCTGCCTTTTCTTCTTCTTCTTCTTCTCCTCCTTCTTCCTCCTCTCAATCTTCTGCCATCTATGCGCCTCTGTCAAGAGCAGACGTTCGCGTAGGCGTGCGTGTGGAGCTCGGGCGGGAGAATTCGATTCGTGTTCTACATTTATTACTTCCTCCTTTAATATTCGTATATCAATTCACCCTCGCCGTTGCGAGGCGAGGCATGATGGTGCGCTGCTCGTTCGTCGGGGAATGCGGGGTTTTTTCTCCCTCCCACTCGAAAAAGTAGACTTTCCCCTTCTTGTGCCTCGACGAATATATTCACGAAATATTCTTCCCGACCGCCGCGCTCTTCCGCTTCGGATCCCGCTTTTTTCCATCTTCTTCGGAACCATTTATAATGGAGACCGTATATGCTTTCTCCCGGAGGAAGAAAACCTCCTACGTTTTCGATGCGCTTCCTATACGCGCTGGCGTTATTCTACTCTTGCGCACGCTTCGTAGGTGCCACGGGAAGCGGAATTGTCTGCACGAAATCTACTTGCGCGATACCTACGCTTTTTCGGCAGCAGCTATGTACCGCCGATCGCCGCCTCGCTACTTTCTCCTGGGAAAGGCTTTCAACACGAGCTCTTTCGACGGTAGAACCTTCGGGATTATCTCCGGTGAAAAAAGTGGATCCCTCTCTCGCGAGCATGTCGAAAAATAAATGTCCTACCGTACGCGAGAATGATCCAATTTTATAGTGAAGAAGAAATGACACGCACTGTTGATATACGAGGTACATATATCGAATTTCCGAATACACGCGTCGATCGATAGTAATAATTGATTAATCGGCGACCCGCGAACGAGCGTCGACGATTATTATTGGTCGGTGAGGGGCAACTTCGGTTAGTCGATATATTAATAAACAGGGTCGGTATTCGACAGCAGCAGCGGGTGATTAATAGAAGGGTCGCCGTGACCCTCCTCTCCCCCAGGAGGGGCGTCCCGACGTAGCTGATCATAAACTTAAGATCTGCTTGAATACGTATGGCGATCGATATAATAAATTGCTGGATATAGGAGGGACAAGTCATCGTTGAATACCAGAGAAAGCCAGAGTCCCGAAGCGAGGGATGACTTGAAAGAAAGGGAAGTTAGTGGAACGTGTTAATCGGGTCGTTCGGAAATAATTGAAAATAAAAATTTGCTCGGGGGTTATCGATATCTGCGATACACAAGTTGAAAAATACGACGTAGATCATTTCCACTTGAAACAGGACCGTAATTAAATACATTCGACGAAATATATTACAAAAAGTATCCAAAATCACAAAACACCATCAATTGTCATTACTGCGTTGTATTATTAGCGACGTTAAAAGTGTTCACTCTCGACTCTAATCATATCTCATTGATACTGAAGCAATACGATCTATCATAATCACATTCATTGTCAGTCTTGATGCATTAATGAGGGTAGCGAAAACCCACCCTCGCATCACCTATATATCCTGAGGACAAAATAGAGCAGGTATACTTATCGCGTATCGGAACGATACGTTGAAAAATAAAGAAAAGTTGACGAAAAAGTCTCGGTTGAGAAAAGAAGAAGAAGAAGAAGAAGAAGAGGGAGAATGAAGCGATATATGAACGTATGGACGTAGGGCTGTGGGAAAACCAGCGAAATTTTCTCGAGATTCCCCTTATATTCCAGTGCTCTCCAAAGGAAGGCGAAAGGAGGCCGAGGTACGTGACCCGAGACAGTCACTTACCAATAAGAAATACCGTCGGAGGCCTTATCCGGCTCCACGTCCGAGGGCTTGAGCCAAGACATATCGAGGGTAGATACCCTCATCTGGAGGTTATAATTTGGTGCCATTACCAAGGGTACACGCGTGGCATGAGTAACCAGAACCCTCCCGCTTCTCCTGCGTTCCCGTGCCAACTCCGTATATCATTCCGTAGAATATATCGCGCGCACGCGCGCCACGCTCAGCACCTGGTCCTCAAATATTCCTTCTGTCCTTGCACCAAAAAATCGCGAGTGCAAATACAACAACCCCAAAGGATATCCACGTGCTGCTACCGACGGGCTATATGTAGACGTTTGTTCGTTTCAGTTCGAATTCGATATACACGGGGTGTCCCATTTAAATTTCAGATCAGCTCCCTTGTAAAGTATCACGGACTCGGTCACCTTCTCCTCTCTCTCTCTCTCTCTCTCTCTCTCTCTCTCTCTCTCTCTTTCTCTCCTTACTTCGACGCGGCGCTCTTGCGCTCCTCCCTTTCACTGCTGCAGCCAACACCATCGCCGAGCTCTCCCCAAGGAGATGGTTAGCTTAAATTTCTCCGTGCATTCAAGCGAGGCCTACACCGTTGAGCTTTTTCTTTCGCGTTGGGCTTATACCGTATACGTATACATATACATCGTCTTGTCGGTACAACGACGATACGGTTCTTTTATCTCGCCCCTCGGGATATTTTGTCGATCTACCTACTCTTTTCTTCTCTCTTCCTATCCCCACCCCTATATTTCTCAACCTTCCTCCGTCGATAATGATTTTATGAAGGACATCTGTATGGGTAATCGTACATATAGGCGAGTGTACAGACTGTCCCTTTCAATACACGCCAGCGTGGCGGGTTGCATATCGGTTATCCGCCTTGCGCCAGACACAGGCGCCACAGGCGCATGGCCCCTGCAGCGGATCGGAGGCGTCAACCGATATGCAACCCGCCACGCTGGCGTGTATAGCGCGGGACAGTTTGTATACGTACAATGTACGCGTCTGTGACGGATCGGGGAAAAGAGGGATGAAAATGTTGATCGATCGTACGCAGGTCCTCGATCTCCTCTTCTGCAACTCGAGGGCATTATCGAGCTCGCCGTTCATGGGTACGATAGAGCGCCATCGGAGAGTCTCGATGAGGGAGATTCGCTCGCAAGGATGCATCCGTTATATGACGCAACGGCTTTTGAGAAATTGGCTCGACTCGGTATCAGATGTAGTTATCCAATAGCATATTCCAGGGTTGCTCGGGTATACCCGTGTTCATTAAGAATAGAATATACGCTTTGTCATCCGTTATTCAAAATGCAATATGTCCTACCTCGCGCTGTCTCGGATACACGCGGCGCACGTGCCCGCACACAAAGCGCATTGGATACGATTGTGTCGATCGCCTCGCCGTATAGTAGGTACGGCAGTTGCGGACTGGACGTCAACTGAGAATGTTGCGGCGGAAAATGGAGAAAGGGAGGAGGAGGGAAAACCTTCCTCTGCAACCCCACTTCGATGACCTTCCTCAACAAATTCCGGCCAGCTTCCCCTGCGCCCTCAGCTCTCTCAGATTACTCCCTTCATCGGAAGAAAATAAATGTCACTGAGATATATACTCAAATAAGACGAATGGAATTTCCCACCCGTGTGTGCGTATGTCATGCATCACAACTTATTCGTATTTCATCTACACGTCCTTTTTTCTCTCTCTCTCTCTCTCTCTCTCTCTCTCTCTCTCTTTCTCTTTCTCTTATTCGAAGCAATTATTCCCTTTCCATCTCTCGTCCTGGTTATCTCGACGAGGATGAATAAGAGGGTCGCCGATTCATATACACCGGGCAAATTCAGCAGGAGAATCCCGTATATCTATTTCGAGGCCGTGAGGAATCATGCGCCGTGGGAAAATCTTTTTCCAACTCTGAATGGAAAACGACCAGCGGAGGGAGGTGAGTCGGGGTGGTTCGAAAGGGGGTGGAACAGCAGGAGGCTCAACTCTCTGCTTGAAATATATATATATATATATGTATGTGTATACGTATTTACGCTCGACCCACTCCTGCTAAATCTACTGGAATTAAATATCGAGCGCGAGCATTACTCGCTCATGAGTTATGCGCTGTTTAGCAAAACCAACGAACCGTCCAGCGGCAACCATTCCAGGCGGCTTCGTACTTTTCTCCCTCGGTCTCTTTCGTGTTCCCTCTTGCGACAGAGGGTGCGCCCCCCCCCCCCCCCCCCCCACTCTCTTTCTCTCTCTTTCGATGGAGCGGAGAATCCTCTCAATTCCGTTAGATGTATTCCTCGGATGACGGCGGGAAAAAGAGTGTCGTATACGGGAGTTCGCGCTCGTTCCCGCTCTTCGTATCACTTTGCTTCCATGCCGTTTTTCGTCTTTCTTTGCTTTTATCGCGTTCAACGTTTCGTGCAGGGAAATGCTCCGATTGGGCGGAATAAATGCGAATGCGTGCGCGAGAATGTGTTATCGCGTGTCTGTGAATTTCTCTCTCTAATAACTATACCAGTGTAAGCCATAGACGCGCTTTCACTTTCTTCGCGATTGTACCGATAGGTAGGTATACATATTTCCTGAGTTTTGGTGCAGTGTATTGCTCTTGGAAAAAATATTCTTAACACATTCGCGACCGGCAAATTTGTTCCGTTTCTAATACTGAGTACCGGCGAAAATAATGAAATTCTGAAGGTGGTTGCCGCAAACTTAAATCGTTAAAGCAAGCGGATAAAAATGATACAATTTGTTTTGAAATATCAATGTTGCAATTATGTGTTGTTTAAAATAAAAAGATTCTTATATAATTTGTATACTTGCTTTATACATAGGTAGACAATAGACCACTTGTGTGCTATTATTGTGCTGAATTTATTTAGCATTATATTATAGGTATTTTGGAAAAGCCGAGTAAAAACAAAATGTAATATTTCCGGTTAGTGTGATATTTCGAAAAACAATGACTTTTGCATAAAGGAACTTTACATAATTTGCATGGTACCTACATACATACACATACATATGTATACATATGAAGTGACGTGAATTCACGTCAGCGGCCGCGAATGTGTTAATATTTCGTTATCGATATAATATCGAAGAGGAATATATCCGAACGAATATTGATAATCGTACTCCTGAGGAACGAACGCAATTGGTGGGAACGAGGCGAAACCATACCTACATGTATGTCCGAAGAACGAATTTACATGTATTTCCGAGTGTTTTCACGGCGCGTCGAGTCTCCGCGCGCCTTCCGCATCTCGCAACACGTTCAATTGTACCTATGTACGTAATACGAAGCGCGATCTCAGTGCAAGGCAGACGCGCGCGCGCGCGCGCGCGGTGCACGAAGAGAAGAACGATGCACGGAAATGGAGAGAATGGTGGGACTCTATAAATCTTTCGAACCGACGTTACAGCGCGGCGCGCTACATACGCTTTCCACGACGGCACGTCGTACCGGTGTCATCGTCATTTCACGTTCGCGGATTTCACCACGGAATATTCTCCATCGTGTGTACTAGATCAAATGGATCGGAGACATTTGTCGTGACTCTACCTCAGCGCGCACCAAATCGTTACAGCACTACCCCGGAGAGGTAGGTACGCTGGCATACATACTTGCGCTGGCTCATCGCTTTTTCGCGATCGCACGTAAATTGTGATGCGATTGCGCGCAAATTACGCGAATCGTTGTTCAATCCCTTTTCTCTTCCGAGGCACCAATTCGTACAAACTTTTGTACTACAATCAGTACCATATGCAATTTGGCAATTTACCCGGTCAATACAGACGGATCGTTATGTGATCGCTCGGTGGCTATACTCACGTGAAATCGATTTCAGACGGAGCTTCGAGATTCAACGGTGTCCGCGCCTCTCGTGCTCGAAGCCGGGTGAGAAGAATAAATATGTCGGGGGGGATACGCGAAAGAACAGTATCGCTGGATTTGAATACGCGCGCGTGAGGCAGGAGAGCCGCTGGAGAGAGAAGTATAGGTACCTACGTACAAATATGTACGAGAAGGGTGATGTCGCGCGGGGAGCGTGCACCTACTGCCCGTGGCTTTCTTCGATGTGCGTAGGTATGTGTGCTTACAATTGAAGGAAGAAAGTGAGAGGGAGACGGAGAGGAGTGCAGAACCTGTATCTGTCGCGTTTATCATGTGCGCGCGTGTACGTATAATATAATATGTATCTATGTATCTACATAATACTGTACTATACCCACGAATGCCAAAAGATGAGGTTCTTCCTCGCACGTGTGTTTAAAAATGTGTCAACACGAGCGTACAGCAGCTGTACTCGCGTAGACATTCGTTTCGTGTGGGTTGATGTAGCAGCAGCAGCTACTGATACGCGTACAGATGCGCCTATCAATCCGTGTACGTACATTATTCGCGACCGATTATTATTATTATCCATCACCGACACCGGTGTGTCCGTCTCTGCTCGCGCGGTACGACGCCAAGTAGTATCGTTCGAGATCGGTCAGACGATCCGAACGTGGGAGCGCGCATGGCGGGTAAGATTCCCGGAAGAGATTAAAGTTCGCTCACATGTGATACGGAATCGATGAGGGTCGTCGGTTTACCAAAACCTTGACGAAGTGAAGGAGGAGGAGGAGGAGGAGGAGGAGGAGAAGTCGACGAGAGGGTGGGTTTTTACGGAAAAAATTAGCCACGGACGAATGAGGCGGCTCGCGTCGCGAGGCATAAAAAATTTTACGTCCCGACGAAATATGTGCGCGCTTCAAAATTACATATTTTATGGGCGATTTCGCAAAGCTCCGATATCCTCCGACGATAACTCGGTCTGCCTCCGACGGCCTTCTGAATTTTAAACGATTCATTCGGCGATGCTACGGCTCGTGTGGAGATGGGAGACCGTTACCAGAATTTCTCGAGTTTTCTTATTTGTCCCCATTCCCGCGTAGGTACACGATAGAGCGCGGGGAACGTGTACGAGAGCCTAGAGCCTCGTCTCGTTTCATCGTTCCTCGTAACTCGGTCGTACATAATTTACCGAGTTATCGGCAATACCCCGAATAAGGTGGGTGGCGGCCACCGTCGAGTAGCGGCGGACTCGAGTTTTCTACGAGTCTGCGCCGAAAGAGCCCCGAGAACGAGCGCCACCCCGTTTCGTTCGTTTCTCGCCTCGGTTATTCCCGCAATGCGCGAGGTAAATTACACCCTCGACGCGGAGTGAGATTTCTCCGAATCGACCTGCCAAAATTGTATACATATAGGGTAAACCACCCAGTTGTTGGACACTTGAGCATTTTACAAGATCTGAGACAGTATTATAAAGATATTTTTCTACCTAGAGAGAGAGAGAGATATGAGTGGTGGTTTGTTTTGATTGAAAATATAGGTATTGTGGCTTTACATTCTAGTAACCTACAATTTTAAGTTGGAAAGAATATAATTTTCAGCAATAAAAAGCTGGGATAAAGTATTCTTATTTCTTGGAAATACTCAATCCGGTAATTGGACAGTCAAGAATCAATAAACCAGGTACGGTTTTTGATGATATTTATTTAAGTAAAAACTAGGAATCTCTTGTTTTTATTTATTTAAATCAGACTGTCCAATAACTGCAAGATGTTCAACGACTGGGTGGTTTACCCCACCACATACATATAATACATATTGTATACATATCATATACGTATGTATCACGCCCGTCACTCACGTATAAAATAAAAATGCCGTGCACACACACACACCGTTTATAACAGAGTACGAGGGCGCTGAAACCATAGAGCTTCCAACCGAAGTGTCATCGCGTCACTCAAACGAGCGTTGCTGTGTCAATTATACAATCGTTGTTACACGCGGCACCACGCGTGTACGGATGGCCGCGTGTATGCGCAACCTCAGCCTGTATAGGGCGAGGTTCGTGCACATACTTGCACCCCGTGAATACATATGCGTACACACGCTCCTGCATGCCAAGTTCGACCGCATCGCGACGACGACGACGACGACGACGAGGACGAATCACACGTACAAGCGGGAGGATACGAACGGTCGTTGAACGTTGTCGTGTGTCAGTGGTTATTACACATGTCGGTGGATGCCGGTGGCATACGAATTCCCTCATCTGCATAATACCCGCATCACTTTTCCCGTATCAATAACAAACTCGACACTTTGGTCCACCGCGCGCGAGGGAGGGTAGGTAAGTATAGTGTAGGTATGATCCTCGAGCTGAGCCAGGCGAGACTCCTCTTCATTCTGGAATAATACCCCGGGCACAGGAGCGGAAGGGAACGGTAGACTTTCGCGACTGTACGCGTGTTGCGATACCTGTATGATGAGATCTCACGCGTCTCGCGTGAGAATGTGCGTGGGGAATACCCGTTCCGGTATTTCCGCAGGGCTCGCCATACGTACCTACATACATATGTACATATGTACGTATACGTATATAGGTACATATGTATGTACGTATAGTATAGCCGAAGCTCCCGTCCTCCTCACCGTTCCGAATCAAGCCGCCGCCGTACGCGCGCGCGGGCTCGATTTTTCGTTTATTTACTCAAACGGGAGAGACGAGAGAGCGGAGAGGAACTTGGAACTTGTGAACCGAAGCGAACCACCCAGAGCGCCGCGCCGGAGCGCGCGATAAAGCGAACAAGTAGGTGTGTATACATATAAGAGTATGTAGAGTTACTTTCGCATGTCCGGTCGATTGCAGACAAAGTAGACACACCCGGTCAACCGCAGTGGTTGACATCCGTTAACGAAATCGTCATCGGCAATCGGCCCGGCCGGCGCAGGACTTGCGAGTGCGATTGCTCGCGTCGTCGAGCGCCTCCGATCGAAAATTCGTCTCGACGAATAAATTCGAATGGAATTGCGAGAGGAAAGCGGAGGCGCGAGACGAATACCGAAGCAGGAGGGGAACGCTTAATTTGATCTCTCCCCTGCGTCGACTTACGCTCGCGCCCTTATTGTCGAAAGGTTGCGACATTTCGCTCGGCTCGCGACTCAACGATTCGTTCAAGAGAAAATCAAGTCCCGTGACGAGGGGGAACGAGGAATGAGTTGGTCGATACGCCTGATGATGCTCCCATTATCTCGAAATACACGCGTACGGATAAATAAATAAATATGTACGGTGTATGTACCTGAGGATTTTCGTGCAACGTCCACTGTCGCGTCCCCCCCTGGTGGGGGGGGGGGGTGTAGGTATTTTTCATTCCCCGTCCCGTCCCGTCTCTCGCGCTCCCTCCCGCCCGTATGCGGTTGACTCCGCTCGCGGGGCCGAAAATAAAATGCAAACTTCTCTCTCTCTCTCTCCACGTTGCGCACGCTTTTAAACGGGGACGGCACGCCGACGTCGACGTACGAGTATACTTATACGAGACATCGGCTGTACAAGCCTCCGTATATCGCGGCACGCTGCGTCCTCTCAACCTTTATACATATCGCGGTATACCTACGTAAATATAGCTGGTATTTCGCGACCGCGCCCGCGGATATCAATCGGACGAGCGTTGTGGCTCGCGTCCAATCGCGAGTAATATTTACAATATAGAGGGGAGGCGCTTTCGCGGAAAAACTCTTCGACGTCGCGCGATGGCACGAGGGACGCTCATAAAACGTTTGACCCCCGCGCTCTACCGCGGATGCAAGTGATATTTTCAAATCGCGCGCGCGCGCGCGCTTCTCGGCCAGTCTTTCCACGAATGGTTCCTCTATTCAAATTATCCCACGCGCTTTCCGCGCTCAATGAAATATATACGCGGTCTCTGAATCTTTTACGGAATGGGACGGAGAATGTCGACTATACCTAGTTTTTCAGCGTTATCGCTCTTTTCCGTCAAGGACACGATCGTCGATCATAGTGCACTGTTTCTCACCCAATGATTTATTTCAGTAGCGGCAAGAGTCGTTGTACATTTCTGCAGTTCCGGATGCAGGTCGGCGCTCGTAGAATAATACGAACATGATCTCTGAGTGCCTCGTTCACACCGAAAAGAGCGCCAAATGTTGATGCGCGCGCTATCGCCCGGGCATCGTGTGTACATGACACGCAGGCGGGCACGCGCCCGTGGTTGTGTGTGTGTGTACATATAAATCTATTCAGTCGATGAGACTTTGCCGTTGAGCGGGTCGCCTTGGCACGCTTCGTCGCGCGCAGTTTGTTCCGCATAGTTTCCGCGAAACGGTGAAAAGCGCGGGACTAAACGATGTTTGGCAGAGAAATTGTTTTTCAAGACCCATATGTGGTGATACGTTTTTGTATGTATGTCGGCTATTCTCCATCCCGATCCACGGGGATGAACGAGTTTCGAAACTGATATTCATAATTGACGCGTCATCAACGTTTTCGATCAAGAATTCCTCGGGAGTCATGTCGCGCACCCTCGTGATGAACTTGGAACTTTACGTAGAGTTGCTGTAAAATTTTCTCGACTACTTTCAACGTCACAAAACGAACGCTCCTTTCACATAGTATACATATTGTATGTAGATAAGCCAAAATGATTTTCGAAATGATCATGACCACCGTGCAACGGTTGCGAAATCGCGGAAAATATTATAACAAAATAAGTGCAGGGGGGCAGACAACCCGGCACACGACAGCGGCTATCGGCCTCTCTCGCGCATACGCAGAATTTGATAATTTGTCTTAGAACGGTTCATGATTTCTCATGTTCGCAGAGGTCCTTCGCCTTTCTGGTTTTGCGAAAATGGCGGGTAGGAAATGAAGAACGAATATGAGAATGTCGCTGTGAAGATTTCCCATACGAGATATCAGGACTCGATGCGCGACGGTCGATAAAGGTCACCCGTCTTCGTCGGTTTGAGACACTCGGACAGCGGTCTCCACCCTAGCTATTTTTTCCCACCTCCGATCCGATTTTCGAGATCTTTTCATTTCCGGCGCAGCGGCACGAAAGATCAGCCAACCTCTGATATTCCCATCATTGAGTTACCCTGGCCGGATCGACCGCGGCTGCAGTCTATCGTCAAACCCCGAGCCAACGGCGAATACTAGATGGGACTATCAATCCTCCCATCTCTCTCGCACCCCGCGCCTTCATATTTTTCCGGAGGATAAGAAATATCAACGCCCCTGCAGAATTCTTCCTACTGCGAGCTCGCGAAGAGCTTTCGATGTCGTTCGGGCGAGATCGAAATCTCTGTATGTTAGATACCTAGAATCGATCGGTCGACCGATCGATTTTTTCGCACTGATTCCAAAACCACAGATTTATCGACCTTCGACTTCTGAGGAACGCTCAGAAATCCGATATTCCGATCGAATGAATAATCGAAGCGATAGATTAATTTCTGAAAATTCTTCGAGTTCCATGATAGCCCGACATCTCCGCGGTGCATAGGACTTCCGTGAAACGGACGAGAAGATGTTGAAAACCGCTGGACCGGACGAGGGGGACGGGTTGATCGAATTACCGCGTAGCCCCGACATAAGGCCTTCCGCAAACTTGTACAGGGTGCAGAATCCACTTGACGCGATGAAAGATCTGATTTGCCGCGGAACGTGCAGCCCGGTGGCTGCCGAGTCGAAGACCCGTTTTGGCGAGCGCACTGAGCTGCTTCACACAAATCGGAATTTACGAGTCGTTTTCCGGGAGACAACCCCCGCGATCATCACCGGTGGATTTCACCGATAGGATGAAACTTTAGATTAAACCGTGAGAATATTTAGAGCCCGCGCCGCAAGATACCCTGTACGTACCTACTTATAGGTACACTCGAGAGTTATTCTCGAATAGAGAAAGCGACAAAGGGAAAACACGCGCTTCTCTGTGCCAAAGCGAGCGAGTGGATTTTTAGCGCGATGCTCTGCCGCTTTCAATTTCGAAAGCATTTGAACGGCACCACGGGAGATTCGTTCACCGGGTTTCGAATCGATACGTCAACGTACAGTTCCGATGTGCGTCTCTTTCAAGAGTGTACCTTGTTTATTCGTGATACTTTGGCAACGCGATCAACTATTTTTTTGTCACTCAGTGTCAAATACTCGGTTTCATGGGCGTCCTCGACTTCGAGAGAGAGAGAGAGAGAGAGAAATGTCACGCTTATAGTAATGAAAAGTGAAGGAAGTATTTTTTTCATTCTTCCTGGTCAGGTGCACCCCTGTGCTATTATTCCTGATAAAAAAAATATGCTCCCCTACCCGGCTCGAGAAAGGGTTCCCGAAAAAAGGGACGGATAAAAAGAAATAACGAAGAGAGACGATTTCACGCCCCCGCTCATCCATACGCAACCAGGCTACTTTTTTCATTCAAGTTTTCGGAAGCGCGACGAGACGAGCGGAAGAGAGGAAAAAAGCAGAGCCACGCTTCCGCTCCACAACTCCCGATATTGGCCTCTGGGAAGGAAGGTGGGAAGACGCGAAGAGCGTAGGAGAAAGGAGCGCTCGCGTCCCCGTTCGATCGCGCGAATTCTCCCTGAAAATTTCTTTCGCCTAATTCCTTTTTCATTCAGTTACTTACCGCGGAACCGGAGAGATTCGTCCTTTGTTCCGAAACAATGGCTCTCGTCCCGCGCTCATCCTTGCACCTGCAGTGCCAGTCTCATAGCCATTACTCCTCGCATAGAACGCTTCCACCCCTATCGGCTTTGATCGCCAATCGAGGGTGCGCCTCCTGGACTGTGTTGCAAACCACGTGATTAACCACTCTCGCTCTTCGTCCACTCTCCTGGCCTTCGCGAACCGAGAGTCGAACGACCGAAGATTCATCTCGACGGGTTCTACGACAAACTGAAGACCTCTCCGGACGACCTATAACGGACCGTCCCGCATACACGCTACGACATGCGCTTTACCTGCGCAGGCAGACCTCTCCGGTGGACCGTAGCGTGTATGGCCTGCATAAGGTAGGAACGAGGCCAACATGGGGTGACCAGGGGTGAATGTCGAGAGCGGGGGAGCGGTGGTGACGAGGGGTGGTGAAGATGATCGTGCGAGCTTACGTCACTCGGAGTACAAGGCCTGCGATATTTTTTCTCGGAACACGCAGTGAATACCAAAAACAGACTGATCGGTCAACGTCGCGAGTTTCGAGTTTCGTGAGAAGGAGGAAGGAGGAAGGAAAAGGTCCTCGGAGGCTGTCGGATGGGGGATGAGGGTGAAAAGCAGATGTTTCTCGCGGCCTATACGGAAGAGTAGCCCCGACGAGGCGGGTAGATGGATTCCGCGTATTCGTGGCGCGGTGATCAAACCGAGTGTAAGATGTCGCTGATCGTATGAAAACATTTTACAAAGAATCCAATAAAACAGCGATCATCGGAAATGGCGTGAAGAAAATACACCGCACGGGGGGGGGGGGGGGGGGGTCGAGAGTAGAATCGAACCGCGTCGTTTAATCAGTGCGGCATCCAAAGGGGTTGGTTAAACCCTTCTCGCTCCGACATCTTCGCACGTGCACGACGAGTACGGAAAAGAGGCACCTATACGCGCGAGTACGGTTGTAGATCGAAGATTGGACAGGTCTTGAGTCTGCGCTATCGTCGACCATCTTCTCCCTTATTAGGCACACACCTATTCTCGAGCATCGCGAGGGCTCCATTGGAGCGAAGGAAGCAGCCATTTTAATTAACATCTCATCTCTTTTGTTTGGACGCGTGGCGTATCGCCGAGTTCGGCGCGCTTCCCGTTGTTTCATTTTCACGAGGATTATTTATCGCGATATCTCTCGTCTCTCTCCTCGCCACCGAACCAAGAGGGGTCGGGGTTGGGGGTGTAAGGAAGGGGAGAAGGTGTCGCGTGAAAAGGGGTGGAATCTTACCCGAACGACGACTCATGATACCCTCCTACCGCTCGCAGACTTCCCTTTCGCAGACTTGATCTCTTTTTTCTCTAATTAAAACAGCGCCCCGTCCTCTGGCAAGGCGCGGGATGATACAGCGGATAGACGAGCACCGCGAGAGAGACACGATAAATCTTCCCGGGAAATTCTCAGACCATTGAGAGAACACCCTCGACGTTTCCCTTTTACTTCAACCCCTCTCCAAAGATGCCTGGCGATGGGATTACAGTCGCGTTTCTCCGATACTCTTTGTTTCTCGCGGCACTTACCGAAGATATTTTCCCCGTGCGCGCGGGTCGCGCGTCAACCGCGAAGCCGATCGATCCGATCAGATCGCAAAATTCTGTACCGGACCGCGCGGTGACGAGGTCAAACGACTTTCTTTGCGGTGCCTTCCGCAAGTCAGTGGTTGCAACCCTCTTTCTCGCGACACGTTAACAAATTCTCCGCGTCTAGACAGTCGCGACGGTCTCGAGAGAGTAGCCCCATCTGCGTCACACGGAGAGCGAGTAGGTATCAAGTGCGACTGATTTCCGCGCACGGTTCGCGTTTGTCGAACGAACGAAAGTGGAAACTCGCGCGAGGGTCTGGCCGGCCGGCCGGCCAGTACTGTATGGCGTGCCGGACCATTACGTGACTATGGCCACTTCTGGCCGACCCTGATGCACCCCCCCCCCCCCCCCCCCCCCCATTAGCGGTGACTATTGTTCTTCCATCCCTCACGCGTCGTACAAATTACGGACGAACCGAGTACGAGTGCATGGGAGCCGACAGGCGTGCGTGCGTGCGTGCGTGCGCCCTAGACCGACTCCTTTTTCTTTCTCGCACTGCGGAACACTATCCGTTAGACGAACGAGATTTCATCTCGTCTCGCCTCGAAGATACGAGCGACGGAACATTTTCGCGTGGCGGGTCAATTCGGCATCAAGCATCGCAATGAAGAGAGTAATGAGATTCCGATAACCGAGGAGGAAGATCCCTCTGTATCCAGCCGAGACCATGACCGAGACGGCTATAATTGATACGAATCGCGCCATTGCAGCTATTTGTGTAGGTAGGTACACGTTTATCTCAGACTCGACGAGAAATACTCGTTTTACCGCGTTTCTCCTAATCCCTCGTATAATTCCAGCCCGACAGCTCGATTATCCAGAGACGAGGGAGAAAAAGCGGAGAGCTGCAGCGTACGTTTGAAAGTTCCGATTTCAATGTTCGGTTCCTTATCATTTTACCCCGGAAATGCCTCGAAGCATTCCCTCGCTCTCAACGATCGATAATATCATTTTCGCTTGACGCTCTGACCCGCTCAATTCGTTTCCCATTTATACAAGCTTCCCTCGCGCACGATCCACGCGACGTTTCATCGAAGCGACACACGAGTGAAAGCACGACGGCAATCGATTAACGGGGCGTAACCGTCGCGTTATAACCGCGGAAGGAGAAAGTTTTGAGAACGCGTCTTCAAACGGATGACGGGTGGGTACAGGTTCGTAATCCCTTCGCAATTCCCTTCTCGTGTAAGGCGCGCGGTACGAACGAACGAACGAACGAATAAACGAACGAACAAACGATTACTCGCAGTTCAGAGTAACGCGACGACTTCGCGTAATATCAGTCTACTTCGGTAAGAGAGACTTTTGCGAAAAATTCATCTCTCCGAAGAAAAATTCGCTCACCCCGTGTGGTTGAGATTTTCGTATCGGCGCGGCGGTTGATTTGTCGAATATTTCGAGGAAAATCGGCTGAAAAATTTGACTCCAAGTTGTGCGGAATGAACTACCGATCATACGAATCGAATATAACGCGTGACTCCGATGCCCTTACTCGTAAGTGTAGAGTATTCTCGGTATCCGAAAGAGACTCGCATAAATCCAATGAGGATGAAACGTAGCATTCACTTGAGGGCGAGAAAATTGTGTTGAACGCTCGACCGCTTTAGAGAATGGCACTGAATAAAACCACACACACCCGTCTCGATACCAGGAAGATGACACGTGATATTCCGAACGAAGGCTGGACTCGCGAGCGAATCCCATTCACTCGTATAGGTACGCGCACACACGCACGGCCCGGTTCGTGTGACGCCGCTCTCTCTGTCGCACGAGAGCGCTCCAATTCCTCCATGCGTTGGCGCATCGCGCCTTGACGATCGCTCGCAATTTCGAACGCGACGCGACGCGACGCAACGCGCGTCAGACCCGGTGCAGCGCGCGTCTCAAACGACACGCGATGCGACGCGAGCGAGGCGCTAAAAATAGTCGAACGGCGCGTCGATGGCAGAGTTTAATCGGAGTTTTATCGATATTGGAATTCCATTTAATCGAATTCAGAGAGCATTTGATTTGGCCCCGCAGTCGCGTGCCATTCGCGCGCGCGCGTGATCGCACGTCCGTTCGAGGGCTATTTTTAATTCGGCAGACGCGTACCGAGGGCACGACGCGCGCGTCCCCGCGCGCTCTGGATATTTAAATTGTTTCGGTATCTCTGCCGAAGTCGTGCCGGACCCCGTTCTACAAAATACAATAATCTTATCACTGATGGGAGCGTTAAAATCACCCGTATGAATTTTTCCCCGTGACTGTCGAAAAAAAAAAAGAAAAAGAAAAAAAACCGCCCAAAAGCTAAACCGTCCCCGGCAAATCACGCGAGTCATTCGACGGTCGTAGCCGCAGCCGTGGTCTATGCCATGCGTCTAGATATTCCGGGGGAACGATTGTCAGGAAGTCAGACAACGATTTAACGGAGTGCCGAATCGAGACGGTGAACAAAGACTGGGAAGCTTTTTTCCGAAGGCCGACACGTTGATCGCCCGTCCGATCCAAATGAAAATCCGTCGAATCACCGCGCTGTTTTTGCCAAAGCCAATACGTCCACGTTGCGAGCGAACTTTATGCGAGATGCCTGCAGCCAGAAAAAACCGTCCAAGGGTCCACCAACACGATTTCATCCATTTTTTTCCCGAAGACCCACGAACCAGCTGATGACGTGTGTTTGACAAAGATATGATTCCCCGCACCCCCCGCACCGCGCTCTAATCGTCGCGGTCGTCAGAGAACAGAGCTTTCGCACGCACACGCGTTGTCGTGAGGACGCGACACGTTAACGCACTCGCGGGGTGGCGATGACCACGGTACCGAGTGCAGGTACCTACGACGGATGTACAACGCTTGGATGAATAATTCAAAAAATTTGTCTCCGCGCTGTGTCGGTGAAAAATGTACGGTGGTATTTATCATCGAATAAGTATATGTGGGAGATAAATACTCGAATCGCGTATCTTCTCGCTTTCCAGAGTCAAGAATGATCAGTCCGCGAGAGCCACGGACCCGACTTGAAAAATCGTTGAGGTTGATCGTCGAGGTCGCGCTCGATTCTCCGCCGGACATTTATAGATTTGACATGCAAGCGGCATGAGGAGGGAAGCGGGTACTTTTCCTTTGCAGAATTACTCGACAAAGGGTGACCGACGACGAGAAAAAGCGAAAGGGGTCAAAGAACCGAGCTCATCAGCTTCGTCTTTCAAAAAAGCGTCTGCGACTAGCTCTGCGGCGACCGTAAGGGGTTCGGTTAATTCCGGCCAGCGATTTTATACCCGTCCGAGACGAGCTACCGAAATGCGAAAGGATCACACACACACACGCATGAATACGTCGTGTCCCCAGTGTACTGACGCATCTACGATACAGCTTCGCACGGTGCGCTCGCAGTGATATCGCGAATAGGAGCAAAACAGTATTTGACGAAATTGAAATATCATCGATAGGGGTGTGCATCGAAAATTTGCGAACCGAAGTAAGAGTAGACGTTTTCAGCCGAATTAATCATCATCGGAATGAAATACAAGTTCAGCAATAGCAGACGAGAGAGAAATGATTGCAGGAATCTTGACGATGTACATATTATACATCAGGGGTAGGTTACTTCGTTATATTGCGCGTACGATAAAGAGAAAATTATTCCAAGTTTTCTTCTTCTCGTATAAAGTTTAAAACCGAAAAGATCCGCATTATCGCGGCTATAAGTATTTATTTCGCCAAAGTTTTTGCCGTGAAAAAATCGACTCCCTCTAGCTACAGCCTCAACGACCGTCGGCATATATCCGACGAAATAACTCGACGTGGACTTTTCTCGCCGACTTCGGCAAACCGAATCCATTTGAATGATCGCGTCATTCTCCACGGGAGGCGGGACGAACATTACTCGGCTTCGCGTTATTTCGAATAAGAGCGTAAGTTGTGTCCCTCCGTCGCAGCCCGAGATCAACACGACGAATGTGTCCCGGCGTATCGGGTAAGCGAATATCCGAGCGAGCGTAAAAAAGATTCGAAAAGTTTTCGGTCAATCACCGTTTGCAAAACGAATTCCTCGTTGGCTGTCGCAAGATCGGGGGGGATAGGGGTGAAAGTAGTCTCTCTATTCCCCCATCCTTCGTTCCACACCGTCACGTCCGTTCACTTCCTCGCTTCTCCTCGACTTTCTCATATTTATCCTCCCTCGTTTTAACCTAACTCGCACCGATATACGGCCTCTTCCGCCGTATACGCCAACGCGCGGGTATAACGCGGGACAAATTCAACGGACCCTCTGTGGAGTCGAAAATAAAAATACAGGTGTAAACCTTTTCGAGCGAATTTTGGTTGGCCCGAGCCACACGAAACGCCGCTGTACAGAAATCCTTGGTCTGCAAACGTAGTCCGCGGATACCCAATTGCGCATAGTATAGTGCGAGTCGGCTCACCACGAGGGCATTACTCGCTTGTACTTGAAACTCATCTCCGAGCGAGCCTCTCGAGTCGACTCACGCTACTGCTGTCGATCCCTTCGTCGATCGATTCGCGTACTGTATGTAGGTATTCGTGTACGATGCCGTCACACGAGTCACGTCGCGTCGCCGCACGCGTGAACGAGCCGGCATCGTCAACGAGCTTCCGTCCGACCACGTCTACCTCGAATAAATCCCGTTTCTCTCTCGTCCGTTCCCGCTGAAGACCCCACCCGAGAAACGGAGAGATCCGCAACGCGTGAGAGAGAATGAGGAAAGCAACAGAACGGAGGGGTGGGAATGTCTCATTGTCAGTTCGACCGCGTGGACTCACCGTCCGCCTCTGCAGTACGGTCCTGACCGTCTCGATCTCCTGCGTCGGCCAGCGGGCGTAAACCACACCACTGAGTAGCAAAATGAAAGCCGCTATCCAAACAGTCCAGGCTGAGGCGCTTCCCGTCCTGGACAGCAGCTTCCGCGCCATCCTCGTCGAGACGATCTCCTGCGTCGATATCTCCAGCTTCCGGGCCCTCCTCATGATGTCCTGCAGCCTCCTCTTCGCCTGATCCACGTCGGGAATACCCATGACGTCGTTCTACCGCGCGGTGCGACGTCTCTCTCGATGCCGCCCTTCGGCACTTCGGTTCTTCCAACTTTTCGCCCTCAACCCTCGCGAGCGAGTCGTCTCTTCGAGGACGAGCGTTCGTAAGCGAGTTTCAAACGGAAATGTCCTTCGGGATATCGAGTGATATCATCCCTCCGCTTACCCGGGAGTCGTGTTGGCGCTCGCCGAACGCCGCTTCACGTTCGGTGATTCCACGCGTGATTCGACGGGAAATTCTACCCACGGATCCGCCGCATACGAGGGCAATTCGGCTCGAACTTTCCCAGGGGAATAAAAATCTCGATGACAGATCACCGGTGAGCGGTCGATCAGCCTTCGATCCGCGGGGCGAGCTATACTCGTGTGATATTTCCTGTCAATCGATAGACGCGTGATCGATCGGCTCTTCGATCACGGCCAACTCTACTCTGTGATTTCCGCGCGATCGGGTACAACAAGTTCCCGCGCTTGTCGCGTAAGATCGGCCCACCGAGGCATCCGCGGGGGTGTGGAAAAACTTGATGGCCGATTGGGGGGGAAGCGCGGGAACTCGTGTTCCTCGGCTTCGCGAGGGATCTTGAAGACACGGGGGACGTGTTCCGCCTTCTCGTTTGATTTTTCTATCTTCCTCTCCCTTCGACTCACGTCGTCACGTGCGCTTCGACTCGACGTTTTTCTATTTTTCAACGTCACAACAATTCTCAATGTCCCGGCCCAACTCGCCGCAACCGTCACGCGTTAGAGACCCCGTTGGAAAATTGTGGGACGCGTTGGCGATCCGCGCGGAGTGATCGTCGAATGACGAACGGCGGCGAGAGGTGCGAGAAGCGTGTGCCGCCGCGAGAGAACGATACGCGTGAATCGCGATCGCAGCAGCCTCCGAGAGAGACTCTTCCCCGAACCCAAAACGGGCGAGAACTAACCATCCCTCGACTGGGCAACTGCACTTGTAGATAAAATAAATCGTCCGCGCTTGCGTCGAGTCTCGCATCGCGGTCATGCGCGTGTCGTTCGCGCTTTCGACCCCCTCCCCTCACCCCCCGTCCACGGAGATGCTTGGGCTCCCTTGCGACGAATTCGCGGTCGTTCGAACCCCCGTCAAGTTGGCCCCCTGTTTGAAGTTCCGATAGCCGCCCCCCCCCCCCCCCCCTAACCATGGAGAGTGCTGAAGTACTCAGTTGGTTTCAGAAAAAATGCTGGCTCATAACTGCCAACGAAATGGATTTTGAAATTTGGGGGGGCCAAATTCACAATTTCCAGAAATCAAGTCCCCGTAACTTCCTTCCTCGAAGAGGTGGCACAAATTCGTATGAGAATTGCTCTCAGCACTCCGCGAGGGAGGCCACCAACACACTTCTAGAAAAGCCTATACGCGGCAGAAGCGATTGCAATGAGCGATCGAGAGTTGGTCTGACGAGCATTTCTCCTCCACCCCGAAATGACGAGGGGAAAAGCTTCGCTTGTACGGCGAGTGCGTTTTAAGCGAGATCCCTGATTACGTTTGATGATTAATCGTTGGCCGATGACGAAGGTAATCTTCCGGGAGAATGTGACGCATGCCTCCGCGGCGAGAATACTTTTAAGGGGATTTCCTCGGAGGTTTCCGTTCACCGGGAAATTCGATCGAGATGCTTTCTTGGCCCTCCCAACGGATTACGCGGAGTTATCGGCAAAGGCAGCTGATTACACCATATAATCCGAAGCTACTTTGACGCCTCCTCCGTACGTAGTCTCGTAGGAGAATAATGTCACTCATTTCCCCCTTGAATTCAAACGACAATTACAGTCAGTACGATATTTGTTGGGCCAGAATTCCTATAGAAGACTGCTGCATTACTTTCTTGGAATTATCCCCATTCGGCACCCGAATTGTAGACATTGGCGGCACAGCGTTTACCGTAGCAGAAATTGCAGTTAGCATTATTTGCGGTACCGTGCTCAACAGTCGATCTACATGATATGTATACGTAGCGTGCTTCTACGTGAGTGTATCGTCCTGTGAAAATTTTCTGTTTAATTTCTTATTAAAAGAAACCAATGGAGGCGAAAAAGAAAAGGAAGAAATTCAATTCCCAGTCGAAGGTTATTGTGTTTAATGTACACATATAATTATTTAAAAATAATTTTTCCAAATGAAAATAAAACAGAATGGAAAAACCGTGTTGTACCGAGCTGCTATCGGAGTACGGCTCTGGCCGTAGAATTGTAAGTGAAAGTGTTGATTCACAAGCTCTAAATAATAGTGATAGTGAAATAAAATTCAATTCTCCTAAAAAACGCAAGAGAATATGTACAAAAACCAACATACCGAAATGGGAACAAATGGATATGAGAAACATAATTTATAATTTCCACAAAACCGAAGGATGTAGGGTTAGTTTGACACAGTCGAATTAGTTAGTTACAACACATTTTTATAAAAAATTATTCGTTTGATTTCTCGTAACTTAATTTCTCATAGCAAAGAAAACGCTGCAAATCCGTTGATTAGTTTGTGAACTATTCATCAAAATGTGAAATAAATGTTTGGTTGATAACGCCAAAAATGTGAAAGTACGCCACTATTTGCAAAGCGTCTGACCGTTGCATTCCGAGAATGCCGCCTTATCGTTTCTGGGAATTTTGGCTCAACAAATATCGTACCGACTGTACTGTACTCGTCGAGGGAAAATCGAGGGAAGCTGTGGGAAAATAGAAATACGGTACCGTATAGATGCGATATCGTCAGATATCGAGATTCTACAAACGGTATCAAGTCGTTCCTGTGTACCTACTGAAATAGGACGAGGCAATTTTTGTAGAAAGAACAAAACGTATCACGAGAGCTTGCAACGGCCCGCGATTTAACGCGCACTGCGACACTACAGTTCTATATTAACGTCGATTCGAAAATACAGGGTATACCGTCGCGCACGCCTGGCGCCGAAGGGTAGGTGATAATTTGCCAAAATGTCAAAGCGCAACACGTATACGCGGTACGGGCGTTGTAAGCGCGGACGCCGCCACCAATTAACGGCGTAATTCAACCGAATGTAAAAAATAATTACAACGACCCCCGGTGATCTTTCCGGAAACTCGCCGCAGGGGATATATTTGACGAAAAGGCATACCTAGAGGTACCACCCGCTCGTATCACATACGGGTTGAAACGAAAGGTACAATGGCGTTCCCCCAATGGAATGCGAACAAAGGGCCAAGGTTTCCGAGAGATGGAATATGAGAAATCGCAACGCTCTCGGCACCCATAGGTAGCCTACCTGGAAAAAAATTGTACACCTCGGACGGATGATAATTATTCAACTCTAAACCTTCCCCGTCCGGTATAACGGCGTGGAAGATTTTTTTTCCAATGCATATACCAGTGTATCTGGAATTGCTATTTATAACAATTCTCTGCCCTCACATTTCACTGAAAACCGTGACACAATTGGACGACTGGTTTAATGATTGGTCATTATCGTACCGTGTTGTACACGTCAATTTTTAACCCAATTTATAAAAATTATCAACAAAAAAAGGAATCTATACCGATATAACTGAAAGGCTGTACACACTCGTCGCTCCGCGAAACGAAAAGCGCGAATGTATTCCGATATGTTTGGGTGAAATTGAAAAATATATCTTCGCCGTACTACGCAACCCGCTTATTTTCGATAAACTCTCGATTAAAGTATCGGTTGACTTGCGAACGAACGCGTTCGCATCGATATGTCCGCACATCCGGATGAATGCGATATACGGACGAACGTATTCTTCGATGTCGGAATAAGCGCACCGAAGCGTGAAATCTCTCGAGTACTCGGCCACTCGTGATTCGAGACACGACCGATATCGATGCACAACTGGAGGCACGTCCTGGCATACGCGCGATCACTTGGTATATCTTTGCAAAAGCCGAAAGCAGATCGAGTGTGTGTGTGTATGCACGGGGTACACGCGATGGGGATGGAAAGAACGGTCGGGAAGAACACAAGATCTCTCGTAAGGGCAGGAGATTGATTGATTGATCGATTGATTGAAGAGTTTATTGTACAGGAAATTGTACACATTGTACAGGAAATTGTACAAAGGAGAGAGAGAGAGAGAGAGACAAAAGAAGCATATTTTATTTGCTCTAGGGCCGCAGAGACCCTCTGAGAGCACGCAACAAATCAGAACAAATGAGTAACAAACAAAGCAACGAAGAGAGTGAACGAGTGGAAAGAGATAAAGTAAATAATAATAGGGAAGTAATAAGTAATGTAAAGTAATAGATAACGAATAACAGTTCGGCCTAGGCTAATGAGGGGTAAGGTAAATTAAAGTATACATTGCAACTGATACAGATGAAACTTACAAAGTAAAGTACGCTAAGAGGAAGTAAATGATACAAATGAGCACTTGATGAGATAAGCAAACACAAAGAGAGAGAGAGAGAGACAGATAATCGGCTAGCGTTGTAATCAGCCTTCCGATATACCGTTTCTCCCGTCTATCCTAAATAAGATTTCCATCTTGTGAGACCCTTCAACGATATTCTCGTACCGCAACGAACCAGCCAATGTATAGCCGTATCCCGTGTACCGACAATAGGGAGCTTTCGATGAAATTTTGCGGAAATTTCCAAACGACGGGAATATTTTCACGAACGCTCTCGAAGGAGGGGGGGGGGGATATACTACGTATACGTATACGTTGCGTATACGAGCAGGCCAGGCCAAAGAAAGTCCATCTATCCGGAGGAAAATCGCCGAATTTGAACCGGCTCCTAGGTTGTACCTACACCACTCCTGTATTTAGGACAGAGCAGGGGTATCTCGCGTTGTTTGATCAGTCGGATGCATCGTATGCTCAGACTTGGAGTCGGACGATGCACCTTTTCCATTAGTTCTGACGGCCGTATTTGCAACTGACAGGGTGGTAACGGTTCTGGATACAGAGGTTGTCCGACCTAGGCGCCGCGCTGGTCAAAATTCGGCTACTTTCTCCTACTATTTGTATAAATAACAAGAGCGAGCGAACTTAGACGCTTTCTCTCCGACGCTATGTCTACCCGTTCGTTTTAGATCGGATATTCGTAGTCGCGATTTACAGATGAGCACCGATTCAAGTCGACATCGAGATTACACATCGGTTGCTCGGAACGACGATTCGAGTCCTACCGACATTTACACAACACGAGTTCCCATCACGAATAGCGGTCGTACGGATGTCCTGCATTTCACGCAGGATGACGGGTGTGACGTTCCTCCCGGTAAATAATCTCGGTAAAAGCAATTTGAAACACCTCTTCCTGCAAATTCCACGCGTAAAGTAGGTGTATGATCCTCTTACTGTCACTTGCGCCCAGTAAAATGAATACCCCCCATTCGTGCGCGCGCGCGCGCGCGTGAAACGAGAGGAAGGAAGAGGGAAAGAGAGGAGAGGAGAGGGTGAGAGAAAAATCAGTTTACAGAGCAGCAAAGGGGCAGAGAGGAGGAAATTGAAAAATGTCCGTCAAGCGAGGCTACGTTCATCCGGACGAGCCGACGCGACGGGGGACGGGATCAACCCGTTACACGACGCGGTGCAAGGGTAACCCCGTCGCCTCGGCCAAGTTGCGTGATAGACGCGCTTGCGACGAAAGTGAAATGCGATATCTCCGCGCGAAATCGCGCATTACCCTTGGAAGCGAGGGGGATCTGCCGGAAGCGGAGCCGGCTGAACGAGCGAAGATCGCACGACCGGCTCTACCGCTACCGCTACGTCTGACGCGCCGTAGACGCAACTATTGCGGCTCTCGGTCGCGTGGCGGCACCCCATCACGACACTTAACTCGCCGACTCTTCTCTCTCGACTCGACCCTCCCACTCTCCCCTCTCGTCAGGCTTTTTCGACGAAAACAGCCCTCGGAAAATGTATTCCGGGCAAACGCGGGAACTGGTGAGGAGGGGGAGAGGGGGGAGGGGCGAACTGTAGAGCAACAGGGAGGAAGTCGAGGAAGTGCCTCGGGCTACTCTCGGCGACAGCAGAAAAATGGAATTTTGTCTCATCTTGACGATCTCGTCGAGTGTGTACGCGGTGTACGATGACGGGGGGAGATCTTGGCGAACGGGATGATTGCTGTATTTCGTCCCAGATTTAAAGAGTCGGTTCAGTTGCAAATTTAATTTCGATCGCTCGCGTTTCCCATTCCTCTCACTTCCGCTTTGTTATTCGAAACGAAATTTATCCTTCGATCGATCTTTCGCGGCAATTTTTCCAAAATAACTCTTCGATCCTCTGTCGCGCGCGACTGGTGATTTTCCCGGAAAAACGATGACGGATAACCACGATCGGCTGACTCGTCTGAGAGCTCCCACCAATGGATACCGCGAAGCCGTTGATGACAGCCGCTGACGCCAGTGCAGTGCGGAGAGTTTCTTGATTACGATCGTCACGCCGATATGCGCCACCTATGGAACCACCACGTGTGTACGAGAAGAGCCGTAGCCAACGGATGCATTTCCTCCACGCGCGAGCTACGCGCACGCTTTCCGCCGATAGCGCCGAACCGCGACAATGATCGAGGGACGATGTAAGTAGTCGAGCGACTGTGGGGCATGTAGGTAATCCGGAGCGCTGCGCGCGGCACCACCTCCCGTGGCCCTGTGTCATCGCCCCCCGCTCGAGTGATCGACTCGGTTGTAACTCGCGCGTACCAGGCGGCAGAAGGGGGGGAGGAGGTCTGATTCGGGCGACAATGCGGAATTGAATTTATCATGTACATACAACGCGAAGGCGTTTAACGGGCCCCGACTTATCAGCGACGTTCGGAGCTAGCGGAAGGGGTCTTCGACATCTGATTCGAATTATCACCCCATTCGTTATCGCGTACGTACGGTTCGCCTCTTCGCAACTCGCAGCTCTCGTCGAATAAATTCAAGTGCCCCCCGAGATGGGGAGCCATGATTCCAACCGCGGTCGAACGCGATACGGTCCTATGCGCTTATCCACCCTCGCTACACTCCCCTCACCGCCTGCCCGGTAAAAAGGAGGCGGGGGCGAGAGGTCTCGATCTTTGTAGACGCGCGGTTCCTCCAAAATGCACGCCGAGGCTCTCCGATGAAGAGGTGCGCGCGGATAAACGGGCGAAAAGCGCCGCGCCGCGCGTAACTATAGTATACGGTACGCGGCTGTCAGAACCGACACGCGCGTCGGCTACCGCACGAGAGAATTACCCCGCGCGCGAGTCGATCTATGAATGTTTAAAGGGATCCCGCGAAAGAGGAATGGAAAAGGGTAAAGAGGTGAAGGCGAGCGCGCGTGGTACCGTAGGGGTTAGAGCGGGAGAAAGAGGAGGAGCGAGAGAGAGAGAGAGAGAGACCGCGCGGGGTGGTTGTGAAGATCGAGGAGTACACTCTCCGCTGATCCTCCATCCTCTCGACGAATGAGAGAGAGAGAGAGAGAGAGAGAGAGAGAGAGAGAAAGAGGAAACTGCGTGGATATGTATACCTGGCTTCCGCTCATGCTTTTTCACACGGCTTTATTTCCCCTCTTTCGAATTCCTCCGCCGCCTCGTGCCCCCGTAGTTCCATTACTTTTTCAGTAACCCTTATCCACTTCCTCGCTCTTCGCGACCGGGCGAACAAACGAAAGAGTTTCCCCGTAGTGACGCGCGCACCTCAGCTCGACCACGCACGCACGCACGCACGCACGCACGCACGCACGAACGATTGTTCTCCTCCTTCTTCCCCTCCCACTCTGACCCTTCAACCTCCTCTCGACGTTGAAGCCTTCTTCCCTCTTCGCGGGACGAACGATCATGCGGAGCGGGATGTACACCGACTCGAAGGACGAGGAAGTCGGTGCAGAATCGAGGGAATACGAGGGCATGATATATCGGCCGTCCGTCTTATCGGCGCGCGATTCTTCGCGTTGTTGATCAAATTGTATAGTTTACAAGTGCGGGTCAAATACAACAGAGGTGATAATGGGCGCGCGTTGTGATATGTGCAGATTGATGCAAGCTTCGAAAGAGTCGATTATCCCGTGCACTCCTCGTATTGTGTACGACTCGAACGAACTTTTTCCCGACGTTGTACCCTCCGAACGACAATGGTGGTTTGACCCCCCGCTGAAACCCATTCAGAAAGGTGTCGTGGAGATGCGCGTCGCGCGTCATCGGCACGGATCACGTCGGAAAAAACCTCTGACGAGACCGGAGAAATCTACAAAACGACAGGAACGCGACCGAGTTTCTCACCTGTGTACCTATGTATACATATGTATATATTCGTGGCGGATGGGTACAGAACGGAGGGACAACGACGATCAAGAATCTCGGGGACAGTCGAGACCGGGCGTGATGCGCAATTTCGCGAAAGCCGCGGAGACGGCTCAACGACTACGCGGCGGTATCTCGCGTCGTCGGAATCCACAAGGCAAGTTGGTTGAGCTTCGGCGATTTTCCGGAAGAAAAAGAAGTGCAGCAGCTACTACCGCCGTAAAACCTGCAGATCGTAACTTTCGAACTGCGAGAGTTATTGACTCGCATACAAGACTCGCGCCATTATTTGCTCAGCTCTCCCTTCGATCTACCGTGCGCCTTGACGGAATGTTTCGAAAGAAAAAGATGGCGAAGGAAAAAAATTCCAGCCCCGCGTCATCTTTAGAAGAGTGCAACGAAACGTCCTTGATCCTTCTCCGCGAGAAAAACCGCGAACGCGCATCTCCCGCGCGTAAATATTTCATCTCCCCCGGCGTCACTCTCGCGAGATATGGAGTAGGTACACGCGAAGCACAACGGGGAAAAAAATTGCAGAAATAAGATTCAGCAAGTGACGGAACGAGTTTCAGCCGTTTCTCAGAGCTCCCTCCGCGATAAAAAATTCGATTAGCTCAAGATTGATGCTGTATCGCTATCGCGGATACATACATATGTATGTCGCGCGAAAACGAGCGAGGCGTATATCTCTCGATTTTTATATTACACGCGGATATCTTCGTATCGCGTACAATGCGTGCATACCGAGGGGCGGCACTCGCCGAGGAACCGCCGCCCGCGCCCGCCGCCTGCCGCCTGCCGCCACCGAAGCAAGCGTCACCGAGTTGCGCGCGGGAACCCCCGAGTCCCTCGACAATTTATTTTTCAATTTCGCGAGCGCCGACGTAAGCCTGATAACAGTGCCATCTCTCCCCATTGCGCGGAGCGCGTCGAGCCTCGCTCGGCACGATACGAGATCTCTTTTTTTCTTCCCCCCCCCCCCCCCCCAGCGCTCAACCGAGTAGGTCGTTGCGTCGCGAATGTGTTTCCACGCGATTCCCGGTCCTCTTCCGCTACGCCCGCGCCCGCGCCGGACGAAATGGTGCCCCGCCCAACAGTTCGAGAGATCGCGCGGGTCTATCGGATCCTTCGTCAAGCGAAAGAGTACGAGATACGCGTATTTTCCGCCCAAATACCCCGAAGCGTACGAAGTCACTCAACTTTGTAGAACGGCCTTAAACGCGCGTACGGCCGTGCGTATTCGTGTGCTCTTTTTTCAGGAGGGAGAGTTACCGGACGCGAAGCGAAAGACGACACAGAGATTGCGATCCACTCGATCGACACACTTGCGGATGTAGTTACGAGTTGTCAGAGGGCCGTTTGAGCCAATGAAATTCTCGGTCCCGGGCACATACGCCGGTCTCTTTCGATGTTGCGTACTTGTTACCGGAGAGCGCCGATTTCTATTTATATCGTCGAATGCCAATCACCTGGTATCGCGGTATCGGCTAGTAATGCTGATATGTACCGCGATTGACAATTTAAGCCGACAGAATTATCGCTGTCGGTCATTGACCTATCTCTGTCTCGTTCTATCCAACGCATCTCATATCGGAGGACGCTCATAATTGCAGTCAAATGCCGATTGTTGTATCGCTCATCACTTGTGGAGCATTATTGATATTTCATTTCGTTATCAAGTTATACGTAGGTACCTAAAAAGGGGAATCCTTCCTGATACGACCTGTTTATAACGTATACCTACGAAGATATCGAAGAGCAAATTCAGAGATCGGAATCCATCCGTCTCGGTGCACCTTGGCACCCAGCGATGACAATCGCCTCGACTTGTAACCGAAGAGAGAGAGAGAGAGAGAGAGAGAGAGAGAGAGAGAGAGAGAGAGAGATCAACGGTATATGTATACCGCACGGACTGACATACATACATGCATGCATACGACTCTCGTACCACTCTGCGCACCCGGGCACTTTTTCGTTCGCATCTCCAAAAGGTTCACCCCGCGGCTTTCCAGTTAATTCGCAGTTTCATTTTCTCAGCTTTTTAATTTCCCTGCCAACCACTCTCGCGCGAGCTGTCGTATTTCTTTTTTGTTTCTACCTCCCGGCAGCTGGCTCCGAGCCCGAAACTTGTCAAGTAGGTACCTACTCTCGGCCGCTGGATAGTGCGCGCCCGGCTCTCCTTCGTTCGCGTCCGAGAGACAGACAAGGGACGGCGAGAGGTGTGCAGCGCGCGATATAGAGTAGGAGAGGAGGCGGAATGACGCGGGGGTGGACGGAGTACCGTTTAATTTGGCGGCTGTTTATTTGCCCACACGATCTCCGTCCACCATGCAGGACGTGGAAGAGACCGGGATCCTTTCCGGCGAAGCTCCTCCGTTCCTCGTCGGCCCGCGAGCCGGCGAGAGTCTGGGATTGCAGACACCCGGAAAGACAAATACAGAGCGGACCCGACCCCTCTGTCATCTCAAGAGATTCGAGTACAACCGCGAGCAATTCCCGAACAGACGGAGCCTGCGGCAAAATCAAGCTCGTTTATTCGGGACAAAAAAAAATTGTTTCTTCTCGTATTGGTACTCTGTTGAATTCGGTGCGCGGTAAGACGGGCGCGACGAGACGCGCTCGCGCGCGTGATTGTCCCCTCTTGTTGTCGACTCTCGCAATTCCCGACCCACGGAACAGCCGCTTCCGGCGTTACTCCTCCTCCTCCTCCTCCTCCTCATTAAGCTATTGGAAAATTTAGGCGTGATTGTACGATTCTCTTTTTACCGGCGATCGTTGAAATGTGCGAAAACTCCGTCACTCTGTACAGCAAACCGAGAGGACGCAAATTATGCCGTGGCTCGTGGGTATAAACGCGGAAGGATATTTGGGAAGGATCAAACTTCACGTCGAGGTATGCGACACTGCGCAAAAAACGTGGGGATACCTATCCGGTGCCCGGAAACGGCCAATTTTCTCATACCATCGGAAATATCGTAGAGAAGGTAGAGGACATCGCGCCATCTCCGTTGTTGGATTTTATGAGGGTTTCGGTCGAATTCTGGGGATATTGGAGTTTTCTATGTTTGAGAAGAGTTTCCCGCGTTGTCTTGGGACGATTTTAGACGAAGATTCCGAGATATGTACATATTAAACGCGCCCGAGTATTTGGACCGTTATTTTGACGATCCGACGAAATAAAGTTGCGAATTAAAAATGATTCGAAAAATGGAAGAACCGAGCCGTGAACATATGTACATATGATCAACCTCCTCGTCCCCATCCCTTTCTGCAATTTTTATTACACCAGGCGATCCAAAGGCCAACAATGTAGAGCTATTAAATATTCTCAGCGACACGGAAATTGTTGATGTTTACACGAAAACTTGAGCTTTTCGAGGAGAAAGGAGAGACTGCGGAGAATCCACTCACCCCTTTGTGCATGATCCGCTTCGCAGGAGTTTCCATAGAGGGGCACGACCATCCCGGTGTGTGTGTGACTATCGTCTATTTATTTCACCGTTTGAAAGAAACACCGACTTGAGGTCGCACTGCATACGCGACCATCTATAGACGACTATTTTTTTCGACGCCGACCTCAGTCGCATCGCACTCGACCAAAATAATCCTGCAATTCCCCGCGCGAGAGTTCAAACTCATTGACGAATTCATCGAAAACCCTATTACGGAAGATGAAGGAAAAATGTGCACCAGAGAGGCTCTTGTACCATCACCGTGTGTTCTCACTCGCACTCACACGTTCCCTGACAATGAGTACCCCATCCACGCACGTACTGTCTCTGAAAACTAGGTAGTAGGTACAGGCCGATTTTACGCGCACGCAAAAGATGTCGGAAAAAATGAACGCTCGTGAAAAGAATCGTTGTCGAGGTCTGCGAACTCTGAAATTATACATGAGAAAACTATGGAGTAACTGTAATAAACTTGTACCTGCTTCTTTCTTATAAGAGAAACCGCGAATAAACTTTGCACAAAATCTCTCGACAATCGCGAACCGATACTGCGACGGTGGCAACATCTAGCGTATGTACACACTTGCTACACGGCGCGGTTTTTATCGACACTGAAACATTAGCGACATCTTCGAACGTATCGTCTAACCCGTTACATATTTCTAATTATTCAAACGTTGACTGACAGTACCGACAGTACCTTGTGTGTGTTGGGCGGTGATGGGGGGGGGGGGGGGGTGACGGATACACTTAAACACGGTATGTCAGTGGCTCGGACGAAACTCGTCTCGGCTGCGCATGACGTCACGTGTGTTGCAAGTCCGAGCGGGAAACTACAATTGTATATGTGCAGAGCGTGGCATTTTATGGTTGTTATCGACTCTTAAGAAGTTATACCTATTTCGCGTTTTGTGTATAATAAAATAATTAAAGAGTGTGCGTCTATTATGTTGTGTAACTGTAAGCAGTTATACCCATTAGTTATAGGTAGGTACTGTGCCCTTCGGTGCGAACCCCAATAAATGCCTCCATCGATTTCTCCTTTATTACGGGACGGACTCCTCATTTACGCTAAAGAACCCTCTAAAGAATCCTTGACCCTTTTTTTCACTGAAAAACTTTCTAGATTGTAAATTTCACTTCCGCCTACCCTTAACGCAGAGTAGGTTCACCAAATTTCTTCTCTCCCCGCTCCATACTCGAGATGCTCCTACGGTTTTCTAAAAATCCTCAGTTTTTTACGAACTGACACCCCGGATAGTACGATTCTCGAGCGTTTATTAGTGGAAGTACTAGTAAAATCTAGAATATGGTGAACTGTGCGATTGCGGGCTGTACAAACTATACTAGAAAAACAAAAGTAACTGATATTAAATACTTTCGATTTCCGAAACAAGATGATATCGCCAAACAATGGGTCATTGCATGTCGTAGAGACGATAAAATCAACTTGAAAAATGGTAAGAAATATTGGACAGTTGACAGATTTTTCATAGGCAATAGCTTCATTAACTGTAAAAAATCGAGAGTGAATGCGGAGTGATTTGCAGAGTGAATCCGGAGTAGATGATTTTTAATTAATTTAATCCCGTCCGGAGTTAAATTCACTCCGAAAAGGATTTTATTTAAATTATTTATAAAATTAACTCCGTGGATGAATTTCAGATAGGAATCGTTCACAAAATATTAAATTATAATACAACAAAATAATAAAATAATATTAGAGTAGAAGGTCCGAATATGAACTCCTGGTTTATTTACCTAACAAATAACGCTATTTATCTGAAGGTGAGTAAATTTAAGCTAGCATGGCCGCCACACAAACATCGCCCGTTTTTGTCTTCATTCCACATGGTGTTTGTCCAAGGTGCGGGTTTGTTTGTTTTCTGTTTACCGAACATTTTGCTGTGTTAAAGCAATATAGAGCTTTTCTTATATTTTTAACTTGAAATATTTCAATATGAAGAGTGAAATAATACGCTCAATAACCCAAAAAGCAAGCAGGTAGAAATCCGCCACGAAAAGCGGATCAGAAAATAGTAAAACAAGTTAAATGTGAGCAGCATTTAACATGCCCCGCCTGGTATTCTGCAACACACGTGACGTCACGGAGTGCGACAAGGACAGACAATACATGCGCGCCGACATACCGTGTTTAAGTGTATATCGTGGGTAAAATATTACTTTTTATCGTACGTACCTAGGTATACTCGGATATCGTAATGTAAAATAGATCGTGAAATAAACGTTCGTTGAGAAAACTCTTGAATTCACAACCAACAGCAATAGTGGGTTAAATATTAATTTGTTCGCTATTCTAATTTAACCTACAAAATACATTAAAAACTTTTTATCATAATACACCAGCTGGAAAATGTCGAAATGATTATTCTTATCAAAAGTTAACGCAGATATTGATTATCTCAACTTCTGAACTTTTTCAACGATCGCTTTTTAGATTTTTGAAGAAACATTTTTTTGTAGTGTCCGAATCAGAGGTTCTTATGGCAGATCTATTTGAAAAATTAGTGCAACTACGATATCCAGAAGTTGCAAAAATTCATCCCAAAGATTTCGGGCCCGCCATTCTTACTGGAACAAATCGCGTATCCCTGTTATCTTGGTTGATTATATCGTCTTGTCAAACAGTCGCTCCGATATTGCAAAAATTAGAAGGCTCCGCTTTGGAAGGTATCGTCACAAATTCGTTAACAACTTTTCCAATGGACTCGAACAATATTTTTACATGGCAAGAGTGCTGTTTCAGACGAACTGGTTAAGTATTATTCACAGCTGGGAATTTGTAACGGCAAGAACTCCCTATTGGTTGGTAAAATTAAAAGTCTCGCGGTACTGTCGTTTTCACAGAAGTGTAAAAATTACCCCTGAAAAGTTCATCGAAGTTAATTTCTACAGGGTAATGGAACGCCGAAAGATGAACTCGCCACCCTAAAGTTGCTATTATTATTTGTAAATAACGTGCGTATAAAAAATACCGCAGAAATTTCAAACGAAATAAGAGAATCGGATATTTCGGAAATATTACGAGTAAGCGGAGAAAAAGAGATAGCTGAAAGCGATGATTTACACAGAAGCATGAAATATCTTATGATTACGTCAATGAAATTTTTACGCAGAGACATATAAACGGGACTGTTGATTTAATTCCATCAGACTGCAGCATTCGATCTAGATTGAATCGCTCGGAGGCGAATGCTTATATCCGGGAAGTCGAGAAAAATTTGGATAAAATTAAAGAGAGGGCAAACAAATGCGAAGACTCGATAACGCAAATAAATCCGTGCAAAGAGGTAACGATAAAAATTCTCGAGGTTGGCACGGTAAGTCGATGAGTACATTCTTAATTTGTTACAAATTTGCAGCAAACGGTGGACTCTAGTCGCGAAGGTTGTAACGGAGGCGAACGAGGATCGTCTCAAGCTGCGGTTGTAGAAAAATTTAAAGGAGCATTCGAGTCTGTCACATCGTGGCGGACACTCATATCTACAAATTCAACAGCTTTGGCGTCTGATACTTTGGACGAGGATACTCGGGAGGTGTATTCCGAATTTTGCGTACTAAATAAGGTCGATAATGCTTTCCTTCTCGTTCAAACGAAGCGGAAAAATTCCGCAAATTGTGTTTTGTTTCAATGGAGAACAATTACTTTCAGGCGATACAGGCGAAGAAAGCCTTGGCGAATTTTACCATCCCGCAGAACTCAAAGAAACTCGAGACGCCATTGGGCCAAGTCATAGAAGATGCGGTGATTTGTCTCGAAGAAGTTGGTAGGCTCAATAATAGCGGCAGTTCTGATTAATTCTGTTCGATCTACAGCGCGAATGTAATGAATTTTTATACCTTTCAAAGAAACTCGCTCTTATTTACCCATATGAAATTATCCCGTTCCCTTGTAACGATAAATCGACAAAGGGTCAAAAAAATCGAAAACATTTATTTTCGCTTAATCGCTTCTATAACATCTCTAGAAGACGTGTGTGAGGGGATTTTTCAAAATCCAAAGTCGTAATTGGTTGCCACGATATCACAAAAATTGATGGACCGATTGCGCTCAAATTTTTACGATATCTTTGGTACATCCACAGTTTTAGCCCATACTGGAATCGTTGTTATATCTGTCAGTTTTTTTTAACTCAAATATTCGAGAAAAAATGACACAAAAATCGGAATTTAATATTCAACACTCCACCAGAAGTGCAATTTTCGATATTTGACTTCATTCTAGTTCCGGCTGTAGCCAAAGGTCTACAGATTAGAATGATTTTCTATTTTTCAGTTTTAGATAAGAACAACCGAAATCATGGCAACCATTTATCAACTTCCTTTTCACTTGTGTGTGGTTACAGCACTGTAAAGTTTATTCAACTTGATATTTCAACGTCAAAAAATTTGAAATGGTTATTACATTGTCAATAATGGTATAGTAAAAATGTCAAGATGTTATATTTTTAAGGGGTTCACCACAAGAAATTCCCAAAAAAAAATTGTTGAAAAGACCGATGTTATACAAGAGTGCCCCTTAATCACAATTATACGATCATGTTGAAAAAAAAGTGTATCCTCTCCAGGGGGGGGGGGGAGAGAGAGAGACAACAACAAATGATGTATCTTGGGTGTTTATCATAAACGCAAGTGTAAATACATCTTTATTTATTTATCAACTTAAGACCTAGGCCTTTCCTTCTTCTCTTTGTAAAGTGCGAGTAATGAAACATTGGCGACTTTCACGACCTTGAAACGGACACCAGGAATATCGCCAACGGCGTGGCCCTTACGACCGAAACCCGCGACCAGGACTTCGTCGTTCTCCTCGATATTGTTCAAACAACCGTCACGAGGTACGAACGCGGTGATTTTCTTGCCATTTTTGATGAGCTGCACCCTCACGCACTTTCGAATGGCAGAGTTAGGCTGCTTAGCCTCCACACCTCTGTTGACCGAGTAAATTTACCAGATATTTCATAGCGCTAGAGAAATCTTAAAATCTATACAACAGCCGTATCGTAACGACTGTCAAGAGACGAAGTACGCGGTCGTTTCATCGTACTTACACCTTTTCCAAGACAATTCCCTTGGCATGAGAGGCACCGCCGAAAGGATTAGCCTTCCAACGCGTCCCAAGATGGGCTTTCTTATAGTCTTTGTCGTTCCATCGCTGATCGCGTCTATGATTCACGTGCTTTCTCGCTGTGCGAAGACCACGAGGCTTACCTGTGCATGGAAGAATAGAATTCTTTGATAAGAAATCGCTAGTTTTTGAATACGCTGATCTGTCGATTAAAATCGAGAACCGAATTTTTCCCGCGAAAGCGATGTGCGATTTCGTTTACAATTTATAGCCTTCTTTCTAATTACACATTAAATTTTCACGATAACTTTTATACCGATATCGTTGCATCAAAACACTTTGCAAGACATGTCATGTCGCGTGCGGTACCGTAACCGATCGAAACCACGTTTCACCGAAAGTTCACCGCAACACGACTAATCCTACTTCAACTTGTTCGAACGCTCGTAAATTGTTCGTTCGTAACTCCAGTTCTTATATTTTTGTACTTTAAGACATATTTTTTACACGCCAACGAATTAAAAGCTACGATAAATAAAAGAAACTTCCCATACCCATCTCGATCGGTGTACCAATAAAGCCGGAAGACTTTCCGCCGCCATTGAAGGAAGTGGCCTACGCGCAACGTAACTTCGATATATCGATCATTTCGCATATCGATATATGTACTGTTGTTCGATTTCTCGAGCTCTGTTTTGGGCGCTTTTTTACAAATACCATGTACCTGTGTAGGTATACGGGGGAGATAGGATGTATGTACATATAAAGAAGATGTCCTCCCACCTAAGCTACACGACGACGATACGGTTTTTAATAAGAATCTTGGTATACCTGTGTTGTAAATCCAAAAGACAATGATTTACGAGTTCACAAATAAATTTGTACGACAATATTTCGCGTTGACTATGTTATTTCCTTATTCGTAGCTAGACCTACGATTATGTTGACATATGAATTTAGGTAATAAGAGATTCTCCATTTTTAACACGAATACCTTTATTATTTTCTATATGAGCAATGTCTTCTAAAATATAGGGGGTAGCGGAATAATGCATTTTCAATCCAGGAATAACATTTCGCTTGTAAAAGTATACCGATCCGAGGAGTTGTAATATTTTCGAAAATACACAAAGGTATACCTGTACATATGGTATATTTAAGCATTCGTCTGCTGCCCGTACTCGAGATAAATCAAATCTCTATTAAATAATATATCGACGGAAATCGCGGATGCACCAAGAAACGCGTAAGCTATATCTATCTAGCTAGAGCTAGCGGTCCTTAAAACGCATGAATCTCACGATATCGGCGTACTTTGTGAAACGAAAGGCATATTATCACCTTCCAAAACTGCTCTACACCATTTGGAAATGGAAAGCACGATTAGTTACAATTGTTGTAATGAAAAATCCTATACGATATATCGTCATATAATTACGATACCATCTACGCATTGCAATCGTTTCCTATGGATACAATATCTATATTATAGAGTGTTCATATTTATTATATTAGTCATCTATTGCTTTCATTGTTAGAATATCCTATGAATTTCATCATATGATTTGCGATGAGGAAAAACTGAGATTTTGCTATCGCTCCTCGCAGTACATATCATAATTCCGGAATACTGAAACGGAAAAAAAATAGAGATCTCCAACACCGAAACGTTTTGAGCTGTGCAGAACGATGGACGTAGAGAAACACGTGTTTTCCTCTGGGAAAACGCGGAAATGAAAACCCATTTTGAAAGTTATCGTATGACGCTGACTAAAAAACACCAGGCTAATAGAGCACGAGTATATTATGTACATCATACCGTTGAGCTGCTACGATCGAAACAGCATCGGGGTCGTTCTTTACATAAAACGGATCGGTCCCTATTCGTTACAATTATTTCGTACAATTCCCGAATATTGCAACCGTGATAAATAGAATACTGCTGACAGATACGAATATCGACCGATTGACGAAGATAATCGAAGTACAGTGCGTCTAATTTCACTGTTACTTAATGTTTAATCCAAACACTGCACGTACGTCCCGACGTACACAACAGGTATAATGATAAAAGCGGAAAATAATTCAGACAATCGCGAAGTGCGGATTTTCCCAATGATTTTTTCATCGATTACGTGCAGTATAAGGGGGGATAAGGGGGAAGTGCACTGCAAAATTCTGGCGACACGTACATACATACATACACTCTCGTAGCGCCTATAAATATAGACCAAGATTCGATGTCGATAAGCCTGCGAGTCCGATGTTTCACGGAAGCGGATTCGAGTAATTCCGCTTTCGATCTCATTCGAAACTACGATAGCATCGAGCGATGGAAAAAGTAGTGCAGCCATGTTGCACCAGGTGCAAAGAATAGTAACATCTCTATCACAAAAGTTTCAATCTTCATTAATCTATAATTTCGTACGGTCATTCGTGAATGCCCTATAGCAAAAATACTACACATGTACTTGCTTAAAATATCTATAATTTGCCGATCGGTTTAGCATTACTATCGTTACGTATTATAATTATCTTCACATATTATGTCTCATTACAAACTCGGATACGTGTTTTACTTATCAGCACAAATGTAGTATACATACATATATCTACAAGAGCACATAAAGAGAGCGAGATGCAGGTTTAAGCGCATAAAAATAATGCGTACATTTGCAGTTCCATTCTTTTCCAGGTTCCAAGGGAGTGTCTCGGCCGACGCATATTCCCGTCACCTCGAACGTCGCTCAAAACTGCATCGTTTCAATAACGTCACACTCGAATAATCCGTTCCGTCTAGGTATATGTAGATCTAAACGTCAATTTATGAAAAATAGTCTCTCGGCTCCAAAAATTAAATTCGATACGTGAAACAACAGTATTTATTGTGTATAGAGATATTTTAGAGTAGTGGATACAAATTACACGGATAATATAAATATAACACAAGAGACTAATGATTTTCGCGCTACATACTTCTCCGGCGGAAGTACAACGAGTAGTATGTACTGTAGTACTGTAATGTTACAGTTGGATCAGCGACAGACGGGACACTAATACTTTAATTAGTTCTAACGCTGCGAGAAGGTGCGAAGGTTCGTAGAGAAGATAGCAACGGCGAGCGTGCCAAGACGAGGTAACATCTGAATATCAAATTGTTTCTTACCAAATTCCGTGTAGCAGCGAAGAGGTACTCCCGGCATCACAGATTCTGTCGCTGATGATTTTTTGAGGTGTCATTTTTTTAAATATCAGTCAATGAACAATTAATTCTCATGCTCTCGTTGGCTACAGCGGCGTTTGCCCTGGTTAATGAAAGCATGAGAATTGATTGATCATTGATTAGTACGTTTAAAAATGACAGTTTAAAAAGTCACCAGCGACAGAATCCGTGACGACGACGCCGGGAGTACGTACCTATAATTAAATCGTAAAACAGTTCGTCATTAAGAGCCTACCTACAATATATCTTGATGCTAAAAATGTAGATAATTAAAATCTCTGAGTTTACGCTAGATACGCTTCCCGTCTGTCCATCCTGACGAATCATAGAAATTCGCGTTAATAAAATTATTATTTTATATAATATAGACACTTGAACTATAATGACACGATTTTCCTCTACCATCCGATATAAAAGTCGCGCCAAGAGTGTTTATACTTTGTTCGTGCTTTCCTGAGATATTTACGTGAGATTGTCTTTTATTCGAATTGCACGTGCAAAGTACAACAAATATTGAGACTCTTTATGCAGTGAGCCGAAAGAGAAATAAAAGGGAATACAGTGAAACAGGGTCACGCAAAGTCTCGGTAAAACCACCTGGTTCCCGGTCTAAGTCTGAACATTCGCTGTACTCGACTTTGTTTCTCGATTGAGCTCGCGCTATAAAAGGACTCATTGACGCTTCCTTGAATGGGAAGATCTGTAACGAAAAAAAAACAATTAGGCTTCATCGCTAATCAATAAAGTCTATCGACGGAACTCCCGTCTCGCTTGTCGATGATCTACGCAAATTAAAATTAATAGATATAGAGACTCAACCCCCCGGAGGTGCGCAACAATAACGCGATTAGTTATGCTCCCTACGTTAAGCCGGAGATTGAGAGCGAGGAATAAATCTTTCTACAAAGAATCCTTTTATCTGACCTTTTTCCCCCGAAACCGAAGAGTATACGGTGTAAAAATTAAATAGATACATTCCTATCCTGCGAAGCACAGCCGAAATGAGCCGAAAATTCCTCACACTGTCTCTACATATATCGACAGTTTTAGGCCATGTTTGTGCAAATTATTATATCGTGTGCAGTACTGTGTGCATACCGTGCTACTACAATATTTTCAAAGAGTATAGTAATGATTTTCATTCGACTAAAAAAATATATATTGCAAAATATTCTGGGACTTGTGTCAACTATACGCGCGTACGCGCTCGCGTACTAGCGCACGAAGATTATTTTCTCACGTTCAACGACAAACCAACATCGACATCCAACAGTCTTTCGCTCTTGTCGGTTAACGTGTGATCAAAGGATTGATTATTCTCCGATCTCTCTCTCGTCTTTCAAAAACCGAGAAGTAGCGAAATATCGACCAGAGAGGGCGGTATCTCGGATACGGATCTGCTCGACTCCGACGGAATCTCATACTCGCACATTTCGATTCGCTGTCGAATGTAATTAGCTATTGTGGCAAAATCTAATTCGAACAGAAAGGAATGTGATTCGCCGAGTAAATGATGCGGAAGAAGGGACTAACGATTCTTAAAAAAAGAAGAAAAAATCACAGCGTACGTCATTGAATTTAAAAGCAATTCAAAGAAATGATTTTTCCGTAGACGTAACTTATAAGCTTTTTTTTTTTCAAATTCGGTAGTTCGTATGATGAGAGAGAAAAAAGAAATATGAATATCAGCAGCTACAAGTGGAAACTAAAAAAATTAGCAGTACATTCTACGACACGCCGATTGATGGAACGACATAAAAAAGATTATGAATTAAAGACCCGAGTCGGTGTAGTGATACGATATAGGTACGCCAAACTTGTGAAAATAAAAAATATCAGGCAAAAAAAAACGCATCAGAAATAAGATTGTCGATGTCAATGATTGCTAATCACGTGGAGTTCAGAGGTCACTAAGCGTGACACTCGTATAGGTAATCTCGGTGGCGATGCACAACGTTTAGTATACATAGGTATTTCATGTAGAAGGTGATATTCCGTCGCCCGTTTGACCAGCGATATTCAAGCGTTTGCATCAATTTCCAACGGCAGAGTGCCTCGGGCAAAGTTAATCGTCCAATTATTTCTATCCACATAAATAATTTAAAGTAAAGTCTCACTTGCTCCGTTTAAACTAGGAGATTCGCGAATTAGAATATAGCTTTCTTGTGAAACTTGGGTCATTTTCTGCCAAATCGTTTTCTCCGACTCATGTCGTTACCCGAGTACTTTATGTACGTGCAAGTGCAACTCTGCGCAAAACACCATGTGGGCACGTTGAAAAAAGTACTGAATGTCAATGAGAAATGGTATATGTATACAATTATATTATATTATATTATATTCGCGCTCATTAGCATTTATTATTCGCATGAATGAAATCTTTATTACGCTTGCCCTTTGATGCGTTAATCCATCGTCTTGATAAACTCGATCGCGGAGCAAAATTGTGTCCACCAGTACTGTTCTTCGCCCTCCAGTCGATTGCCGTAAAAGCTGTCTACGTATTGCACCGTTGACAGAAGAGAAGGCGGATTGGCCTGTAAAATTACAATTGAAAAATATCAATATCAATGGCGGATAAAAAGATATACGTAGCTCCCCTCAAAATATTCCATAAGAAAACCGCTCGGTACCTTAATGATGACGTAGACGAGAACTGGGATCAAATCGTCAGCTGCCGGTATTCCCCTCTCGGATGCCATGGACAATAAGTTCATGATCGTAGTGGCACAACGAAATACACACTGCAACTTGTCCCTGGGAGTCTTGTACGCCGATATCACAGCTAATTCCGCCTGTGCCCATGGCCAAGGACATTCGTAATAATAAATCTTTGGAATGCGTAGGTCCTTGTGATTGGGTGTTACGACTTTAGCCAGCTTCTTGATGTGATCGTGAAGCAGCTGATCCCTGTACACGTCACCGTCTCCATTCGGATAGAGCGCATTGTGATACACGCGTGCCATAACTGTTCGCTCCACCACTGCCCTTGCCAAATCCAACTGGCTCTCGCTCGCAACTGAGAAAATACGTACACGCGAAGACGAATGAAGGAGAGTGACGGACGCATCGTTGAAAAACCTCCGAACAACTAGCACCTTCACCGATTTACAATGCATTACCTTGCCAAATAGGATCGTTCTCCATTTCAGCGTGAACTTTTCCTAGGAAGCTGTCGACAAAATCTTGCTTCTCGTCGGCGAGTGTGAGTTTTTTGAATTCATCGCAAAAGCGCAAAAGGTGATTCTCCCTTTTCTCTAGGAATACTCTGACGCATACTGACACCAGGTGGCTATTTACAGCATCGCGATCGCACTTGACGCGTTCGCTCAACCTTGAACGGGAGGGGGGGCCCAAAAAATGAGACATCACGCGCAACTGAGAACGAACCCGTACAAAGGTATCGAGTTTCCAAATTGTCAGAGTTATAAATGATAGACGAACGCGCTTACCGGTCCAAATGCGCCAGTGTTGAAAGCAAGCCCTGCCGACACCTGATCAAGTACGCTATGTACGGTGATCTCTTCTGATAGTCATCTCGCAAAGACAGGAACAGCTTTCTGCAGCCGTCATCGTTGAACAATCTCACGCAACGTAAGGTCTCGTGAAGATGCGCTATCAACGCCCGGTCTTGCAAGTTTATAGCCTCGGCTAGCTGCAGTTGGAGAAAAGCTACCAACTCGTTCTCCTTTTGCATACCGGAATTTCTCTGCAAAGTGGAATTGTCGGACGAAGAGATTCGGATATTTGGAAAGAAACTGCAATGAAGTGAGCGGTTACCTCGGAAACGGTACTCCATGGAATGTGTTGGAGATCCGCAGTACTGAGTACCATGCGTAATTTACGTTTCGCATCCGCAAAAGCGAACGAGATTTCCACATTGCCGGGGTCTATAGCCAACCTCTCGTCTTCCGCTTCCTTCGTTCGAGATTGACTACTTTCTACCGACGCGGTGTCACTGGTAGCACTTGGTTTTCGCCTGTATTTCGCCAGTATGTCGTCGGTACTATCTGCGAATCAATCAGGGGCGCAATCGATGAGAAGGCCTTCATCGAGCTTTCTTCCGAAACTCGCGCGGGGGGGGGGGGGGTGTCCTCGAAGGACCGTCGCATATTATTTCTACATTCCACGTACCACTGTTGATACTCGCGGTCGATGTCGTATCCTCCGACATGATCCTGCGCAATCTATGTCTGCCAACGTCCACACCATCGCCACCAGCCTCTCGATCGTAACACCTGTTCAGATCGTCAGCTCCCCTCAGGGATTTGCCTCTCCTATTTCGCAAAGACATTTTCAACTTGCCAAAGAAGCCACGCTTGTTCTTCTGCTCGTCGTCCAATAGCTCTTTATCGCCACGCTCGGCGGTCATATCGAAGCTTATACTCTTTGGAATGGCTCCCGTGGATGTACTCGGTTTCGACGTAATAGGACTGACGCTATCGGTCACGTCGCCATTGCCGTTCACCAACGGCTGAGTCAGTGGTAAATCCGGAGTGGAAGTATTGTTCTTCATTCTGGATTCGGAGCCAGAACTGCTGCTCGACGTCAGGCTGGCCGTGCTCAGTCTTACTACGATTTCACCGCCAGAAGCTATGCAGCCTTCCAACTCCTGAAAGAGATCCAGAGATCACGACTGCTGAGAAGGAATGAGGTTTGCTACCCCCGCGAGTAACGAGCAATGGAAATTTCACAGCATGCGAGGCGACGACTGCAAAACGACTCTACCGTACCAACCTCTGTTTTGATATCGCCATTTCGTAACTTTTCACCGGGCAGCGCGGGACTCGTAATGTGAGTACGGGCCAACAGGAACGCGGGAGCTATCGCGGCGGCACCGATGTGATTGTTACTCGTTCCTTGGCGTTCGCCGTTACTCTTGACATTGTCGATATTAAACTTGTCCATTAAAGTCGTCAGCCTGTCCTCTCCCAGAACCTTCCCGTATTCCATGTTATCGATATTATTGGCATTGTTGTCAACGTACTCCATGGTACTACGCCGATAATCGGCCGTGGTTCCTCCGCGTCCGGTCACGTTCCACGCGGTCGGCGAGGGATTCGATATTGGCGATTGAGGAGCGGCCACGCTTGGGCGGCCGATCGGCTCTTCGCGAATGGGTCGGAACAGAGAAGCCGCACCGTCCACGCCTGCAACTTCTAAGATGAAACGTCGACTCTCAATGCGTTTCAAGAACTCGACGTACTCGTTCGCAAACAGTCCATTCTCTTACGTGGATTCGATGGGGGCGGAGTCTCCTCCCCGCCTTCCGGTTCGCCACGGCTCTCGACTTCGACTTCCGATCTTGCAGTGTCGTCGGATCTGAAACGTGCAAATTCGGTGATAACGATCGTTACAAAGTTACCATTAACGCGACTCCTCGGAAAAGACTCGAATGGTGTGCCGACGTACCTTGCTACGCTAGCAGTGTCGTCGGTGTCCACTTCGGTCATTCTCTCGGAGTCACTGGCCAGGACATCGGTACTCCACGCCTCGGATGCAGTTTCGCTGACATCCAACATTCCCTGCGAAGGTTCAACGGGCAAAACGGCTGGAGCGTGTTCGGGGTGAGGTGGGGGAGGGGGAGGAGGAGGAGGAGGAAGAGGAAGAAGAGGAGGAGGAGGATGATGATGATGATGATGATGATGATGATGATGATGATGAGGAGGAGGAGGTGGAGGAGGAGGGAGTAGAGGTGGAGGAAAGGGAAATCGATCCTGGTGCTCTATAATTTCACTATCAGAGGCTAAAACGTCGGTGGACCATGTGTCGGACACCAACGAAATTGTCTCGTCCCCTAAAAAGTATCCTTCGTGTAGGATGCACACGACGAATCAGTGACTGCGGTCATATCAATAGCTGATGAGAGTGACACGCGAGTGAAAGAGATTCGAGAGTTATCGAGTATCGATACCTTCGATGAGCTTCTTGATTTCGAACTTGCAAAACTTGTCATCTATTTCGGAGCGACTTTGCTTGGTCGGCATAGTTGGTGGAGGCAGATCCAGCTGCCTCGCCTCTCCTGCCGAGCGACCTTCGTCGCCCTCGGTGATCTGCGACGATGGAGTGTCGCGACCTTTAAACGCGAATCGATGCGTCATATTATGACTCGAATGATATTTGCCTCGTATCGCGTACGCATCGACTGTTTGCCGACTACCTGAAATATTGGGCGTTCCTCGACCAGACACATTAGCGGAAACCATGTCGGAAAGGTTGTCGTTCTGGTCCTCCGTTTCTAGTTCCAGAGAGGACGCCACGCTATGGTTGGAGGCAGCCTCCGACACCGCCTCCAGATTATCCGAAGTGTTACCGATAGATCCTTCGAACAACACTGATCGCATTAATGTAGGTGTGTGCCTCCATTTATTGCTAGGCCAATGGATGGTTCGATTCGCGTGATAACATTTGACCGCTTCGTAGATGGAAACCCCCGTTTTTCTTATCAAACTATATTATTTTTATGTGCGTTAATCGAGGCCCGTTTGACCGAGCTTCGATATGAAAGCAATGCATACCGACGAGAAATGTGTGAAAATATAAACGGCATTAGTGTTGTAACGTACCTTCGTCATGAGATAAAGAGAATCGAGTTCTTTTTTCCTGAGTTTCGATGCGTTCTATCCCATTGGATTCCCGTCGATCCTGACGATTTGGCAAGTCATCGGGAATACTCAAGGTTACGGGTCCACTCTCTATGCTACCTTGTATCTCCGTGCAAAGAACCTTTATCGCGGTTGAAAGAAAGCGAAAACGTAGCATCGCGTTCCAACGATAACTCGTGAAAGTACCCACACACATTATAGGTAATATCTCGTAGGAGGATACCGCGCCCGCGAAGGGTGAGTTTTCAATTGCGTACCTTTTGTTCACTGAGCAGGCCTACAGTTTCTCCTATTGTTGGGCCGAATGGAATGACGAGTACGTCTTGAAGAATCTTATCTGTCAACTCATCTTCCGGGCTAGAAGACCCCGTGGCTCCGTTTACTTCTTCACCTCCATCCGCCATGATTCCAGCTGAAGACGTAGCGGACGTTCGAGCACCCCTCCCTTTTCCTACTACGACAAAGCATTCTTTCCGCTTACTGCCGATATACACCCACCGTTCAAGACTCGTTGCGTGATGGAGAAAAGTACTCGATTGAAATACCTTTTCCCAGTAGCCCACCCCGTTTGCTCGGAGTCTCCGGTGAAACGTTGCCGATTGCTTTGTGCGAGCCAAGAGATCCCGCGGGTAATTGAGAGAGCATCTCAGTCAGCTGCTTCTTGTCGATAGAACTCGTCGAAGGCACATTGTCGTCCGTGCCGTTGCCGTGGTTCACAGTTTGCAAAAAGCCAATCAAGGAGTTTAACTCATTTTCCGTAAACAGAGCTGCCGAGCGCGAGAGTCCTTGCAGTTTGGAGCTCTCGATCACGGCAGGTTCGTCCTCCAATTCGTCCGTAGCCCCCTCCAACATGCCATCGAGAATGGAGGATACCGATTCCTTATCGAAGCGTCGATACAAGTCAATCACTTTGCCGTCGACGTTTTGATACTTGATCAGCGAAAGCATCTGCAAGATCTGACCGACTTGCATGAGATTAAACCGTGCGACGTAACTGATGGGAGCATCCGTAATGCCGTACGGCTCCGGATTGACTATCGCCGGACAAATGAAATACGTGAACACGAGATCCGTGCACATGGCGTGCACCTCCTTCGGATCGACGTTCCCGCTCTTGGACAGAAGACCTGCCATTTGTCTTACGAGCCAACTGACGCTAGTCGGGAAACAGTGCATGTTCTCGCGAATGGATACGATGAATCTCTGAGTGATGCGGACCAAGGAGGTGATCGTCCAGAGCCTATATCGTTGTAATTTCGCCTGACACTCGGGCGTGCCCTCCTTGCCAAACTTCTTCAATCTTTCCGTTGGTGGAAACCTTACTGGCGCTTTATCCGGGTCAATGTCCAGAAACATTTCGTCTTCCATAAGTAACTGCATTATGGGACCGTGCAGGGCTGCCGTGAGAAATAGCTTGGCGGAGAAAAGGCTCTCGTGAAAGACCGAATAGAATCTAGAGAAGGCGCAGGTGCCGTGTCGGAGTAGTCTCCTGGGATTATCCGACGGGACGATTTGGAGCAGCATCAGGTGTCTCAGTAACTTTAGAACTAAGATTTTGTCTTCCGGCAACAAACAGCTACCAAATAATCCGGCGGCTATGGATTGTACGACGCTTTGCATCGTTTCCGAAACGACTTTGTCGCCTTCCACCAAGCAAGAGGCGAGTAGCTTCGGAGACTTTCGAAGGGCCGCCAAGAACTCTCCGTACGCCAGGCACGCTTGGTATCGCAAATGCTTGTAAGCATCCACGAAATTTGAATTTTCGAGGGTGTTCGCTCTCTGGCAACAGGAGGCGGGAGTGCAATCGGGTCTGGCAACTATCAATCGATTCAAATTGACCCTTTGTTGTGCTGTTATCCATGCCTGTTGAGCTAGATCTGACGACACGTACAAAACCTACAAAACCGGATTTCCATGAACTTTAAGATATCTCCAACAATTTGCCTTTCTCGTTGGAAATGGGTATCAATGGCAATCGCGTTTCTTGACTTTTCCGAAGAATCGAATACCCCCCCCCCCCCCCCCACACACACACACAACTCTTGAAATTTTATTTACAAGTTGTGTGTACTCCGAGTCGAGTATGTACGACGTAAGGTGCAGATAACACCTGGTCACTGTGCCGACTCGGCAAAAAGTATATCGGGTCGTGAACTTAAAGTTCCAAGACTGAGTCATTTCCCTCGAGTGCATCATTTAACGAGTTTATAGTATATTTTGAATAGCGCATTATAAAATGTAATGACGACGAATTACATACAAAATACGAACGAAAAGGTAGATCGGAAGACTCTTTGAAAGGATAACATGACACTGTTCTCCGATATTCTGTAATATCTATAGGTATGAGAAATGGATGACGTCACGCGCATACTGAATATTCTGTGTATTATAGAGTCTTGATATTGCCAATTATCACACCATAACAAGCGGTTGATAAATAATTCCATTTGCTGGTAAATCGAAATATTAGCTGTCGGTATCACATGAAAACGTATCATTCTTGGCACATATTACATATTAATTAGTTATATCTCTCCAGATGTGACGTGGCTTGATATACAAACCTTTCGTAGTATTCGATAATGTTACATATTATGTAAGCTGACCGAAAAGAAATTAAAAAATTGAAAAGTTGCACGCACTTTCTCATTGAGGGACTGTAAACTCTGCTGTTCCGAGCTGACGAACAGGCGCTCCTGCCTCAGGTGGCCTGCTAATTCGATCATGTCCCATTGCAACGTTCCAAGAGATTCCCCGCTATTTACCGATGACATCGCTGAAAGGTGTACGAATCAACTGGTAATAATTAGAACAAGAAGCCTCGTACGTATGCCAAAGAGAATTGATCGAAACGAGAAATTCTCAAAATTCTACAAACGTTGAAATCAATTTTTCCGCTGAAAGATACGTATCCATTGAAACATACGTATTCTTATGCGACTAGCAAAGAAGCGTGGAACACGGATAACTTTCAGACGTTATTTTTCTTTTTCTCTTGTAAATACAAAACTAAGCTTCTCCTTTAAAGGGAAAATTCTTCGAGTCGATTAAATAACGTAGTTCAAACGAATATACTAAAGATTCGTACGAGAAATACAATTTTGCAAAAATTAAATCAAAAGAAAGGCATTCTCGAGATCGATCGAACAATGTCGATGGTCGAGAATAAGTCCGCATGACGATCTGGAAATGTTTCTCTTCGTTAATCATATTTCTGTATAAAATATCTTGCATTTCAGACTCATGCGAGAAGTACGATAAATTTATCTTCGAGTTGACCGTTACCATGTGCGCAACCATACTAGAACAGTTCTTGCGATCGGGAAACTGATTACCAAAAGTATTACAATGTGAGAATTAGAAAGCGCAAAAGTTTAGATTAAATTATAACTGGTAAGGGTAATTTATACGTTGTGGAATATTTTTATCGGACAAGTTCCTCTAATCTCATTTAGTCTCTTAAAGGGTATAGCCCGATGACCATGTGAAAAATGCCCCCGCTTGAATTTTTTTCCCATTCAGGTATATTTTGAGTTTATACAAGGTGGACCAGGTTAAACGTCATTTTTTTTTGATATGTGATAGAACAACAACAAAAAGTAGACTCTTCTAAACTACTTGATCGATTTCCATGAAATTTCGCACACAGGCTAATGTAGAACAGCTCTAAGCAATAATTAAATAATTTTTAAAAATTCTCCAGTGGCGTAGATACTAGGGGCCGGTACCCCCCTTTCCCCCTCCCAATCTTCGGCGCCACTGGATATTTTGGAAAGAAAATTTAATTATTGGATTCCCCGTTTAATTTAGAGGAAAAAATCACCCTTGCAAATTTTTGATTTATGGCTTCGTTTTTGAGACATTTATTTTAATTTATAGGGTTGCGAGCAGGCAAAAGCTAGGTTGAACTCCATTTGTGATATGTGATAGAGCAACAACAAAAATAGATTCTCATGAGAACATTTTTTTCAAAAATGTTTCCTAACAAAGATATAGGGTGTCAAAGTTTTGGGAAAAAAAATGGTTTTCTCATCATAACTTCTAAGCCACTGGATCGATTTCCATGAAATTTCGCACACAAGCTAATGTCGTACAGCTCTAAGTAATAATTAATTTAATACAGGGTGCAGCTGCTCTATATTAGCCTGTGTGCGAAATTTCATGGAAACCGATTAAATAGTTTAAAAGTTATGATGAGAAAACCATTTTTTTTTCGAAACTTTGACACCGTGTATCTTTGTTAGGAAACATTTTTGAACAAAATTTTCTTATGAAAGAGTCTACTTTTTTTTTGTTGTTCTAACACATATCAAAGAAAATGACGTTTAACCTGGTCCACCCTGTATACAGGGTGTCCCTAAATATCATGTACAAACGCAAGGAGGTCATTCTTTGGCTTATTTCATGACTAAAAGTTCATATAAACATAGGTCCGTAAAAGCTTCGTTACTGATCTACGGGGTGTTGAAATTTCACAATTTTTTTAGTTTTTTTTTATAGCTCATGCGGTTTTTAAGATATTTAGCTCAAATTTGGAATGTAGGTTATACTGTAGAGCTTATATCATTGGGCATGTCAAATGGTTGTGAGAATCTACAGGGGGTTATTTTTTTAGGGGTCGTGCCCCCTTTTCTCCCCCTGAACTTTTTCGCGGTGCGCCTCTGGTATATTCTAAAATATAAAATAAATGTTCTGTTTCGTTTACAATCTTTTTGGTCTCTTGTAGTTTTTTCGTATCTGCCACCGTTATCGAGAAAAAACCGTAAGAAATACTCCGAGAATATTCCAAAGAGTCCGGGAATCAATTAGAAGAAGAGCGGAGGCATGTGTAAGGGTTGGAGGAGGTCACTTTCAGCAGTTTTTGTAACGTTGTTTTGTTATGTTTATTATTTAAGTTTTTCTTATTGTAATAAATCATTGCTACAAAAACCGCGTTATCTAAAAAAATGTTGAAATTTCAACGCCCTGTAGATCAGTAACGAAGCTTTTACGGGCCTATGTTTATATGAACTTTTAGTCATGAAATAAGCCAAAGAATTACCTCCTTCCGTTTGTACATGCTATTTAGGGACACCCTGTATAAGTAAGCTCTCTGTACATTTTTAGATCATGATATTGATTTAATCAAGTTATCGTCAAAAAGCCAAAAAATGAAAATATTTTTTATCTCGAGAAAACTACTCGAGTGATTTGGCAGAGCAAAATATTATATGTTATGCACCATCATGTAGCTTAATTATTAACAAATATTGAATTGTTTCGCCCATAAATAAAGTAAAACAACAAATTTGAATTTCTCAATCATTTCTATTTTGCATATTAAAAATAACACCCCCGCCGTTTTTTTAAAATACAGATTCAAGCGTGATTAAACTATGACATATAATTTTTTACAAGATGATTGGTGTGGTAGAACAAGTCGAAATAAATTAATGAAAATGAAACAACTTTGCTTCCGCCGTTTACCTAACGCAATAGATATAGCGGAAAACGGCGGAAGCAAAGTTGTACACCTATTAATTCGAATTTTTACTTTACAAAAATAACAGTATTTATTTACAATTACTTATTACTAACGAGAATACAATTTACTACATGCACATATATGTACATATAAGTCGAAATTAAATCAAATTAAAGGTAGTATTTCATGAACTCTGACATAGCAACTTCGTTTTAATCTTCATTGCTTTCGTGATTTATTTGTGTGTGGGTTGAATATTTTCTTTGTGGAATAGTTTGCTTAATGTTTCTGCAGGTTTAATAAGCTTTGTTTGAATTGTCTTTCAAATAATGAATATTAATCGTATTGTCATTATGTATCATCTCTGCTAAATAGGAAATAGCTTGAGAGTATTGATAAGTACCCGTAAACAATATTTTCAAGTCTTTTTCAATCATTTCGGGAAAATCTAACAAATCAGATGAGATTATTTGTTGATTTGCTTCCGCCGTTTTTACCGCTATATCTATTGCGTTAAGAAAACGACGGAAGCAAAGTTGTTTCATTTTCATTAATTTATTTCGACTTGTTCTACCACACCAATCATGTAAAAAATTATGTCATAGTATAATGACGCTTGAAGCTGTATTTTAAAAAACGGCGGGGGTGCTATTTTTAATATGCAAAATGAAAATTATTGAAAAATTCAAACTTGTTTTACTTTATTTATGGGCGAAACAATCCAATCTTTTTTTATAATGTAGCTACATGATGGTGCATAACATATAATATTTTGCTCTGCGAAATCGGTCGAGTAGTTCTCGAGATAGAAAATATCTTCATTTTTTGGCTTTTTGACGATAACTTTTGATTAAATCAATATTTCGATCTAAAAATTTACAGAGAGCTTACTTATATATAAACAACAAAATATACCAGAATGGGACAAAAATTCCAGCCGGAGGGGGGGGGGCACTTTTCATATACGTACTTATCCCGCTATACCTATACCCTTTTAAAGGCAGTACTGGAGTCTTTTCAGGAACAATCGGCCCATTTTGTATTTCTACATATCTGTATAAGGTAACCTTGGGCGTTGACAAAGGAAATGTCAAATGTGACAGGCGGTATAATTTTTCCAAGATAAAATCGATGCAATTCTGATGACGGGAAGATCGACTGAAACGTTCGGTTCCGAGGTATGAAATAACCTAAATAAACATGAGTTCACGGAGCAAGTAAACATGTCCAAGGATACCAATCAAGTAAATGGCAATAGTCACCTGACGACACTCGGAGAATCCAGGTTAACTTCAAACGAATGGAATTTATAATATTTCACTGCTCGGATGAAACGGATCTCAAGTCAAACTACATATCGCACACTCACACACACACACACACGCGCGCGCGCGTGTCACTGACAATAGCAGGAAAATGCTTTGTTATTGTCGCTTATTCCTCACAGCACCACCCCCCAACTGATATACGACCATCTTCTATTTTAGGTTAGAATTTTTATCGACAAATGGCCGCCGCGGGCGCGTTGCGTTTTAAATCGAAACTCGATGTACGATCTCTCGAATGGAAGCGCAGAAAGTTTCAAACGCTAAACGGCCCGCCAGTTTCTCGCGTCTGTCGTTCGGTCGTGTGGCTTGAGATTCTTTATTTACGGGGTGTTTAGTAGTACATACCTACAGAGTTGTTCGTTTACGTACGCAGTGATCCGAGTACAGCGAATCAGCAGGCGACTGGTCGACGGGAAAGTGGATTTAAAAACTACCGGCATGACGCAGAAACCATCAACGAGGGCATTGTAAGTACAAACTTTTTGCACACGTTGGATGATTCGCGTGGAGAGAGTGGCATACGAAAGTGAAAATCTTGAACAGCGATATCGGTTCATGAAAGATTCGATTTGCATGCATTTCTGTAACCATGAAGGAATTAAAACCTACAAGAGAGTACATATTTGTCTTCAACGCATTCCGAGCCAAAAATAATATTCACGCCGTAGGTCAAAATCGACGGATTCGGATATGCAAATCGAATCGGGTTTGCAGCTATGGGCGAGGCTTAGTAACAGACCGTCTCTTCAAGGATTAGATACGGTACTCTTCTCGGACGGTCCTCGGTACATGGAAACAATAGAAATAAGTGGAAACGTGTCCAGCGGAAAAACTCTTCTCTTGACGCAACTCTTTGCTACGTGTTGCTTACCCCTAAAATTTAGAGACGTTCCTCTAAACGGTCTTTGCGTAAATGCAATACTAATAAACACCGACCATCATTTCCAAGTTTCAAAACTTGCAGCGTTAATGTCGAAACGCATAAACGACGCGTTCGTCGCGAACAACAAACAGCCTCCGAATGCTTCAGCGGTCGACGGTATAATCGATCAATCTCTAAACCGTTTAACCATTGTCGATTGTTTCGACTGTATGCAGTTCCTCCTTACTTTAGAGTCCTTGGAGAGTATTCTTTTGAATGACAATAAGATGGCACTCGTCGCGATAGACAGTATGTCTTCTTATTATTGGCAAGCTAGGGAAAACGGAGGTGTCAGAACGATGGATTTGTACCTGAGGAACTTGATAAGACTCGTGCAAAAAAGTACATTTCCATTGAAAGTTGTAACCATTTATACGAAACCTAATTACTTTGTTACCAATTTACGAGAACGTAACGATTGTTCGGAAAAGCCGTCTCTGGAAAAGATAAACTATAAAATTCGGCTTGTCAGAGATGAGCAAAAAAACACATTTTCCGCTCTGATCGAATCGGCTACCGGTAAGAAGGAAATGAAATATGAGATAGACGAAAGTGGCATAAAGTGGACGATAAACGAGGAGGGTCGGGAACAATCCTGCGAGTAGAACCGATGCTTTATATCAAACTCTCTTACAATAATTGAATTCAATTTCACGCATTAACATTTGATAAAAGTACTTTATCCGCAACATCCAGTGGACTTAACAATCTAGATCCTGCTAATGTCAATTGAAAACGATCTGAGTTCCGCGCTTGGACGATGTTCTCGACGATTCTAGCTTCCTCAGCCGTTACGCCCCCCAAGACGTAAATTATCACCCAAGGGTTATCGAATGGGTGATGTTTCGTCCTTCCTTTCAACAATAGACTGTGAAAACATAATAATTAAGAAATAACGCTTTAATAGAATGGCTCAGCGATGGTGTACATATATGTATTATCTCGGGTAGCTTAAGAGACCGGAGGGATCATCGATATCTATCGTACCTATATCGATAAATTTATTTCTGTAATATTCTTTGACTACATACATCAAGATTATATTATAGGTATACTTACTTAAACCCAGTTAAAATAATCGAAGATGCTTTTTGCCGAAGATCGATCATTTCAGGTTTGCTTGGATTTAACAAATCAGTGACCAAGCGTTCCAAAATTCCGGTGCATCGAGCCATCTCTTGAGGACTCGGCTTTGTCATTAGGGATCTTCAATGAAATTTATCATAACAACGTAAGCGACAAGCGTAAAACTTGCATTATTATTCTACTAAATTAGCCGTATTTCGCGCGCACAACGTAGCCTTTCATCAGACCCGAAAAAAAAAAAAAATAAATAAATTACCTGTAATTCTTCAAAGAGCTCCTTTGCTCCGCTACCAGCCGCAAAGTATCCATAACGTGCTTAGTTATTTTCTTTGATGATTCCTTCGCAGTTTCATCGTCAGTCACACCTTATTCGCGTTTAATGTAAAAATATGCATTGGCAGTTTAGTTTCACAAAAATTGCAATAATCACATCTCGGCTTACTCGTTAACGAACGTAAGAACTCACCGAGTAAAAGCAAAGTTTCGCGATATATCGACATCTCGGTTTCGTGAACAGACTCGTTACACTTCTTGATATCTTCGAGGAACGCCTCGTGCAAAGCATCCTCCAACTGTTTCTCTTGTTGCGCGGAAAAATGTATATCTACCCCAACTAGACCGTATACGTTGATTAACAGCACCAGAAGATTTTCCATGTCCAATCCTCTGGTGGCTCGAGTTTTTATGATGCCGCTTATCTGTAGGACAATGGAGTCAAATGAGATTTAATTTAGTCTAAAGGTATGCAATAATTACCTGCGCCAAGACACTCGACGAGTCGCGACTAACTGCCAAATTTTGTAATATCAATTTCTCGAGACTAATCAGTAATTCCAATTGAGCTGTTTTCTCCGATTTAAGTGTTTGAATCACAGCGATTATTTGCTGAAAAAGAAATAGTTTTTTGCGTAAAAGACAGAAAATGATCGCTGTAAAATTGGAAGAGAAGTAAAAATTGGTCGGTGAGAGATAAGACCGTAAAAGAGAGAGGTAGGAAAGAAAGTTGGCATAACGGGGATCGAAGTTGTAACGGTGTAATTACCTGAAGTTTCTTACTCGATTGTAACAAAGACTCTGTACTCTCTGTATCGCGAAGCTTATGCACGAGCTTTTCGAGACTATGGACTGATACTCTGGTGCCAAAATGAGTCTTGGGACTTGATTTAGCCATCGACATACCCGTAAGCAACCTGTTCATCGTTTGTAAAATTTCCTTCTGCTTCTTTGCTATCAAAAGATTTATCATAGTCGAATCGTCGCTAGCCAGACACCCTGGCACTGATGCTAACGATGGACTGTCCTTTGGAAAAAGTAAAAGAAAAAGGTCATACAGTTACAGCAATATTTATCATAACTGCTGCGCGTGTAAGACTTTGCAATACCTTGGCGTCCGGACAAAGTGGCGACATATCAACCGCTATGTCATTGTAGTGATGCGGCAAGTGAGGCAAAGAGCTCAATATCCTCCCCAATAAGGATTCCGTGTTATGACTAGTAGCGGTGCAAAGATCCAACGTGCGATCTACTAAAATTAGTGACACACCTGACCGAGTCGCTAATTGCTGTCGTAAAAACAAAGACTTCGTCGTGATCGATCGAAGAGTAAAATTAAAACATCGAATTTTGCGAGGAGATACTAACTTTTCTCCTGTCGATAGCTGCTGGTAAATTTTCCAATTTCTCCGCAACATATTCGCTAAATTTTCCCATGAAATAAATATCCTCCTTTGCATTGAAGTGCGAAAAGAAACTATGCAAAGAAGTCACCAAAAATTCTACATCATCTTTGAGCTCTCCCGTTAGTTTTTCATCTATAGGCGGCATCAACTCGCCAAAAGGTGGTGTTACAAATAGATTTCCATTTATCGATGCGGTAAATATCGGCCTGTACATTATCTCTACACGAGGCTCCTGCAATTGAAAATACCCTTCACGCGTGCCCCTATCTTTTAAAATTTTACTCGATTAAGGATCATATACCCGTATGGGATTTCTGGAGCTCATCCAATTCAGTATGTCTTCCTTTAATTTGTCGTAGTTGCTCTCTTCTTCTTCGCGCGACAAGACGGAAGTATAATTTAACACGCTTGAGTGAGCTCCGCATACTATGATACAGCTTTCAAAAGTGTTCTTCTCTATAATCATTTTCAATGTACGTTGGTAGAATGACGGATCTGCCGACGTATAAACGATTACAGCTTTTCGTGTTCCTTTCACTTTGATGTACTGAAAAAAAGCAAAGTTTACTCTCTTCGGCGGCGATGACGGAAGGCCGGTGGTATACCTAGTCGAGTCGACTCGTTCGGGTGATTATTTGCTAGGAATGCTTACCCGAAAATTATACATGGCTAATTCGTGAACCGAGACAGCTCCGGCATCTTTTAACGATAAATACGCATCGTCTCCTTTATACCAATGAAGGCATTCCGCGGCATTATGATCGATGTACACGGCAGCACCTTGAATCACTGCAAATATATCTTTCCAACAAGCGTCTGCAAATTCTTGTACCTCGTTATGATTCATCTTGTACGCAGAGTACGCGTACGGAGTAGGAATGATGCAGTGCTGATTATACTAGTAAATATAAATTATGTTCACATAGAGAGCAATGGATCACACCAGTTTTATCTTATTATAGGTATTGTATTCATGCGAAAGGAATACCTATTATGTATGTATGTACATAGCTCCGAGTGTGACGTGTGCAAGGTTTATCGGGTTTATCGCGCAGCGATGTGCTAAAAAATTTGACAGGTAGGTATGTACCTACCTACCGTATGATGTATCATACGCGGTAGGTACTTTGTGCTTATCCTCCGCGATTATTTCAATGGGTTGCGCTATTCGTTCGCAGATGGCGCTGTTTGCGCGGCGTACAATTTCAAACTTTCGACACGCGAGTAACGCGCGGATTTCCGAGTTATGCGCAGTACCCGCCGTCCGTTTCGCGCGCGTCGTGTTTTGGCCTGAATAATTGCCCTTTTAATTCGCGACTCGGGTCGACCTTCACGGTTCTTCGATTGTCAGCGTTGCACGGTGATCGATGAAGCAGATGCGAAAATCCCTTAAAAATCAAAGTAAACGGAATAGTAAATACACGACATCTACGGCGCTAGAGTTTGACGCGAAACTGCGCGATGACCAAGGGCACGAGAATGGCTTCGTTCCTTCTCGCATTCCGAAAGAAAAATGGCTAGAAATTCGCGAAGACGAACGCGCGATTTCTATCGTTCACTCCGCTCGCGAAGAAATTATTCGAGCAGCTATGGTAGTGATATATGAAAAGTACCTCGAAAGGACTTTGTATCCGTTCACCGTCCATTACATGCGCTTGGAGTGGGAGAAGTATTTCAGTGCAAGTATAATTTACCAAAAATTTTTTCAATACGCAATCATCATCGTGAATGCAACACTCATCGATCGAATTCATTCGTCTCTCCTCGATGAGTATGATGATTTGTCGAAATAATTTATCGTAAATCTGTATCGAAAGGTACCTATCATCCGGTCGATGCAAGGAACACGCGACGTGGGAACATTTTTGCCGTATCTCCAAAATGATCCGTACCCCTACCGCATGGAATTTAATTACAGACTGTGTACTCGTCTCTTTCAGTCGATGTGTACGAAATGCTACCTCGATGCAACTCCAGAGTCTCTAACGGGGAATCGGATGGGAGACGAACAATCCGATTCGCTCTCCGGTGATTGCCTGTGCGATTACGGTACCGCTCGTCCGACACCTCCTTCGACACCGGAACCTTGTCCGGCCGATTGCTATGAACAAGAACAACCACCTTTGTCGGTGCTGGAAAATATGTTTAAATACCCGCTCGACAAGTCGGACGAACAGCTTCTCAAGACCGTAAGTAGATGGGCTGGTCGATGATAAAAAGTGATGAAAAAATCTGCGACAAGATTTCTAATATCGATGTGCTCAGATATAGAATGATCGCTGCTACGTCTGATCATGAACGAGCGATCCAATTTGAGCGATACCATTCGATCTGTATAAATTTAAATTGGCCCGATATTCTTATACCTATACATCGGATAAGAAATTGTGCAAAAGTTGAAACCAGTTATCCATCCTATTATACCTAATACACTTTCTTATACGCTTGAATTTGGCTCGTTCGAGCGAGGCCTGCGTCGTTCGAACTAATCGCTGGTTCAGATAAACTTCGACTAGTGGCGCCACTAGGTACTTTCGCGTGAAAAATATAACACCAATGGACCACAATGATATAATTGTTCGACATTCGTACAGTTGTAATTTCCCAGTCGAGTGGTTATTCGCGTATTTATATGTATAATATATACACAATAGGTGCATGAGACAATCTACCGAGTACTTGCGTATGCGTTGCGAAGGTGTTACCGAGAGAGAAAAAATTCAAGCCAAAAAATATCCGAGCTACAATATGTTGATAATACTATTGCACTCAGTGCTCCACCGCAACGATACCTACCTATATCGTTTCTTCAAAGTTAATCGATCTCGTGGATGGATCTGCCGGTTTATCACCATCCGCGTGAATTTTATTCCACGTATAACTATAATAAGTTATATGTGGGTACCCGATTTAGATGTTATCTCGGCTGTACTTGCAATACATAAATCTACAATCCCGTTAGATCAGTCTAGAGAAAAAACGGCAAAGAAAATTAATAATGATGCGATTTCACCATGAGTCACGGTTATATGGAATTTTTGTTCTCTCAGCAATCGCATGAAACGGTGAAACGGTCATTGCCGACGTGATTCGTACCACGTTCAATTATAGGTATAGATATCTATGTAATTGGTACGCTCAACTCGAATTATGAGAACTAGACGTACCGAGAAATCCCTAATCGAACGTGAGCGTTAAGCTCGGGTGATCACGATTGGTCGAACTTATACTTTCATAATATTTTCACGAGAATCGAGCCAAACTGTCGTTGATAAACAATCATCCTAAATATAACCACGCTTCTCCCAGCGCAACCGGGAGAAAGATGTTCCAGGCTTCGGTGAAGAAGGTTTCGCATACGCTTGTAAATGTGGCGCTCGTCCTTTGATGAATTTGACGGGAACCGATGAATCGTTATCGCGATAAAATTCGACCAATTTCCAGACTCTTCGTATACGTTCGGTTATGTATCGAGAAAAAGAAATCGGTCAAAGTAAATAAGTTGACGCATCGAAGGCGGGAAAATAAATATGTATTATATATATATGAGTGTATATCGCGATTACTCTTCCCCTTGGCGCGAGAAAAACTCGCCAGGCGAGACATTTATAATGTAAACAACAGAATAATATTTTCATTTGCAAACCGTGGTCGATCGGCATAGTCGGTTAAAATATATACTTTTTTATTCCGAATTTAGATTCGCCAACCAAACAAAGTCCCAATGCCAATTCGATTAATTCTCCTAAAAAATGTCTTCATTCCGAAAATAAAAGCGATGATGCCACCAGACATCAATATTTTCGCAGGAGTTGCTGACTCACTTTTTATACGCGTACGCAAAAAAGTGGGAGATTGAGAAAAGGTTGAATCACTGGAATGAAATGTTCGCGAGAGGTTTACCACACAGTGACGGTCCAACTGTACAAACCGGGGAAACCGTCTTGACGCGGTCTTTTTTTTTTTTTTTTTTTTTTTTATTGCCGCCAACGACTTCGATACGAATGTTCACCTACTTGCGCGGTGCATTGACACTCGAGGCTTGTCGTCTCAACGCGCGAGTATACGTGGCTTGTCGTTGCGAAATTAAATTTGTATTAATTGGCTCTCGTCCGCCGTCGTGCTCGTTGCTGAACTGGCATTAGACGCCGCGCTCTAGTGGAAGCAAAGATCGAGAACGATCTATCACGTTTCCGTCATTTTTGATACACGCCGTATAAGCGACGAGCGGTTACAGCGCGTCTTCTAGAAAATCGGTCATTCGAAAGACCATTTTTGTTGGATCGTACGTATGTAGGTATACCTACGTCGCATACGCAGACTCCGATATCGTGGACTGCTCCGACAATCGGAGAGGGACCTTTTTGACGATTTCGTCGATACCTCATCGCTGTCATTCCCGTTCCGTACACCCCCGATAAAAATTTCCAAATTTTTATTCTCCCGCACACGCGTGCAAGACCAACGCGGCAAAATCGCGAGGAAGCGATTGGCATGCGTGCATCAGCATACATTCGATGACTTATTTGGCAGAAATCCGCATCAATGGAAAATTTGTACCTAATTCATCGAGTGAGCAGCGCGATACGCGCGACGCCAAGCGATAGATATTTCGAGCAAGCGGGGCAAACGAAATGTCGGGGACGAATAAAATCTCTGCGGGTTTGACGAATGTATTCCACGAAGCTTAGCATTTTTTACCCGACGCACGCCGGTGTAGCGTGAATGAGGCGCGTTCGCATCGTTTTGTCTCGCGGCGGAACGTCGCGCGATAATAGACTCGCATTCGTGTCGCGACACAGGCGCAGAATTGAAACAAAAAATTTGGCGAATCAAAACAACTTTTCGTCACTCAGTGCGTAAAACTCGGTTTCACGGGCGTCCTCAACCCCGTCAACCTCGTATTTCACACTTAGTGACAAAAAATAGAATTCGTTCACTGAAAAAAGTATTTAGCTAATCCAGCTATACCGTATGTCTGACACAGCAAGCGCAACAGGAGCTGTAACCTAAAATTTGACTTCTCGGCAGTGTTTGGAGGGTGCTCAAGTCACTCACAAATAAGAAATAATTGACAGCTATCGAGAAATCAGACATTTTGACACTTTTCGCCCTTACGCTGCGCGAGCAGCGTTTATGAGTGACTCGAGCATCCTCCAAACACTGCCGAAGTCAAATTTTCAGGTCACAGCTCCTGTTGCGCTTGCTGTCAGACATACGGTATTTCTGGCTGCTTCAGACACAACTAGAAAAGTATTGCTAGCGTAGCAAGAATTCTTGCTATTGCGAAGAAAATTATCACTGCAATTACTATAATTTTCTAGCTGTGGCCAAATTTTTTTGAGTGTTATAAGGGCGTTTCGCGTCGTTTTAACTCGTGTGATTGCCGCACTCGCTTCGCTCGTGCGGAAAACTTCACACTCGTTGAAAACGGCGCTTCACGCCCTTATAACGAAAATATCTATGCCGTCGTTTCGCTGAAATGTTGCGCGCGGTAGGGAGGAGTACGGAGTTTCTACGTGGTGGGTCAGCGTGTGCGATTATCCCGTAGGTACTCGCGAGTCGAGCGAATCAGACGGTATAGGTATTTAACCATGTGAAAAAGTACCGTGCTACAAATTCTGTAGGTACGCCTCCGCAAAAGCGGGAGAGAGGTGGAGGGAATATAGTGTGGCAAGTTTTAAAAGCGTGCTTACGCTTTAAGAGTTCAATGATTGGGCCAATACTCCAACATACATATACATAGGTACTCGTATAACACACCATTTCGTCGCCACTTTCGAGAGATCCGCTACTCCCCGTCCTTTCCCTTCAGAGTCCTTGGAAAATTGGCGCGCGCCCGCTTCAGCGGCAGGACATTCATGCCTCGGTCGACTGATTCGATCGTTTTTCGCTGCCATGATTTGTAGGCGAAATCGGCGAGGTCTCAGGAGAAGGACAGGAGGAAGGGTTCGAAAAAGCGTCGAACTCGTGAATCCGCGAAAGAATCGAAAAAGGAAGTCAGTCGAGAGGAGGAAGAGCCGGGCGGTAAGAGCGAGGAAGACGCGGTGTCGATATTCAGCCGCACCGTCGATATGCCCAAGGACGAGCTTCCGGTAATTACACTCGAACGAACAACGATGAAATTCATCGTATCGACCCGGAAGTTCGGGATTGTTATGCCATTCGAGCCATACTTCTCGACTTCCGCTCGAGAGCTCGGCTTCTTGGAACTTGTTCGCGGTATCTGTAGAGCACAACCGCGAGAGCGCGACGTGGGCCAGAATTTGAAATCGGGATCGGAACATCTCAACTGATAACGTAGAGAGAGAGAGAGAGAGAGAGAGAGAGAGAGACTTTACAATCGAACGATATACCCGCCTGGACGAACGTATCTCCCCTTTTTGGCCGTTCTCGCGAACGGAACGAATATTTCTATGGAATATGCGGTACGGATGCCAAGAATAATACGAAGTTTATGTATTGCAGATACCAAGGTGGTCTCAGCAGCAGCGCACGAACGCCGACATCAGTCAACGGAAGAGTTCACGATGGGCAGCGGAAGGTGTGGTGCCCGCGCCGTTGGTGCGGCATCTGAGCGGTCTTCCGGCAAATCGGTGAGTACATCTATTGAAAAGTATCACTTATCGTATTAACTTGCGCGGGAACCGAAAAGTAAAGAAAAGTCGCGTTCGAATTTACCCCGCGTCTCTTCTGGTCGAACCGGGGACTTAAGGTCAAAGCACATCTAGGCGAAGCGAAGCGACGCGAAGCGCGGCTGTGCAACGCACACTTGGGCGAAGCGAAGCGCGACGAAGCGAAGCGCGGCGAAGAGAAGCGCGGCGAATTCTATCCCCTTCTCTACCAGGTATAAACAGCTATACCTGAAAATATCCATATATAGATACCCGGGTAGAGAAGGGAGAGAAGGGAAGCGCCGTGAAATGTCAGTCATTTTCGCCTTTTTCGCCTTTTTCATTCATTTTCGCCTTTTTCAAACTGATGAACGCAACGTGAAATGAGCCGTGTACATGTTTTGTTTTGAGAAATGGGCATTCGTGAGGAAAAATAGTATATGTCATTCGGCGGAAATCCTCGGATTTTTAAGACTGTGTTTATATAGATCGTAGCCTCCTCCCCAAATCATGCCTCGTGTTACTATCTAATTAAACACAGTCTGAAAAAATCTCGAATTTCCGCCTTATGATATAAGATACTATTTCGTGTGAGAAAATTCATTTCGTTAACGAGATCTATCTTGGAAAGGATTTTCGAATCGTTAACGGAAGTGATCGACGAAACTTTACATCCGTTAACGAATTACATTCCGTCCACGATAAACATTTCTCGCGGCGCTTCGCTTCGCGGCGCTTCGGTTCGCCGCGCTTCGCTTCGCCGCGCTTCGCTTCGCCGCGCTTCGCTCAAGTGTGCGTTACCTCGTAAGAATCAATGGAAATATAAAAGGTATCTTCGCTTCGCGGCGCGTCGCTTCGCTGCGCTTCCAGTCGCACAAGTGTGCTTATCCTAGGTCGCGGCGCTTCGCTTCGCTTCGCGTCGCGTCGCGTCGCGTCGCTTCGCTTCGCTCAAGTGTGCGTTACCTCATAAGAATCAATGGAAATATAAAAGGTAGCTTCGCTTCGCCTAGATGTGCTTTGGCCTTTAAGCGTCGTTCTCAGAGCTTCAACGTGTCGCCAGCGACACTTGGGTAACCAATAAGAATAAAGCCGCTTCTCCCCACTCTTCTGTCGCTGGCGACACGTCCCAAGTTGAATTTTATTTAACTTTTCTCTCCTGTCGCTGCGACAGTCGTCGATATTTAATATGGCAACTGTCGCAGCGACAGGAGAGAAAAGTTAAATAAAATTCAACTTGGGACGTGTCGCCAGCGACAGAAGAGTGGGGAGAAGCGGCTTTATTCTTATTGGTTACCCAAGTGTCGCTGGCGACACGTTGAAGCTCTGAGAATGACGCTTTAGGCTCCGTTCAGCTGCAGAGAGAGAGAGAGAGAGAGAGAGAGAGAGGGAGAGAGAGAGAGCACGCGCGCGCGTATCGGGTAGGACGCATTGAAACAGCACCCGAGAGCGGTCTTTCGTTGTCGGAGCGGTGCACGCTGAAACTGAAAATATCTATCACTTACCCCCCGTCGTGGCGTATTGGTTATATTTATACGAGATCCGGTGCACGCGTCTACGGGAAGCGTCAAATCGCGATGGTTCCATTCGAAGCGGCGAGAGTCGAGTGTGCATAAAGCTCCGATCACTCGGCGGAGGCTTCTTTGAACGTCGATCCTCCCGCGTTATGAATGTACGAAACGTACACGTTGATATTTTTAGGTAATTCGTACGACTCGCTCGTACCGATTGGGTGTGCTTTCGTGTTTCAATCGTATGTGACGTCCGAGGTGGCATTGGCTTATCCAGCGCGCGCGCGTTCAAATCTTCGTTTCCACGGTTGGACGCGGCGAAAGCCGTCACACACTCGAGAGCCACGCGCGATATTGATTCCAGAGCCGGTCACACATCTGACTTTTGCGCGAACGATAAGCTTCGTTGACTTCTCTGTTTTTTTTTGTATCCCAGATACGCGACGATTACAAAGAACGATCGGTTTTGTCACCCGCGAAAATTCAATGAGGGCGACGTAGCCGTCGAGTTTGGAAACGTAGATGTGTATGTAGTGCATATTATGTAGTGCGAGGGACGAATACACCACGGTACTCGGATTCAACGATCGCGTCTGCGATTTCACACTCATTCTCCATTTCCTATATCGCTTGCATAATTATCCGGTGTAGCAAGTACATACGCCTTCCCGCGTGGGGCCTTCGCTCGCTTCACAAACAGCGGCTAGGTAATCGACCCGTTAACTTGTTCGGTTTATCGACACGTGGCGTTGTGTTTGCACTGCAATCGATAGTACCTACATACCTATACTCGCGTATCTACATCGCGAACTTCCTCGTTTCATCCACCGACCCGCCGTTTCTGGTATACGAGTTTACCTCGCTTATCTGTACGTCTCGCGTGGTCTGAGATACGTACACGTATGTATATATATGATGTATATATATCGTTTACAACGCCGCCCGGCGCTTGTTTGACAACGTACCCGCCGTACAGATAAAGTTTCAGCGGTGCGGACAGCCGACGATATCGTCCGAAAACATCCGAATTATTCGATGTCATTGACGAAAATTCCGCTTGCACTCTCGGCGATAATTTTCTCGTGGCGGCGAATTGTTCATTTCTCGTTCGAGGGAGAGCTCGTTGCGAGTTGCTGCAATGCAATCCGCATTCGAAGCTAACGGTATGCGTTCTGCTTCCGAGATCTCATTGTCGCGACACTGCAAACTTCCGTCCGACTCTCCAACGGGCAATTCTTTCTTTCACGCGCGCGCGTAAAGAGAGTGTATGTAGGTAGGTACATAGGTACATAGGTATATCCCCAGGCGTACCTACGAACAGAGTTTCTTCAAGAACGATATTCACCGATCGCGCGATGCAAACGCCGCACACACGATTCACCGCAAAGCTCCGTATACAGTACGTCAAAAGTCCTGAAAAGTCACCCTCGACGATTTCTCAAATCCCCAACACGTCGACCCGACTTTTCACGACATCCTTCGTGTAGACACCGCACGGTTCGCATTGACATCGCCATTGTTTTCGCCTTTCGCGAGATACCCACCGCACACATCTCGAGCGCAGTGTCGCGCGCCGCGCCGGTATGGCAGCGGCCGACTTTCGCCTTCACGCCGAATAATATGTATGTAGGTAGGTTTGTTGATACGTAGCGGAAACATTCCAAACAGCGCGCGAACGCTCTCCAAGTGTCAACAATATTTTTGGACGGTACGGTGCGTGCCTGCATACCCGAAGCCACTCGCACGGTGTCGGCGTATTTTCCGAGTAAAAACAATTCGGAGGAAGACGACCTCCTTGGCATTCCCTTTGCGCGTTGCCCCGCGAGGAAAGAAAAGTCTCGTCGCAGCTCAGCCTCCGCTTCAATCGCGCGCATTCAGTGATACGCTAATCCAGCTCACGCTGGGCCCGAGCGCGGTCGTTCGCCTGGACAAATGGCACGGTGTACCTGTTTGCCTTGAGCTGTACAAATACTGTTTTTTTTTACAATCCACTACTCGAGTATATACTATATATTTTTTTTACGCGTCCGATATTTGTACGTTCGCGTGCATACGCGCGCACATCGAGTCTATCATTTTCTCGTGCCAATCGGTTGGTCGATCGCGCGATTAGCATCGCTAATGGTTGTCTCTTGCCGTATCTAACGATAATAACATCGTGCACTCCGTCGTCGGGCGTAGTAGGGAAGTGAACGATGCTCGCGTGTGAGACTCATCATCGACTCGGTCGCGCGACGACTCGTATTGTTTAACGTCGAGAAGGAGACGGAAGAGAGAAGGCGAATCGCGAGAGACATCGGCGTCTACGAAGTCACGCATAAATGGAAAAATTGATATGCATCGTCGTCGTCGTCGTCGTCATCGCGTGGCAGCGGAGAGTATCGCGCGGAGAAATCGCCTTTCGCGGGCTCGCCGCGGGAGTGTGTCGGACACACACACACACACACACACACACACACACACACACACACATTCTGGATTCGCGCCGAGTGAACGACCTTCGGCACTTGACGCGGCGATATACATAATTCGCGCGTTTTATCAGCGCCTGTACACGTCTGGCGAATTATCCAACCTCCGATACGGTATCACATCGCCGATAATTCGTACGAGTCGTATAGCCAAGACGAACGGATATACGCATTTCGCGAAAAACGTCTATTGCAGGGTCGAGTTCCGAGCGATCGCTCGTCACTTTTCACGTATACAATATATGTAGGTACCTACGCGTATTATTTAACGACGGGCGCCTCTGTAGATCAGCGGAACACGCGAGAAGCGTGATGGCAACGCGCGATCGTTGAATGTAACGTTTGCGGACACACGAGCGTGCAAGCGCGAAAATAACGAGGCGACGAGGGGGAACGGCCAAGTTTCCTATTCTTCCTTCGACACTCCGAACGCGTAGGCGCTTACATCCTCGTCGACGAGTCTCGTATAACGATAGGAAATAGACTTTTCAGCAAAGTCATCGCACTAAATTTACCTACGTTCGGCTCGAGAGGCATGAATATATGTATACGTAGGGTGACTATAGTGTTGTACTCGTATCTCTGTACGGTACTACAAACTTGGCGGTGCTATGCTGGATACTCTATTCGAATATGTACGTACCTACTCGTACATACATACCCATCTAGTTTCGAGCGGAGAGAGCAGATATCGAAATATGTTTTGAATCTAAATATATAGGTACCTAGAGTGTAATTTGTTTTTATCATTGCATCATATCCGTGCTTACGTCTTTTCGGGCTGATTTATATCTCATCGAGATATCGTCGAATGTGTCGACATCTCCGAAATCCATCGGGTGATCGATTCCACACATCTGCCGTATTTTCTCGCTCTAATTCTAGAGATCGTAATCGCGCCGCTAAGCCGATATGTATTTCGAAGCGAACGTATTTCGGTGTAGCGAGCACGACTTGATTCCGATCGAGAGACATCTCGCGATTCCGTCGTGGCTTCCACCGCTTCGTGGCGAGTGCTCGCAAACTCGTCGACGAAGTGGCCCGAATAATTTTTCCCGGCAAATTGTATTCTCGCGGCCGGGGTGGCGGATGGGTGGAGTCAGAGAAGACCGACATTAAACTGACATCAGCTCTGCTTCGATGCCTCCATCCCGATACATCGACCCGTGCCGGGCGCGATTGATGCGCGGAAAAATTGCTGGCAGTGCCGTGAAAGAGCTCGCATCAATCTATGCCGGTGAACCGACTCGTAGTTTTTCGACGTCGAGGCCGATATCCCGCGAGTAGATAATACCACACGAGACACTGACGCGTGCGTATCCCCTCCGATAGGTACAACACTGACAAGTATTGTGCGAAGGCATCGACTCGAGGCATCGGTTTCGAGCGTTAGGCCGGGTGTCCACCGGATCGGGCCGATCACAATCGTCCAGATTTCGATCGCACGATGAAGATCGTTCACATATGTACATCTTAACCGGTACGTGTCCACCAACTCGATTTCAGTTGTGACCGATTGCCTGGATTCGAACTCATCTCGCCCGTCTTATCTCGTCTATTTTTTCTCTGGTGATTTATCGGGGAAATCTCGCAAGAGAACACCGAGTTGTCGATGTATATTTGAGGAAAGAAGAATCTCTCACTCGTAAAATCGTTGATATCTCACGTCTCCTTCGAGATATCGACCCGACAAATGTGCTTACCGTAATCAACACAAATACGTTGAGACGAGGTCGAACGATCGATTCCAAAAAAATAGCGATTTTTGAAAAGTATCAGGAGTAGGTACTTGTCGTTTTGAATTTTTACAAAAATTGAAGATATGTTGTTGAATCTCTTACGAATAATATGTGGAAATATAATGATATTTCCCCTGAGAATACATCTATCGGCCAGCCGATGATCGCGGCATTTTATCGCGTTGAATAACTTTCTCTTTGGATCAACTCAATTTTTCGATCAGTACACCATCACGCCAGGGATATATACATGTATCTAGCTTACGCTATGGCGATTCGTCATCATAGCGCGAAGAGATCAAGTCCCTCCTCTCTCTGATGCGAGTCTTGTTGTCACGGTCCGTCGTAAGTGCCGTAAAATTGTACAGAGTTCGCGCGCGGAAAGAGGCAAAATGAGTGGTGAAAGAGAATAAAATAATGAAAAATATATTGATTTTGTGCGGGAGTGCAGTTTTCCGTATGACTTGCGTCATCCTGACTATACAGATGACTATGATTATTGATTTATGACTATTGTAAAAGCAGGAAATGTTTCATTTTGACCTGTCTCATACCGTCGACCGATTTCGGAGCGACAAAGCACGCAAAAACTGTTGTCTCTCAATTGCATGTGTCCAGCGTTGACGAACGTTTTTTACATGCCACGTTCGGGCTTCTGTCGGTAAATTTGAGACGCGTCAAAGGAGCTTCGAAATATAACGGTATTTATTACCGTGGGCACTGTAGGAAATGACTCATTCTGACCTGCCCCATACCGCCTGCCTCGCTGTTGCGACCGATTTCGGAGCGACAAACTGTACAGGTCAGTTGCGGGGGTATTATTGCACCATATGCACCATGCGTCTACCTGTTGTGCCGTACTCAGGTATCAAGGACGGTCAATTGACCCCTAACCCCTATCACCGCGAAGTAGGTTAGTTGTACTTGCAGGAAACAAACCGGAAATGCTGATGGGGTATCATCGATACAACTCCATTGCTCCATAACATTTAAATATTTAAATATATGTTCAATTTTATTAAAAAATGCCTTTCTAAATTTGTTTGGTTTTATTCTAATGGTGCCATGTTCTGGACGCCATGAACCATGAACGAAAGAGTGACCTCAAAAAAGGCTGTTTTTTAGCCTATTTTTTGGACCTCGCTAGCGACCTGGAGAAAAATTATAAAAATATGTTATAGGTATCAAATTACTCGTCATTAAAAACCAAAGTGAGCGTCGTTTTTCGTTTTTTGAAAATTTAAAAAAATGACCCCCATTTAGCGGTTTGAAAGGCCCCAAAAAATTAAAACATCGAAAATACCACTAATTATAAGATCATTTTTCATTGTATTTTTTCTATAAAATAAACCTTACAAAAGTAAAATCACGTATTTTCTTGATTCATAAGGGTTAATGTGGATGAAAAATTCACCCCAAAGCTCTCCCATGGGGTGAATTCATCCCCAAAACATTAAGAAAAATAAAAATATATTTCTGAAATTCCGAAAAAAAATACAATGAAAAATGTTTTTATAATTAGTGGTATTTTCGATGTTTTAATTTTTTGGGGTCTTTTTAACCCCTAAATAGGGGTAATTTTTTGAAATTTTCAAAACACGAAAAGCGATGCTCACTTTGGTTTTCAATGACGAGTAATTTCATACCTGTAACATATTTTTATATTTTTTCCCCAGGTCGCTAGCGAGGTCTAAAAAATAGGCTAACTTTGCGGTCACTCTTTTCTTTTCTATTTTTGCTGACTGACGGGCGTTGTCCCACAAAATCGATGACTGACCATTTTGTTTATTTGTTTGATATAACATTTAATACCCTCACAAAAGTTTTGAAGTGTAGTAAACGAATTGCACAGTATTTATTTTTTGCACATACATTGCGGCCGACTGACTAGCTCCGTCCCCACATTCAACTGACTCTCATAACTTTTATTTATATGCAATATATACAAGTTGTATATCGATTTTCAGCCTTAGTAAATTCATTTTGTTACGTCGGCAGGAATGACAACTTCGCTGGCGTCCCTGAGACACCTGTTTCAAGTTTCGCTTGACATACTTTCGCAGTATGTTTGTCTACACAACCATTGTAATAAACTATAAAAAAAACTAGGCTTAGTAAATTCAGACTTTTTTTTGGCTCCGGCTCTTGGACTATAACTGGACCGAGCGGTGGTTGTTAGGGTTTCCTAGTTTTCCGATAGACCATCGGTCGGAATTCGTCGCTACTTCTATCTAATTATAAGTGGATTAAGTAGCCGACGGCTAGCGGTTCCGGGAAATTATACATACATTAATTATATATATATTATAAAAGCCACACAGCCCCTGCTTGGTCTTAACACTTCCATAACTTCAATTTTGAAAATGAGAAACGATAAATTATACATTTAACCCTTTCAGTCACGACTTTTTTTTGATCAGGTGAAAAAATATTTGATTAGTGATTTTGGATCACTGGAGGTGCTATAACCCTTCACTTGAAAAATTGATCTTTCGCTAAATGTGACTAACGCACTTCAAATGGGATGCCATCAGTTGACTACATCATTTTTAAGTGGCAAAACGCAATCAATTCCGCATAAACGGAGTGTAGACTCTTATGTCGTCACGGGACTGTGAACTCATTAGAAGCCTGGGCCCCCTTTCTCGAACTCGCTCGTATCTTTGCGTGCATTTAGCCAATAGACCAATCGAGATCAAGTATTCCGTTGTTGTGGGGGTCCTGATTGGTCTACTCGCTAAAGGCGCGTCCTGACTGAGTCGACAGTGTCGATCGACAGTGTCGATCGACAATGTCGACTCAGTCAGGACGCGGTTTTCGATGTTCTGGTCGACAGTGTCGATCGACACTGTCGACTCAGTCAGGACGCGCCTTAAGAAACGTATACGTTTCTCTTGCGAGTGACTCGAGAAAAGGGGCCCTGTACTACAACCCATTTGCACCATGCGCCTACCTGGCGTGCCGTACTCAGGTATCAAGGATGGTCTCTGCCGCGCGAACTCTGTAAAATTTTGCTGTCCGCCGCGAACTCTACTTGTCCGCCGCGGCAGTCCGCCTTCTGTTTGACTGGGATAATGCAACATTACTTGCTACAAATTTCGTTCGCTCGCGAGCGCGCGCGCGCGCGTTGTACAACCGACTCCGCGAAAGGAACCGGCGGTGAGCGTAGAACGTCTCACCCTCCTCCTCCTCCCCCCCCCCGCTCGTTCTCATGCACCGCGACGACGCGCACACCGTTATCACCCTCTCTCTAACGCGTGTACCTATTTGGGTTAATCCGCCGACGAAGTGGTTGGCGGGGCATCCTTGACGAGCTCCAGTTACGTCACTTTTTTTTTTCTTCGGCTGATAAAGCCACGCGACAGGAAAAGTGGTTCCTCGCGGTGAACTCAACGAGCCGTTCCGTCTCCCCGTAGAGAAATGCCGATCGGAAGTGACCGTGTGCTTTTCCCGACGAACGAAGGGTATCGAGGGCGCGCTGCCAAAGGGTTTTCGAAATAATTAATACACGTTGTTTACGCCCTTTTGGAGAGTCCGCCCCGGATGCTGGAAATGTATTCAAGATGAATGAAGGCTGCTGATGAAGGCTATACGCAACCGTCGGAGCAGCTCTCGACTCTCGAAAGAAACGCCCCGCCTGAGTTTCTCGCATCGCGTATAGTGACTTAGAGATTCCTCGTACATCATCATCGGCCGAGAGATCAATCGATCCTCGGTATCGCGAGCGTGTGCTCTCGATTCGACTATCGTGTATCGTGCCGCGCGCGGTGAACCACCGTCGCCGCGCGTTTCGATAACATGAATCGTGTGAAAGAAATAGGCCATCGTAGAACACGAGAGGATCGAGAAATAGAAACGAGCGATAGGTATATTATCGTAGCGAGATGATGACCGCCCTCTGACAAAAAATGAACGTAGGATATCGCACTGCGGCGAATCGTCGTCGCCGCGCGTCCCGGTGATATACGAATCCGATCGCCCCCTCCAACGATCAGAAATCGCATTTGCCGCCACCACCTTGGCACCTGCCGCAGCCTCTAACTCGTTTGCGAAAGCGCACGCGACCGCCGCACGCAGGTATAAAACCGCACACCGCGCCTGATTTTATACGCTTGTTTTGTCAACGGTCTTGCGGACGATCACCCCGCCCTCTCCTCCCTCCTGCATGGGATACGTCGTGATACCGGCATTCCGTATCGCAAGGAGCGTGGTCCCTTCGCGCGACCGTGAATTATTTACCTATAGGTACTCTCGCGCGGGGTTCGAAACAATCCGTCTCCCGCACCTCAACTATACACCTACGCTGCGCGAGTACCCGACAGCCGGTTACAGTTATCCACGCGACGGTAGAGTAGCCGCAGGGGTTCCACGCTAGCGGCTAGAATCATCATCATCATCATCATCATCTCCGACAATGCCGCGGGTAGGTATATCCGTCGAATGTGACTGTGAGCAATTTTCGCACGCCATAACGCGAACGCTAATGGAAGGTGCAGAGCAAAGGACGAATGCAAAAGTTCCCGTCGCTCCGATGGCGAAGTTTCCTCTGCGGTTGACGACCGTGCGTATTCCCGCGCGGAAACACCGGAGAGAATTCGCGGGAAATTGTTGCGTGTCTTTCATTTCTGTCAGCGCTCGCGCTGTGTGCTCTACTCGTGGAATGTACATACCTACATATGTGTACGTACCTACCTGTATGTGTCTCGGCGCATGTGTACTTTCTACGCGTATCTCGCGTACAATATGTCTTTCGTCGAAACTTTGTATTCACGATCTTGGCGGGCTCGACCGACCGACCGACCGACCGATTTCGCTTCGTTATTACACCTATACATACATGGGTAATTCGCGAGTTGCGCACTGAGAAAAAAAAAGATTAAAATTTATTCCGTTAGAAGGATAATCTGAGTACGAAAGGTAAAACAGATCAAAAATTATCCTTCCAGGGTATAAAATTTAACCTTCCTTAGAATAATTTTCAATCCACTTTACCTTTCGTACTCAGATTATCCTTCTAACAGAATAATTGTTAATCTTTTTTTTTCTCAGTGCGCTCCGCCCCTGAGAAAAAGAAAGCCGGGTCTCGGACGCGAGCTTAACGATATTTGCATTTATCGTTGATCACGATGTCGCGTCGGGAAGTTGTCGGGAGAGAGCTGCACGTGCTATAGGGTGATTGGGTAACTGCACAAAACAGATAGAGTGCCATCTGTGGCACGCACCAAGCATTAAGCAGATGCCCGTGGTATAAGCGCTGTTTACACGTTATTTTGGATAATAATTGAAGTGTTTTACCTATGAGATTTAATCAACATGGCCTAAATTATAAGAGAATGTTGATTTCAAAGCATTCAAATAAATTCTTTCCGTGGAAAATCGTTATCAAAAGGTAAATACAAGCAGCGCCACCAAGCTGGGTTTCTTGGCGAAACTTGGATGTACATTCTCTATATGTACATGTGTAACACAAACAACAGCTACGTTTGTGGAAGTACGCTAAAGCCCTATTCGAAATTTATTTATCCCTTCGTCGCGCTAGGACTCGTCCCCCTCCTCTCCTCCATCTCACCGGATAACCGTGCGACGTTATCATCCCCTGACTGAATTTCAAGTACAAACGCGCGCGATGCAAATGTAGCCCCGCGTGACCGAGACAATAGCCCGCGCCGATAGAGTTACTTCCCCAGGGATGAGCATCCGGATAAACTTCGACACGGGTTGTAATTATTTCAGCCCGAAGACTTGATTTGAAACACTGCCAACTTGTTTTGACGTTTGCTCTTGATTGTCCTTGCTTTATTCAGAACAGAACGGAACGTTCGAGGAAGGGGAAGATCGGACGGGATACATAGGTACACCATCCCCCCATCTCCTTCTGTCTCCCTCCTCATCCTCCGACTCTGCGCGCGGTGTACTTAATGCCAGAGCACACAGTATCAGGCCGGGTTTTTACACATTAATTCGAAGCCACTGTCGTCCAACTTCAGCACGAATACAAAAGCGCGCGTAGACCATGGCCGTGCGATCCGCGTATGCTGAAATCATAATATAACGAGGATCGCCTATAAATTCGCCGAGGAGTTCTACTTTCTCACGTGACATCCGAGATTGGCTCCGCCAAGTTTTTCTCGTCTCGCCGCTCGCCCGTGATGGAACTCTATCGAATCACGAATGTGCAGGCGGCAAGTTCGTTCGACCGTGTGCACAGAGAACAAAATAAGAATTGGATCTACTGAAAATCAGTTGCGGGGTCGCGCGAGTAATTATTTATTTATTCTATCAATGAAATCAAGGAAGAAATATCAAATTAACATGAAGAAAAGATTTAATTAACGTAAATAAATAATTACTCACAACACGTTGTTATCAGTAGATCCAACTAATTCTTTTTCTCCGTGTAAGAAGAACGTACGAATCTGCCATCGCTGATGTATCGAAAATAATTACGCGTACAAGTATAGTTGCACTACGCGTCAACGTTGAGGCGAGAGAGACAATCTACTTCCGAGCGCCCTTTGTTGGTTTCCCAAGTCACTCTTTATCGGGGGAGCGGTATTGTCCTCTTTCTCCCTCGTTTCTCCCTCTCGTTCAGGGTAGACTCGCAGAAGTGGCGTCGCACTCCAGATTGTGGATCGGAAACTTATTTCTCCAGTGTCAAATCTTACGGAGGAATTGTTTCTCCGTTTATCCTTATCTCCTTTGCCCGGGTTCATTCACGGGGTGGTAGTCCATCCCCGTCCCGATAAGTGTAGCGTTCTCGAACGCACAGACTCCAACCGAGGATGCAAACGCGCAACCCAAGGCAACGTATCGTCCTACGGATCGTATCCTCGACGAGATGCCGTACCTATATGTACGTGGACGGCGATATGTACGGGTTGTGTTACTCGAAGAGGCGGACGCAACGTCAATCCCGGCGACCGACCGTTGATCTGCGAAATCGACATGTACTCGCACCCCTACTTACCGGACAACCGGTTGTCATACCGCGTCGTATGTATTCCGAAACGCGACGCAAGGTACACCGCCGATTAGATGCGGGTGCGTGCCCCTTCGGAGTCGAGTCGCGCGCGACTACTCGCTCCGCAATGATATCGGCGAAACACCACGCGCGCGCGAGAATCGCTCCGGAAAGCAACGTTATCGTCGATGCGAGTCGAACGCGACGATACTTATCGGGGTCTATCGCACAGAGAGCGCGCCGATTTTTTCACCCGCCTTTCTACCGGAAACCACGTAGCGGCGGAAGCCCGATTACGCGATTCGCCGGTCGATCGGACACAGCTAGCGCGGCACAGGACAACCCGAAGGACCGTGCGAGACACGTTTGTATGCGGTGGGTACGTAGTCGCGATGGAAACGAAATCGGCAGTCCGAGACACGCGCGGACACCTAACAAAAAAGCAAACTGATACCGACCTCTTCCTATACCCCTACCACGTTTCATTTATTTATTATAATAAATTTCATTCGATTCTGAAGCCCGGCTACCGGAAAACCGCGATGTGGGTGGATAATGTATCCAGGTGGATCATTCGACGCCTGTATCGCGCGCGGCTTCTAAACTCGCACAAGTTGCTCCTTTTAATTAAACGTTCTCTCGCGACTCACGGTTTGTGCCTGTTACCAAGGGATAGAAGAGGACGGGCGAACTCGGTTGCAACGAAGCGCGACGGACGATCGGTGCTCACGACGCGACGTGCTGTAGAAGGAAACGAAGAGGATGGTGGCGAGAGAGAGAGAGAGAGAGAGAGAAAGAGGAGAGAGAGAGAGAGGAAGCGAGGGCGAGAGTGTGGGAGCAACCCGCGCGGTGGTATACGAGAGAGTGTAGGTTACCGAAGTGCCCCTTTTCTGAGAGAGAGAGAGAGAGAGGAGTGAGATGAGAAGAAGAAGAAGAAGAAGCTTTTATTTGGCACTAGGGCGGGCCCTCTAAGTGCCTGCATAGAAAGATACAGTAGGGTAGATACGGCAGAAAAATAAGTATTAATAAATGAAATATCAATAACAAAATTGAAGTAGGTAATATAACTTAAGAATAATAGGTATAGTGATAGAAGGAAAGATAATGAGAATGAAAATGATAGCGAGATGATAATTATGGCGGTGATAATGGTAAATGAATAGTTAGGTAGGGAAAAGTAATGCTAGCCCTGGGGAGCAGCTAACAAAGAGAGAGAGAGAGAGAGAGAGAGAGAGAGAGAGAGAGAGAGAGAGAGAGAGAGAGAGAGAGAGGAACTCATATCGAGTGTACGCGGCCGAAAAGGACAGTGTTCTCGGTTCAGCGTAGAGGGAGGAAGGGGGAGAGTAGGAGCACATTGGTCGCTGTACCGTGGGAGAGCGACGGAGAGGGATAGAAGTGGAGGAGGACCGACGAAGAACTGTTTTGGCCAGGAATGGACGGGCTTCACTGGCGCCCGGTTGTCTCTGGTAGGGAAGCAATCATTTACGATGATTCAAATGCGAGAGACGGAGTTGCAGGATGTAGCTGTAGAATAGAATAGAATAGCATTTCTTAAGCTCTAGGGGCGTGCCTTCTGGGAGCTGACGAGGAGAGAGAGCTGTACGGGGGTGCTGTTCCGAAGTCTTGAGCGCTCGCGTGAAATTCGCGCCACATCGATATCGCAACCGTACGAAAAATGAGAGGGAAAAATAGGGAAAACGCGCGATCCTCCAGGATGAAGGATATTGGGGGAATTTTCCAAATTTCTCCGATCGATCGGCCGCAATTCGCTTGACGTCGAATCCGTTGAATGAGAATCGACGAAGGAAATGACGGAACACGGGGTACCCTCGTAGAGTCCGTACATCCCTGAAGCGGGGCACGTTGGAGCGAGAGAGCTGCCGCAAAAATTGACGCGCTAGAAGGAGCTAAAGATATGCGCCGCAAGGGTATAGGCAGAGCTCACCCGGCACGAAAGACCCGACGATTTCGTGTCGGTGCGAGCAGCGCCGACCAACGGTTGGCCGGCCAGGGGAAGAAGGACGGCAAAACTCATCCATGGAATATTCCGCTGAACTCTGGCGGAGTCGGGGAAATATAGCGACGGCATGGAGAAGGGGGGAGGGACAAAAAGCATGTATATACGTGCGCGCGCGCACACACACGCGTGCGTGCACGCACTGCGCGCGACTGTGTTGGAGCGTGAATTGGATTTGGTTGAAAATAGAGAAGAAACATACGCGTCGACAGTGGCAGAGCGAGCGCGATGGGACGTTGTGCGGTAACGAGTTCCGATCGAGTTCCCGCGATTCTCTCGCTCGTTGCTCGCATATTGTCCCTCTTCTTTCTCTCCCTCTCGACGTCATTCGGGAACGTTTGGATGACGTTCGATTTCTGTGTCGAGCATCTACGCCCACCGCGATATACGGGTACACGCGTAGGTATGCAACGGGAAGACGACCGCGCTATTCGCGGGACGCCCGTATGTACTCGTATAGTATGCACGTACGTGTATAGTTAGCATCGCGGTACAGCCTGCGGGACCTTGTTATCGAGCGAGCTTTATCGGAAATATCGCCAAGGTCGAATGGTTAGCCCTGTCTAGTGGCGTCCCTCGTGCGATGGACGGCCGAGATAATCCCTCCCCTCGTCTACCTATAGGATCGAAGAGTCGGAGAAAGTGTCGCGTGGAACGGGAGAGGCGCGAGGGACGCGATAGACGTTTAGGGTACGCGCAGTCGTACGGGCCACGCGAAATCGACCCTTTCTCAAAATATCACATTCTTCGTCTCCCCTCTTTTTTTCGCGATTTCGCGATATGTAAATACCTATTCCCCGTTAGTCTTCGAGTACTTTGGCTTCGTTGCTCCTCGAGGAAAAATATCTGGGGATATACCTATAACACGCCTCGCTCGATTTTTCTGCGGAAACTGTAGGATCTCGTCGAACGCGGTGACTGAAAATTGCTTCGTTGCCATTCGCTATCCATGCGCGATCGTTGATTCGAAACTACCTGGGCATGACGTATCTCGCCCCTCACACACAGCAGTCGGATGATATCGTTTCGAGTACCGTCAACGATGTGCTTCCCGTGCCCCCGCGTACCGAGATCGAGTCGAAAACGAAGTAAAGAGGGGGATGTCCCGTACTCGTATACGCGTCCCATATGCCGCGCACGCGTAATAGAATTGCAAATTTACCCAGCTTATACCGATTATTCGTCCTACAGAGCTCTTGAAACGCCAGCGAATAACTCGACTGGCGACCACGTGGTAGTTTACTCCGCATCGGATGGCGCAATGTCATATGACTGGAGTAGCGCGAGTTTCGGATGTGCAAAACAAATTTTTCCTAATGCACGATATCATCGTAGTGACAAAGTATGTTTTAAAGTAGTAATAAATATAGAGTTCAAGATCTAGGAAGAATAAATACCTACGCCTCGCGTGAAGATCATTCGTACCTACTTTGTTCACGGCGGTCGTAATCTCAATCCTGATAGGTACTATCCGAAGCAAGACAATTTTCCATGCGTACACGTGCGAATGTGTTTGCGTGTATGTATACAGAACCTGGACGTACATAGATTGTCAGCATCCCCGAGCGGCCAAAAAATTCGTGTAAACTTCCTCGTTGACTTTTATACGAGTAACCGACCGTGTTGGTTTTATACTTTTATAGTTTTATCAATCGAAGAAGCCTATCACATTGTCGACGCGCTTCTAACTCGGAGAACTTTTTTTAACCGAGCGATCATCTCGGCTCGTATTTTCCATATCCGCGGGGCGATCTCACTTTTCCGTTGGGTAGGATATTATACATATATTATGTACGATATGTGTATGCGCGTACGTATACCTAGGCGTGACGCTGGATCCACGCGCGTTGATGATAAATAACAATAATAATAATTTAATAATGGAGAAAAGTCGCGAACCGGCCTACCTACCTATTCCCCCCGCTCGTGCATCCGCACGCGATACCTACAACCGGTCACGAATACCAATTTAACCTAATTAGGACACCTCCCACACATGACGTACTTTGATAACAGTGCTTTGGTAGATCCTGCCCCGTGTGGTGTGATGTACGAGTTCGTGCCGTATAACCGTATCACGATGCTCTCCTGACGATTGTCCTCTCGCGAGTGGGAGGGGGAGGCAACCCAGTGTATAGGTACGGACCGCGCGTCATGCACAACAGGTGCACGCGGGTTGCTCGTTCCGGGTGGAAGTGAATCAGAGTACCGGGGCGGAATCTCGTTTAGACGATTCGGGAAATGGCTCGATCGTCTATTCAACAATATTTATTCGAGACGGTCTAGCGTTCATTTCAATTTTCAATTCGTCATTTTCTACGCGCATAGTTGCAAATACCTTGATGTGAGAAAATCAATCTCAGATGCAGTTGAAAAAATTAGACTGGCGAGCTCTCAATCAGTCAGGTCGATGATCTGCGAATCTGATAACCGCGGATATGTGATGCGATCGTTCCGTGTAATGAATGAATACAAGAGGCGTGGGGAGGGGTGGGGGAGGGGGGGGGGATAGCACGGCAGCCCATACGCTGTGTAGGTACATATGTATGTATCTCGAAATTCCGAATTAGCGCTGTCTCGATGCGGCGATGAAAATCGGTAGCGCACACGACCGGGGGAGATCACTGTGCATCCGCGAACGCGAATAGATACGCACGTACCTAGGTAAATATAGGTACATCGTCGCTACGTCACGATGTTTTTTATTCACCCGTCTCAATCGCACGACGGACTCGACTTACCGGGGATATCATTTCATCGCACCACTCCTCGCTGCTCATATCGACGTTCCGTGCACAATCGGACGACAAACAATCCCTCGCTCGTGCGCGCGAACGCACGCCACGCAATCTCTACCGCGAGCGTATACGTATACGTTAACGACGTTAAACGATAATTCGGCATTGTTTCGACTCTAGGAAAAGCATAAAGGGCCGGTTATTCGGTGGAAAGCGGAACGCGAAACGAGCGGCTAATTAAATGCGCGTTGCTTGGCTGCGGGGTGTGGGAGAGCGACGTGAAGAGGGGTACGCTATAACTATGTGTGACTAAAGAGAGAGAGAGAGAGAGAGAGAGAGAGTGTTGGGGCGGGGAGTATTAAAGGACGATGCGCGGTGTGTGCGCGAAAGCGGGAGGAGGGGTAAGACCAGGAGCGAAAGAGAAGAAGATCGTAGGGACGTGTACGTGTGTGTGTACGGGCGTGCGTGCATGCGCGCCTGCCTTTCGGGCAGGGATCGTAAACCCGTCGTGTTTACAACATCTGGGCCAGCATCGTCGTATAACCGCATGCACGTGCACTATTTATAGTTAGGTACTCGGATGATCATTGATGGGAAACTCGTGCTTTCTCGTCGAACGCGTTTTCGGCAGTCTCCTCGAGAGGGTTTCGCGACCCCTCCGCGATGTATCAATAATATTATACATCGATCCGAATATCGGTAGAAAAGATACGCGGGTCTCGAGTTGGCCGTCTCGATTATCGACTCGCTACTTGTATAGCATAGTAGGTATACAATGCAGAGCCTGCTCCACTGCTCTTTCCCACCTGAACCCACACGCTGCAGCATCGACAACGTGAAATTCGAACTCGCGCGCGGAGCGAGAGTGCAGCGCACAGCCGAAGCATAGATGGTACACAGTATGTAGGAGGGAGAAAAAAATCTCTCCGAAGAGAGATATTCATCCAATTTTCCGCTTTCTTTCCACTTTTCACTTCTCGTTCCACGATTCCCTTTCGGCGAACTCTGTATATCTAATAGCCGAACGAGCCCCTTTCCTTCCAGCGCGACGATTTCGCAAGAGAAACGGAAAGAGAGAGGGGAGAGGAAATTCGTGGAAGAGTGGGAGTTAGCGTGCCGGGGGCTAGGGAGGGAGTGAGGGAAAAGAGAGACTGGCAGGTTGGAATTGACTTTTTGTCAGGCGCCAACGTGTCAACGCGATGCGGTACCGCGCTACCAGCGAGAGGGAGGAAATATATCGAAAAGCAGGTACCTATATTATACGGGTACCTATTCCTCGCGGGGCTGTGTTACTCGTGCCGCGCGAGCTCAGTCGACCGAGCCCCGAAAATGGGTCGTGCGTGCGTGCGTGCGTGCGTGCGTGCGTGCGTGCGTGCGTGCGTAGGCCCATTATGTAATGTCTCGGAGTACGCGCGAATACCGCGCACGGGGGCGAAGGAACGCTCTCCTGGATATTGACTTCGAATCGAGATCATTTCAAGCGCGCGGCAATCGCTGATCCTTTGTCGCGCGACGCCCGGTCATGTCTGATTAAACGCTAAAGCAAATGGGCTATACGCGATATCTCTCGATATCGACGATGGCGCATACGTGGTTACAACCACATCGAACATGTGTGTATGTGTGTGCAGGTGGGTGGGCGAAGCGAAAAATCTGCCGGAAATAATTCACTCCAGTCGCTGCTTTCCGTTTCGCCGGGACCGCGCCGCGCGACGGCGGTTATCCCCCGTCAGATTTGTTGCATCTTATCGACGGATTATAAATTCAAATTGAATCCAGTCGCGGAACGAATGGACCGGCGATATCACGATTGTCCGCGTGTGCCGCGAGGAAACGAATCCTTCGCAACCGCGAAGGGAGAAGGAAAGGAGATGTCGCTGCTTTCCGACAAGACCGACACAACTCAAAACTTCAGTAGGGACATTTAAAGCTTATTACAAATTCAAATTAAAAGCTATTGTAGAGTGAGTTGTTGTCTGAATTTAGTGGGTCAAAAAAATTTAGACAACAACTCCATTCTACAATAGCTTTTAATTTGAATTTGTAATAAGCTTTAAATGATCCTGCTGAAATTTTGAGTTGTGACGGTCTTGTCGGAAAGCAGCGATGTGTGGAAAGAAAGAAAGAAAGAAAGAGACAAACCGAGAAAAAATATCGATCAGTCTTGACTCAGGGCTTCGATATCTCGTAACGAGAGAAGGAAATTTGAAAGGTGGTCCCATTTTGTGACGGAGCAACCGAAGGCTGCAATTGCAATGGTTGCGTCAGGTACGATGAATCGAGATAGAAATCATAATCGGTGCACCGCGATGGATATAACGAGCCTCGGTTCGTTGATATATCAATGCTACGAGCCGCGGGCAGTTGTTGGGTTTAACGTGTCTAATTGCGACGTGAAACGGCGCAGCTCGTGACGTCGATAAAATCATGACGAGCGCCTTCATGGCATTCATGCTCACATTTCAAACGAAGCTGCTCTCTTCGCTCGTTCACCCGAACAATTCAAGTTCCAGTGATATCGAATGATATTCGAGTCCGCGCTCGCTGATGGGACGCACGATTCGATCGATCCGATCGATCGCTCAACTTTCTTCGCCAGTCGTATATAGTTCAAGTCGACCGACGAAACGGCGCGAAATCATTTCGTGATACCGGAAACAAGCCGCTCAATTTACCGGGTCGCGCCACCTATCGGCGTGGGTTATACCTTTCCGTCGGTTCCACTTTGCAACGTTCCGAAGCCCATTCAGTCGTATAAGTACCTATAATAGTATAACGCGCGAAACATGGATAGAGTAGTTTTCCGCCAACCCACAAAACGCGGCGCGTTCCGTTACTCCATCCGCGGGACAAAGAAGATGGAGCTGGCGTGACGTTTTTCTAGATTGCGTAAGAGTCGACGAACGCGTGACATCTCCATGTTTATCGGGAGGAAGAAAAAAAAAAAAACGAACGTGCCGAAAAAAATAACTCACGCTTGAAAAATTACGTTTCACACGACTCCCCCGACTATCGCGTATATTCTAGCAACATGTCGCACGTTCCGCTTTTTCCACACGCCTACATGTGTATGTGTATACACAGAAGCGCGCCCTCCTCGCATTTTCGGCAGTCGGTATGCTGCTGCAGCTCGATTGTGTGTACGTCGCGCGTTCAATGTGGCGTCCTTTCCCCTTCCACTTCCTTTCCTTCGCAAGTATACGGGCGCCTAGTAACCTCAGTGAACATGGTAGCTCTTTGTGTTTGGACTCGACGAGCCAGAGAGTGCGCGTGAGAAGCCGAGCGAGAGGAGGAGAGCTCGTCTTCGTTGTACCATCTGGTTTTCTCTCTCCGTCCCTCCGCACGCACATGCGTACTCCACGCTTCTTTGTTCGCCTTCCTCCGCGATAGTGCCGCGTTCGCGTGCGTATTTTGAGAACATCCAGTTCTCCCGGAGAGAGCTTCTACCCTCTTTCTCTCTCCTTCTCCGCCTCGCCCCGGGTACCGCGGAGGCACCCTCGAGCCCGCACCCCAAAACCGATATCACTTCTCTTCCTTTCTCTCGCTCGCGCTCTCTATCTTTCTCCTTCTCGGCTCTTTCTCCCTCACTCACTCACTCACTCCCCCCCCTCCCTCCCTCCCTCCCTCCCTCCCTCCCTCCCTCGCACCTACCTCTCTCCGTCGACTCGAGCCTCGCGGGCAGCAATTGGACGCCCCGATTAAGAAACTGTCAAAAGGTAACCTTTTATACATCGACGTCGACGACACCGAGATCCATGACCACGGATAACTAAACCGGGATACCCCTATGTCCTCAGAGAAATGGGACGCGCTATCGCTCGCTCGACTCTCGTAGTTAGGGGGCGTTTAGACGGGTCGATTTTCGCCGCGCGACTAGGCCGCACGGCGAAAATCGACCGTGTAAATAGCAAATCGACTGCCCAGAAGGCGACTGAAATCGAAAACGCCAACTTTGGGCTTTCCACGGGTCGATTTCCGCCGCACGACTAGGCCCGCACGGCGAAAATCGACCATGTAAATGGCAAATCGACAGCACACACAGAAGGTGACTAAAATCGAAAACGCCAAAGTTGGTAGTCTTCCAACTTTTGGCCGTGCGACTTTTGGCTGTACAGATCGTTGGGTTGCATAAATTAAGTATGGATGAAAATAATACCATGCTCTTTTTGGAATGCTATAAAAGGCACCCATGCTTATAGAACCCAAGAGAACCAGATTATAGGAGAAATGATGTTCGTTCAGCGGCCCTCAAGTCTATTATTCAAGAAATGCATCTTTCCATATCAGTAGGAGAGTTTAAATTCAAGATGAAAAATTTACGAACCACATATAACAGGGAGGCCACCAAGATAGCAAATTCTAAAAGGAGTGGTGGTACATTCATTTTGTTTCCTATGGCTGACCGCTTTTTAACCCTTTCCTTACGGTAGCCCGCTCCGCTAAAGTGACGTCACTGAACGGGGCACCGCGCCGCGAAGTGTGCATTTTACACGTCGCGACGTGTCAGTAGTCTTCGGTAGTCTGAGACGTTCGGACTTACGTCTTTTGACGCCACTTTGTAATTGTCTTGTATGTACACTTTTTTAAGAGCTACATAACAACAATTTCATCGTATTATATGAAAAACATGAAAATGAGTATATTGTATGAATATTAAGTTATTATTAAGTTTCGCGAACGCCGACTATAGTCGGCACCCGTACACACAGGTCGTCTCGCGGACACCGACTTAACACCCTGGCGTTTCCAGGTAATGGGGGTCGAACCATTCCTCCAAGACAACCCGACCCCTTCTTGCGATACTAGGGATGTGCCATTATTCATCGGTTACGTAGTAAAGTCTCAAACTGATCTGTAGTCATTCTTAAACGTTTTCTAAAATAATCTGGATCTTCTGACCTCAATTCCATCAATAAAATACCTATCCGCGAAGCACCCAATATTTTACGTCGAGAAATCCATCCGCGAACCCTATATTCACGTTTTTTCCTTTCCTTCTTCTTCTCCTTCTTTCTTTGTTCTTTAGCCAATTCGTGAAGAATTGATTCACTAACTATTTCGATGCCAGCACGTAAAAGATCTGTTTTGCTCAACATCTTCGAAGAAAAGACATAGTCGTTTGCGATTTCAGTCGACTGTGTAAATGGGGTAGCGATTCGGCTTACAGAGGCGACTTCGTAAGCGACCAGCCGCACGGCGAAAATCGACCCGTGTAAATGCCCCCTTATACGACACTCTCGCACGTTTCCTTCGTTCGGCCCGTTAAGCTGGGAATATCATTTCGCTCGCGCGGAGCTTCTGCCGGGGACCGTTTCGCTTGTGTGGATACTTATTTCAGTCCGATATCAGAGTGGGAGGTGGGTGAGTAGAGAAGGACCACTCCGACCACTCACGCTTCCTTTCGCGCGTCATTTTTCATGCGCTTATTATATCCTCGCACATATTATTCCTTTCTCACAGATGTATCGTATCCTTCTCACTTCGTCACCCCATCGATTCTATCCGCAGAACGATTCGATTAGCGTCGACGCGTATAACGATTCTTTCTCGCCCGCGATTATCCGGACTTTTCACCGACATCCCTCGCTGCTTATCTCGAGCAGCGAATCGATTTCAAACCCCACGGAGAGATGAGATCGCAGTACTCCGCGCGCGCGCGCGCGCGCACGCCGGAAAGAGCGACCTTCGCTCTCGCATCCGCGCGCCGATAAGGGCGATTTCGGCGAACGCCCACGGAAACGAGTAGCACCGAAGAAGAGGCGGGGGTGCGCAGTCCTAAATCCCAATTACAATTATCGTCCGCTCGTCGCGCAGTCTCTCTCCTCTCGCAAAAAAAGTCACACTTTTCCTTCTCCGTGCCTGTTCTCCGCAAAGGGGTTTCGGTTCTAGAATCCAGCGCAAAGCCGACATATCGGGGAAACAAAGAGTCCCCGAGTAATTGCCGTGCTCTGTAGTACATAGAATTATCGACATCCGTGAACAAAGGGACTGGATTTACAGCCACGCCGGGTCGACTCGCTCTCTTCTCCCCCCCCCTCTCTCTCTCTCTCTCTCTCTCTCACCCTTCCTCCTTCTCTTCCCGGCCACCACCCTTATGAAGTGCCAAGCACACGTCGTACGGGCGAGCATACGACGACGCGTATCAAGAACGCCGCAGGAGCGCGTCGTTATATCGCGCGCGACTTCTGAACGAGGGATGTCGAAGGGCAATTGTTAATGCGTCGTACATACGAGGAGGCCTTCCTGCTCCCCCGATTCCTGGTTCGCGCGAGGGCGAATCCCCTCTACCACCGCAAGCATCCCTCTTTGTTCTTCGGTTATGGGTGGAAGGCATCGCCGCTCCTAATCCTCTCGAGCGTCGCGCAACACTCGAGTGGATCGACCGAGTCGATCAGCTTTCGTTCATTATTCCTTTGTCCTTGGACGAGATACGGAGCTTCTCGTCGTACCGGGAATTGGTACTGATTTTTGTTCTACGATTCGACGTACGGGGTTAAAGCCCGCTACAGACTATGCGCGATGCGTGATGCGCGATGCGCGATGCGTGATTTCGTGCATAGTGTGTAGGGACTTATTCGTTAAAAATCGATTCGTAAACAACATGATTCGTGTAGTTCGCAGTGATTCGCAGTGATTCGCAGTGATTCGTTCTTGGCCAACTCGCTACAGACTATGCGCGATGCGTGATGCGCGATGCGCGATGCGTGATTCGCGGCAGTTCGTGAATAGTGTGTAGGGACTTGTTCGTTAAAAATCGATTCGTAAACAACATGGTTCGTGTGGTTCGCAGTGATGCGCAGTGATTCGCTCTTGGAGGCGGTAAATGGACGAATATCAAAGGCTGCGCATCAACTGCTCTTTCGCCGAAGTACGGGCTGTGTTCATAGTTCATTTGTCCATTCTTTGTGCGCGCTATTTTGTTTGCAGGAATTTTCCGGTGTTTGAGGGGCTGTAGATAACCCTCCGCAGGTCACCTTCGGGTGGCAGAGTCCAAGGCTCGTTTATGTTTCTGTTTTGAAAGTGACGGCTCTGACTTTCGAGAAAACATCACAATAAAATATTCCGCCGACGATTTGTCGTAGGCCGGCCGATCGGCGCCGTGGGAACATAATGCTCGCGGTAGACTTATCGAAGATTCACGAAACACTTTGTATTGTTATTTTTGCCTGTCCGGAAGGGACAATTTCATGGCTCTTTCTCGAAGGTACAGAGAAAGGGGAAAAACGTTCTTACTGGGTTTTTTTCCGAATATGTAATAACCAAACAGTCGATGTATATGAACCCGTGCCCTTCGGTGCGCACCCTGAATGCCTCCACTAATGTCTTTTTTTTTTATTACGAAGCGGACACTTGTCTTTTTCCTATAGTGAAAACTTTCGAAGCTGCAGTAAATCTCACTTCCGCTTATCCTTGACGCAGAGTATTTTCACTAAATTACGACGATTCTTCCATGTGCAATTATTGGCGGAACCCAACAACACTTTCGTGCGTTGAAATGGATGTAAAAAAATGGAAGCGATATTGTGATTAATTACGATAAGGATGAAGCAATGGAAATAGAATTTGAAGACTATTGAGGAGGTTCGACTATCAGACGAAAACCAACTTACACACAGCCCTAATTTTTTTATGATATACACGAATATTTTACACAACTAATACGAAAATTTGAACAATATAGACCGTCTAGTTTCTTCGTTATTTTATTCTAAAGTAGACTACTTTTATAACATCGCCTTATGGGAGACGATTGTACTAAGGTATATTATCACTGACTTTAACACACATTCCGCCAACTTTAGACTTTGAAAGACTAGTAATTTGACAGATGAAATATTAAGGATTATGTAAAAAATAAGTAAATTAGATTTTACCGTATGTTAGCGTGCCAACCTTACCGAAATTTCTGCAGCGATTTTTTCTATATGGTTGCAACGTAATATTATCATGAAATTCGTTTTTACTTCGCAAACCATTAGCACGCCATATTAACGGTGAGAGACTTGGCAACACGGCAGCGAAACAGTTGTAAAGCTGAAAGACCGAACCTTACCTGGCGTCTATTCAAACTGAGCGCGAAATTTGAAAGATTCGGAACGATAACAAAAATATTGTCCCTAAAATCTCTATCCAAGTTGAATGATTGTTGAAACGAAATCATGCCTTTACTTATACAACTCTTTTTCTTTTTCGACAAAATTTGACTTTATACCGGCTTTGCTGCATGCTCGCGTCACTGCAGCCAATATAAAATATCGCGGAGTACAACGTTGCCAAGAATACGATGAAAATTGCAACGCACAATAAAAAATGTTTAAACTATAATAATATATCCATGATGCTGAATTATCAATCGAATAACTGTTTTATGTCCTCAGCATTCTCTATGAGTTGTTTTTATAGGTTTTTATAGATTATTTGTAATTTTTTATTTTTCTTTAAAATGTTGGACAAAAAGCCTCTGACAACGATTCCGGAGTCATTGACGCTCTAATAGTCCGCCATAAATTTTCCAATATTTTATTTACTAATGATTTTCGGCATGAACGATGCATAAAATAGGTTCATAATTCATTTAATTATTATTCCATAACGTTTCAGATTGCTGTGAAAACATTTTTTTCAAACACATTTTTGACTCCAAAGAAACAGTCGATCCTCCTTAATATGTATTTCAATCATAGTATTATGTTTTTCACTTTTTCATACATAATGTACCTACATACATAATTAGCATTGTATTCGTGTGTAAATAATTTTAGAACTGGTAACTTTGAAACAATGCAAGCAGAATTGCTACGAACTACAACGAACTGCCGCGAATCACGCACCGCGCATCGCGCATCACGCATCGTGCATAGTCTGTATGGCTCTGTTTACGAATTGCTACGAACTACAACGAACTGCCGCGAATCACGCATCGCGCATCGCGCATCACGCATCGCGCATAGTCTGTAGCGGGCTTAAGACTTCAAGGGACGAGCTGTCCGGTGTGGTTTTTTTTTAAACCAGGGGTTGATAGAAAAGGCTGACGAGTCTGGGAGCTCGTTGAAATCTTTTCTTTGCCAATTAGCGCGATCCGATAGGCTCGCATTCATTCTGTACAGATAATCGGAAACGTGATATGCACGTGCGAGACGTCACCGTGGTCCTTCCCGTTTCACGATTCTCATCTGTGTAACCCCCCCCCCCCCCCCCCGGTATGGCCGCCATTCGAGCCTCTTTGTCCTTACGAATAGGCATCAGGAAGCTCCTGATCTTCTCAACCGTCCTGCAACACTCGAACGGACCATGGAGCGGACCGACCTCGACGCTCGTTCCTTCGTCCCGAAATAAGATACCTTCGACGCGATGTTCTCGTTTCACTCGAATTGGTATTCGACTCTTTCCAAAAAAGAAAGTAGGCGTCGTCGAGAGTTCGCGCGGCGCATAATCGCGAAGGCGTTTTATACGTATTACGCGTCTAGGTACGCGTCCAAGTGTACCCATCGATCATTCACTCGCAATTCGCAATTCTCGACCACTTTGGCTCGACTCGAGTAGCGGGAATCTTTTTCGTCGTTCCAAAACACACGTGGAACGATCACCATTGAGAGAATAGATGATATATTTCATTAATTTCTTTATTCGCGCGTACGTCGAACGGAGGGGAAGGTGGAGTTAACGCTTCGAATGGCCCCTAACGGGTAGGTACCTATCATCGTGCGTGGCTGTCGAAAGTCAATTCGAGTACCTATCCCGTTCCACCTCGCTTAATAACCTCGCGTTACATCGCACGCTCACTTTGTACGATGTATATTTTCCCGGCGACTCGAGAAATTACAGTTATCGAAGTCGATGTCTCGAAGGAAACGTAGAATCACTCGAAAGAGTCGTCGTGCGAAGACAAAATAATAAGTCTAAATAATTTCGCCCGCCGAACGAATTTTATTTCGGACGATCTCTTTGTTTCCCGAATAAGCTGCGCGTACAACGCGAGAGCCGTTCTCCTTACAAAAGCAATACTCACACGGTAGAGAGATAAATGCGAGAAAAGGAACAAGAAGGTCGATGACCTCTCTCGGCTCGGGTGTTTCGCGGTCTTACTACTTGAACGAAACGTTCAGCCACGTCGCTTTTAATTAACTCTTTTTTTTTTTTTTTCTTTTTTCTTTTATCGCGGACCCGCGTATGCGAGAGACCCCTCCGTGTGTCGGCACGGTGATCGTGTCGAGTCGAGTGCACGTTTGACATTTGGCACTCGGATGTGGTATGCGCGGACACGCTTCTCTACGTTCACGTCTTGCATCGATTGCGCCGATACGGGACGCGTAGGAACCGCGCGACCGACGGATCTAAAAAATGGCGAATCAATCGAGGGAATCTAAAAGGAACACCGAGATACCTAGATATTGATGATTTTTCGAATAAACAAAATTTTATAATTGATACCTCATACCTCCGTGCCACGATAACGTGCTTTTCGTAATCAGCGTGAAAAGATTTACGAGATAGGCTGGTCGAGCTATCGTGCGAGCGGTACTGAGAGTGCCCCTTAACATTTTTCTAAAAATTCGAGTTTCGAAAATTCTTCGAGGATGAGAAAATGTCTCGCGTGTGTAGAATCGCACGAGATTTGAATGAAACATTTCCGAGGATTTTAATAATAATCGTAGAGTGATTGCGAGCTGAAGAAAGATTCGCGAGCTTCTGCGTGCGATGCGTTCGCTCTGCGTAGGTACATCAGGCGTGCGCATGCTATTACGATATCTGTGCGGGGTACGAAGGAAGCTCTGTTCGCTGCGGGCGTTCTCTATCGGCCCCGCCAAGGGGGACCGTTCGCGCGCGATCGAGGTTCGATGCCGCTACGAGCAACAGGTTGATTCAGGGGGAAGTACCGACGCCATCCGCGCGATACACGTACGACCTACTACCTAGGTACTTGTATGGGTATGGCGACGAGAGAGCTTCTCGGAGAGCTCCGAAAATGACCCCCGCGCCGTGACACGTCAGCTCGCGCTGAACCTTGACGTATCCTCCGCGTAAAACATAACATCCGAGAGAAAGCCGCCGCGAGACAGGCGCGGTCCCGTCTCGAATCCCGTCCGAGAAGCGGCTCGACCAATCCCGCGGGTTCAACGCTCCGCGGAGACACGCGCTACGCGTACGACGCGTCACGATCTGCGCGCGACAAATCGTTCGACTTCCACGTAGTCGTACCTATGTAAGTACCTACCCCCTCTCGCCACTCGTGCCGTTGAGCTCTGCGCTCACACACACGCCACCCCCAAGGAGATCAGCGCGAGAAAGAGATCCATCCATAACCCCACATGGAACGCGAATACGCGGCGTTCGAATTGAAAAATACGGACTCGCGCGCGACATCTGCAGGTAGACACCTACCCCCCATTCGGTCTGTCGTCGACGCGCGTCTCGCGGACTCTCTCACGCGATCGGTCCTGTCGAAGGAGCCGAGTTCGAGAACGGGTGTCTCTTCCGATCGCGCCGAGTTCAACGCTCCGCGGAAACGTGCACCGCGCACGCCGGGACACGTCACGATCGCGTACTCTACCGGTCATCCGGCCATACAGCCGTGTAGGTAGAGTGGCTCCGCTCGTCGAGTAGGTGCGTTCACAGAGCGCGGTGTCGCGCGGCTCGAGGAGAAAGTTGCGGGAAAAAATACGAGTCCATCGCGGGTCCTGCCGAAGGCAAGTCTCTCGATCGGTCGCGGGTTCGACGATCTCTTCGTGCATCTACCACGCGCGCGAGAGGTGTATCGTCCCCAATTTCGAGAACGTTCGACGCGTACGCGATGAGAAATTCGCATTGAATTCGTACAAGTAGTCGCGATTCATCGTTTGTATACGTCGAAGCCACTCGAATCGCACTCGCGTAACTTTGATCGGCCGATCGTCGATGACGAGTCGGCGGCACCCGTCCAAATATCACGAGTGTATGTACTTATAATGTCTTCGGATGCGCGAAACGCTCGATCCGATTGAATTCCCGTTGCGCGTCGCTCTCGCCGAAACTCGTATCGCTCGATGCGATTCTCCCGCGATGTGACGGAAATTAGGTAATCATTATCGTGTCGCCGCGCGACAGCGCCTCTCGCTACAACCGGTCGTGTCCTCCGAACGCTCCTTATCGTACTCTCGCAATGAGGGAGCTACAAGTGGGATGTCGGGGCGAGAGGCGTCGAGATAATTTCTGTAAAAAAAAAAAAAAAGAAAAAAAAACATGAACCGCGGGACGGAAAACAATCTTCCCGCTCGATAAACAGCGTTTTTCCCCCGAGTCGGGGGACTACGTCTCAACCTGCGACGCTCCGCTTTTTCTCGGTGGTGGCGCCCACCGTAGAACCTCCCCACCATTCGCCGAGTCCCGATCTCGGATCGAAGAAAAGCGCTACTGCGGTAGTCGAGAGCGGTAGAAGCGGAAGATTTTTCCGAGTGAAAAGTATCGACGAGATTTCCATCCAGTGCGCCACCCTCGCTCTATAAATAGATCTACCTGCATACGCGCGCGTCTCCCACGAAATACCATAGGAACGCGCGCAAAACGAAGAGAATGATCACGCGGAGATCGATATAGGAGTACGATTCGACGAATCGCCCCCTCTCCACCGCGGAATCCTTCGAGGAACGTCACGAGCGAAACGATACCAAGCGTATCGTTTTTCTCTTCCCTCGTTTTGAGGTCTTCTTCCTCTTTCTCCTTCCCTAAATTATTTCCGAATTTTCACATCCCGTTATCGATGCCGCTGGCATATCGTGGGGAAGAAACGAGAAGTGCGGGGAAAAAGCGTAGACTGCGCGTGTACAGCGACGAGTGATAATTCGGAAATTAGGATCCGCGGTAGTGTAGTTTCGGTACCCACCGCGTTTTTTGAAACGTTATACGCACGCAGGGTTGCCTGTACGCGTGGTCGGGTAGGTACACAGAGCGGGGGGTTCCCCGTAAAATTCTCGTATTTATTCGCCGTCGGCTGCTACAGGGACAATACCTACACGTAGGAACTCGACACTGTGCATGGAATGCATCGGTCAGGCCCGCGCGGTCCTACGGACTCGAAATTGTCAGGGGGGGCTTTCCTTTTTTTTCTCACTTCTCCTCCGGGCTTTTATTGCCGCGCTTCACGGTCTTCGGAAACCAGATACTGACCGTTCGCAACCGCTGGGCGTTGAGGGTTTCTTCCGCGGAGTATAGGTGCAATTATCATTACGGTTGCCTCGGCACAATCGGGGACGCGTTATTATTTCGGACCCAAAACGCTCTGCCCGAGAGTGGAAGGGGGGGGAGGGAGACGCACACCGCGGAACGAACTCGCGTGGCTTCTCGCGCGCGCGCGGGTCTCTCTAGGAATCGGATTCGAGACAAAGAGCCTCGCACGCCGTGCGACGCGTTGCCTACATAATCGATAGTCCTGCTCCTGCACAGCGGGGTGAAATTTTCCACTGATATAGAAACCAGCTGCCCCTACTCACCTCCTCCTTGGATAAACCTATTGATTATTTCGTAAACCCCTGCAGCTATACGCACGCACGCACGTACATACATACATGCACAATCTCTCTGTCTCTCCCCTCTCTTATACCCTCCCTCACTCCCCCCACTCCTACTATCTCCTTGTCCGATTTAAAAATGCCGTGCGGTGCAGTGCGCGCACTCTCAGCTTGCGGTGTAATCCTTCGAACGACGGTCGAACTCCCGGTCGCGCGCGCGAAACCCGTATAATTCTTCCTCGGACAAATTTTAGGGTCGTGTCGAAAATGTACGACGGAAACAAGCGGCGGAATGAGCGTTGCGCGAAAGATATCGCCGGATGAATAATGTGCACGGGGAAAAAAAACCACTTCCCACGCGCGTTGAGGAATGAAAAGATTCGATTAGGCGTCGTCCTCGCGGAAACTCGCGCTCGGCGAACAAAAGTAGCGAACGAAAGGTCTGGCTCGAGGAGTAATGAGTATCGTTCACCCGCCCACGTTTGACGCGAAAGCGGAACCGGAAGCGGCACGCTTTCATGAAACGTCGAAACGATCGTCCGGCGCGAAGCTGCTCTACATATGCGTGTACAGGTACACGCTGTCCGATTGTCAACCGGAAGCATTTATACCCAAGCTCTCCGCAGCCGTAAAAAAATACATATACATGTACCTCTTTTCTCTTTCAACGAAAATTACGCGATCTCTATCTTGATCATTTACGGACGTTGCGCCCTTCTTTTTTTATTCAAACCACGTTATCGCCATGCGACGAAGTCTCTCCTCCCATCCTCCGACGCGACGGCGAACGGCCCCCTCTCTACCTCATAATTCTTCCAACCAACCCCAATGAATATTACTTCCGACCCGCTTCGGTTTTTGTACAATATCTAATAGCACTCCACGGCGCATCCGATATACCTAGCGTTATACCATTTTATTCCACGTTTGTACAAAACAGCTGACGCTCTCTCGTGTGCCTCCGCGTAGCCTCCCTCTCGCTACACTACGAGTACAGCGCGTTGTATCGAAATCCAGAGGGACTACCTCGAAACCGCGTTGAATCGCTATCGAAATTGCCCTCAGAAAATTGGAATTCACGAGACGCGAAGCTCTCCATTATCGTATAACTTTGCTATAGGACGACAGAACGGACGAACAGGTTGCGAGCGATTAAGAATCGCAATGTGGTATATTCGGAGTAAAGAAGAGTCCCGTGACCGAAACGCTACGCTAATGGACTATCGATTCTCAGAGTCCGCGTCATCTATGTGTCGCGCCGCGGATACATGGAGAATTATACTCGCGTATTCCACTCTCCCCCCCCCCTCCCTCCCTCCTCTCACTCTCTTTCCGGACCGGCCGCGACGCGCGATCACGACCCGGTGCTCGGGAACCGATTGCCGCGAACGAGCGGGAAAAAATGAGAAAAGCACAGATTTCTCGATTCGCTTCCCCGCGGTGTACAGAGGAGACGAGAGGCCCGTCGATATTCGACGCACGTAATTCAATTACTACACCGAAGTCGCGTCTTTCACGTGAGTACGCGATTCAATTAAAGAAAGTGCTTTTGTAATCGGCTAGATTTACGGTGGTTGCGGCCTTTCGCCATAGATGGTGCCACGCTGCTCCACCGAGGGACGCATTCCCGTGCAACACGTAGGCGCTCTTTCGCTCTCTCTTCCTCTCCACTCCTCGCCTCGCCCGCTCTATCTATAGATGTACCCCCCGTACGACGCTGCGCTTCTACGCGTCTCGTGCGATACTGGCGTTCTTAGGTACACGGAGAACGCGAATGTGCCCGCGCCCCCTCGAGCTGCCAGTCGCTGGATCTGCATCGATGATATCGGAGATGAGCCACTGTTTGCGCGTGTCGAGGAAAATAACGAAGGAGTAGCGCCCAATCGAATGGATTTCTCGCGCGTCTCCGTATCGATTCGTAGGTACCCAACGCGTACACACGTATTACCGCGGAGTTCGTACCACTGCAGTAGTTGCCCTCGAACGCACAAGTTCCGAGATGAAATCGCGAAGCATTCGCAAATTGGTCGGGCTTCGGAAATTCGCCTCGCAAAGGAATCAGCGATGCGGAACGCCCGCGCGCGCGAGGGGACTTAGCTGCTCTCGACATTGCGCGCGCATGTTTTCGGCAGATACCTACATACCTGTACCTCCTCGAAGAGTTGAGTCCCGATACGCGCGGTCACTCGCCAGCTCGAAACATCGTAGAAACGATATTCTTCATCGACGAGAGACCGACATCCCCGTGCGCGGTGGCACGGTCGACGATGAATCGATCGCCAGATCCACCGGTTCCCGTTTCCCGTGGCGCTCGTCTCCGCGCCCCGGCCACACGTACATATGTATGTACCTACATACATACGGCCGGTTCTTCAAGAGTTGTGCGCGCGCGATCGCATCTGTATATAGGTACGTGAGACCGTACACATACACGGACCCGCGAAGCGACACACTCTCGAGGAATTTCCATTTACATTTTCAAAGAAAGGGTGAAAGAGTCGAACGATGTTCGGAGCCGAGGTTCTCCCTCCGCGCCCTCCTCTATTCGGGAAGCACGCGGATGGCAACGCTACCTGCAACACATGTGTGGATGTACGTAGGCGTAGGGGGTTTTGCCAGAAGTCGAGTAATTCCTGTAGGCGACTTCCTGTTGGCTTTACCCTCCCGACCCGGTCCCGTCCAGCGCGTAGTCTCTTTCTCTCCACGAAACGGGTATATAGGGAGAGATTTTGTACCGCGCGGTTATCGGGAGATTCGACTCGATCTGAAAGAGAGCAGGGAAAATTCATGTAGCCCATGCCGTACAAAAAAAAAAAAACATGCGGAAAAAATGCGCGTATCTCGCCACGCTCGGAAGACGGACGCGTCGCAGCACACGACGGGTGCGCATCGCGCGAGGAGGATTACGGGTAGGAGCCACCGGGCAACGTCCTCTCCAACAGCTTTTGTTCGTGCACGACGAATCCTTTTTCGAGCCCCGACTAGTATACCACAGTATAATGAACGATTCGAATTTCATCGACGATATCGCGCGTACAATTTTGACGTCGCAACATCGTCGGGTCGGTCACCCGAACCGGCAGGTTCATATCGACAGGGCCAATCAAGTCGGAGTAGCGCTGAAACGAACGACGAACGATGGCATTCTTTGATGACAATTTATTATCTGCGCGCGTCTTTGAAGATATGTATATGTAGGTACCTACATGGTTACTTAGATTAAGGCTAGTAATCTCGCGATACGCGTTGTCGGGGCGATAACGAAGAATGCGTGCGCGCGGCGTGCAATTTTCTTTCGGTGCATATCGAGCGCGTGTATACACGCGCGCATGGGTGTACTCGAAGAATGCAGAAGAGTAGAGAATACCCATTCCGTTTCTTCAGGAATACAAGTGCGAGAGGCCGAGATTCGTGCAGGCCTCGCTTTGCTACACCCTGCTGTTACGACTCGAAGAGCGGTTCTCCCTCTCCCCCCTCGGTAGTTTTTTCCCCTCCGAAGAGCGACCCAAAAATATTTGAAAAGGACGAGGGTCACGGCTCTATCTCTCTCGCACTGGTGACGTCAGTGAGATAGGCCGCTGCAGGTACCTACCCGAGTAAAAATAGATGGGAAGAAGACCCGCGCGCGGGCTAGCCAGAAATTCAAAAGGATTTCCTGGAATTGCCCCGAGGGAACAGGTTTTCCAGACCTCCTCGGGATCCTTGCGCGGATAGAGTCAACCCGACTCCGCTCCTCTGTACATACTCACTCGACGAATCGCGGCGGAATCGAATCTCTTTCTTCGGCAGGTTGACCGTCGCTCTGTGCACCGGGCGTCCGTGTAGTATATGTATACGTAGACTCTCTTCGCGGGTTAAGGGGCAAATAGACGATCAACTTGGTTGTCAACTCTGTTGTCAACTATGTTGTTAGCTTTTGAATTGGCTCAACTACCAACCTACCGACAAACATTCAACATCCCTTTCAACACGGCAAGTTGACAACAGAGTTGACAACCAAGTTGATCGTCTAAACGGGCCTTTAAACGACGGGATGGACGCGCGAAAAGCCGGAAAATTAGAAGCGGATCGCATTTTTTTCAATGCGAGGCACCTGTGCGCCCCCTGTGCTCCTTTCAGACAGGTCTCCGCGAGACAGGTAGAACGGAGAACGAGCGTGCGATATATCTGTACCACGGTCGACTTGGGAAAGATGAACCATGACTGACTGTACAGGGCGATTCGGTGGAAAATGTTCTCCCTCTTCGGAAGCCGATGACGGAATAAATTATCCTGTATAATTATACCTATTCGACGAGCAACATAAACGCTCGTACACCCTGAAAGACGATTGAGTGGGATTGAATAACGATGATATACATACGTATCTGTGGCCGGCGATCGATTTTTCTCACAAACCCGGTATATTAAAATCCACCGAAGGAATCATGCCGAGATCCCCGTAGGGTTGAGTACCGGTGATTCTTGGCAAAGCATTACTTTAGAAATGAACCGAGTTCTCCGCGAGATAATCGTGGGATGGAATCGTATATTTTTCCTTTGCCCCTCTCCCCTCTTTGTCTGTCTCTTCTTCTTCTTCTTCTTCTTCTCCCCCCCCCCCTCCCTCTCCTCCTATCTCTCGGCTATTTTTTTACGCGTTTGTATACACATCACGCGACCGGGACACACGAGTTTCACGCGTGGCGGCTGCGAGAAGGCTGCGTTGGCACGGCGCGCTATCGGTTATAGAGTGCTTCTTTGATGGTTCTTCGACCAGCTTTTCTCCTCATCGTTCTTGCCTGTGAGTTTGAGCACTACACGCGAGATTTGATATTTTTTAGGGATAACAAGTGAGAAGTCGTATATGTAGATGGCTGATCTTCTGAGGGTTAAATCCATTCCAGAAGGTGTACCACGTGTCTACCATTATATTAATATCAGGTATAGGATGATTCTCTAACTGTCATGGTTAATTATAATTTCTTATACGTTTCTGTCAAGGGAACAAAATTAAAACGTCCTTGTCGACATTTGGCGAAAGTTGGATCGGTTGTCGCGTGTAGCTCGCTGCTCATTTTATTCGCGTACCTTAATTGCATAATTGCATAGAAACCCAAACATGCACCACGCTCACGCGGGCGCGTATAGAAACGGAGCGGGCCAGCGCGATACGATGCTCGCTGGAGTGGAAGGACGGAGGGGGAAGGAACGAATATATAAATTATTCCGCGCGTCGCGCACCGCAGTCCACTGTTCGTCCTCACCTCGTATCGTTCCCTTATGGCGGACGATCCGTTACGCGGGCGCGCAACGTCTGTCGCAATCGTTCGAAAGTCAGTGAGCGAGGAGTAAAGGGCGGACCAGAGAGAGAGAGAGAGAGAGAGAGAGAGAGAGACGTACGCATGAACAAATAAACTCCCTACTCTACTTCGTTACTCGCAGGACATACAATGATAATAATTTCCTCGGATACACGCATCGCCCTCTCGCGCACGCCTGTCTGCTTGTATAATGTTTATGCAGACGTATGGGTACTTATCGATGCACTCGTAATATTATATCGTGCTCGCGTATACGCACGCGGGAAGAGCCGGCAGATTCGCGCATACACGAGTGTAGCTCTCCGCGGTGCTCGATATAACGCACTTGGCTTGTCGAAGGGGCGAGAGGAGGACGAAAGGATAAATAGCACAAAGGAGCGAGAAAGACGAGAGGACTCATTTCTCCGTGATGTGCTTCGCGAAGGAGAGTAATCTCTTCCTTCATCTCTGTCTATCGCGTTCTTCTCGGCTCTCCTCGATATTCTCTCTCTCTCTCTCTCTCTCTCTCTCTCTCTCTCTCTCTCTCTCTCTCTCTCTCTCTCTCTCTCTCTCTCTCTCTCTCTCTCTCTCTCTCTCCGTCTCTCCATCTGTACAGCGATATTCTCCTCCTCCGCCACCGATCTCATACCAAAATACGACGAAGGCTCGCTCGTTCCTCCGTATAGCAGTTCGAGGAGCCTCCTCACGGATCCTCGAAGCACGGCGAGGAGGAGAGGGAGACGCAAGGACCACGAGACGAAGCGAGAGGGAGCGAAGACTCGTTCGCCGCGTCCCAGTGTGCTTCCTCGGTCTTTCTATTCGTTCTCTCGCTCGCTCGCTCGCTCGCCGGGCGTCTCTCTCCTCTCCGCCTCCACCTCGCTTAGCCCTCTCGTCACGCGAAGGTCGTCCCTTGCCGAAGACATGGTAGAAGCGCCCTCGGTCACGTAGTGACGTCACCATGGTCATTCGACGTCAAGGCCCTTTGTGTCAGAAGTGGAACCGGTATACGGCGCGGCGCAGCGGTACCTACTACGCGATTTTTCACTATCGCACCGACGCGACGCGTAAAACCTCGCGTCGGAAGGAGCGAGGGTCCCGAAACAAACCAATTTACAGTGTACGTGGCCCTTCTCGCCGACTTCTGACAGGTCCAAGTTCAATTTTAGTTTCATCTTCTTGTTCTCTTCTCCTCCTACTTCCCTGCGGAACTCGTCAACGGATACAGAGGTTTCAGTGAGATCGCGTTCAGCACCCGTTGTGGAGCGTCGCGCCGTATACAATGGACTGGCAATAACAAGCTTGTCGACGTTGGGATCTCTCTCTCTCTCTCTCTCTCTCTCTCTCTCTCTCTCTCTCTCTCTCTCTCTCTCTCTCTCTCTGCTTAATTACTTATTTAATTATTTATTATTTTTGTACCTTTCTTGTGTGCTCTTTGAGGGCTCTTGTGTGCCCTAGAGCAGAATAAATGCTTCTTCTTCTTCTCTCTTTCTCTGTCTCTCCCTCCCCCATCCGCCTGTAGTAGTCTAATCAATGTACACAAAGGCGCCTCGAGTCGAGAACTACCGCGTGGTACAGTGTTAAACTGTAATAATCGTTATGACGCTGATGTGACTGGTTGAAATAACCGTCGCTTCTTCTCGATGATCTCTCTCTCGCTCTCTCTTATTCTTTGTTATTTGATTACGGCGCCGGAAGTTGCTATCGATATATTCTCCGGTACTTCGCAAAATATGTTCCGACGGGACAAATGGGTCCCCGTTGGATAGAAATTTTACGGGTCCGCATCACTACACGATGTTGACTTTTGTTTTAAAAGGCTGAGGGAGATCAGATGTGTGTAGCGAGATGGAGAACCGTCGCAACTTTTCCGAAAGTGTTCTCATCGAGACACAGGCCGGGTCGTTAGTGCCAGAGAAAAACATCATTCACGCGCGCGTATCGCGAGTCGACATCAAAAGTCTCGCTCTTCGTATACGGCAAACGCGTGGCGTAAACTCGCGCCCCTCTCTTATCTGCACCCCAACCTCCGTCGATAGTCCAAAAGTAGTAGGTACACTCTTTGAAGAGATATTGGCCCGAAGTATTCCAGATAATACCGTGGCGGGACTGCGCGCGCGATCCGACCGATTCAGCGCCGCGCCGGTTGCGTGTTTGCGCGCGTCCGCGTGCGAGGTTCATCGTCAGACAGCCGCGGGACCTGCGTTGCGATTTTCTCTCGATGCGCTATACGCGAACGTACGAAATAAATTATGTAGTTTTACCGCGTCGCGTGGACAAATTGCATCCCTCGTTTAGCGGGGGCTCGCGTTGTCGTAATTCGATGTACGCGTCGTATCGATGCGTTTGATTGCCGAATTGGCTTTGTTTGGTAAAACTGCAGTCGATTGCAAAAAATTCGTCAACATCGAATATCGACGCGTTCAACGTATTTTTTATTTCACATCGCCGATCGATACACCAAATGCCCGGCACATTTATATTTCCGATTTTTATCGGTAAACGATCGGATGAGTCCGCAGATGTACCTAGAAGTGCAACGAAACGGAAAAAGTTCGAGTCCCCTGGCGACCATTGCTCGGCATGACAATCGAGGGCCTGATCAACGTTCCATTTTAAGGAGTAAAATCTAGGATGCTCGGGAAAAAAGAGTACAAGTCAAAAAATTGAATTGACAAGAGTCAACCGCCCCCCGCCCCCGGCCCTTCCGGATTGATATTCGAAACAACAATCGAATTCCATCCGACTTAAATGGACCACTCGGTTCAAGGATTTATTTTTATCTTCCTCATCTCCCTCCTCTTTCCCCGCTCCTCCGGGTCTCCCATCTGCTTGGTAGGCTGGCAATAAAATTTTAATTTAACAGTGATCCCCGCGGTCCCCTCGGCTTCCAGCTTCGATTTTTATAGACGATCCAAACGCCTGACTGTACGTTGTACACGTACACCCGTAAACGCCGTACGTTGTAAACGTATAGGCGTATAAGCGATAACTATTTCGGGGATGCGCGCATTTAATCGCATCGTCACTTTCCGAGGAAGACATTATGATCTGGCTGTTTTTTTTTCGAGGTAGTCGCTCAATCGTTAAATCTGTTATTGAGAAAGGAAACGAAATTGAAGGCCGTGAAGAAAACCGAGAAATGATCGGTACGTTCCAATTGCTCGATATATACGAAGACGGCTCTGTCGAATACTCACAAAGAAAGAATATCGTACACACACACACACGGGACGGCAAATCACGTTTCCAACGATTATGATCACCCGCCCAGGCAGACCTCGCGACTGCCAGAAATGTGGTTGAACGTACCGAGAGAAATCACGTATGTTTTCTTCGCACAAACTCTTTTGCAAAATCGGGCCACGCGATGTGCGAAGCACGACGGGTTTCGTTATCCTTCACGCGCACTCCCCGCTTCGCAGCCTGTTTGACACCGTACCTACCTCTTTCTTATGTACAAAGGATTCACGCGTGCTAGATATAGCGATGCGTGAGCACACGGCGCGCGTATGATCTACGGGCCGGGCAGGCGCGTATATATCGTTGAAAATGTCCACTTAATAAATAGCGACCCAACTGCAGTCGAGGGGTACACAACTGTTAAGGCAGCTATTTTCGAACTTTGTCGCGTGTTATACGCCCGAGCAGGCAACAAGTTCATGATATATCATGTAGGTGTGAGTCGAGGCGAGCACCGAAACTTTGATATAGCTAGGTATGTGTAGGTATATCGCGCGTGTGCACATGCGGCACTACGAGATCCCAGCGGAAGAAGAGCGCTTCAGGAATCATCTCGATGCGCGTTATGCTCGCGATCTAATTTTAGGTTCTCAACGGCACTCCTCTTCCCTTTCCCTCGCAAACGTTCTTTCTGTGTTCTCGGGGGGTAATGTGGATGTGTCGATGCGACCGTGATTTTTAACGTCACCGCAACGTTTGTCTGACGATTTTCTTTTCTTTTTTTTCTTTCAGTAAGCCAGCAAATACCTGTCCGCTTTTCAACGAAAAATTAACGCAAGCGTATAACCGCCGTACATCCGACCGAGAGACCGAGCAGGGCTGACTGCGAAATAATCGGTCCGCATCACGCGGGTGAGTCGTCGACCAAACTCTTCGCGTACCTATACGATTGGGCGATTGGGTAACTGCACAAAACAGATAGAGTGCCATCTGTGGCACGCACCAAGCATTAAGCAGATGCCCGTGGTACAAGCGCTATTTACACGTTATTTTGGATAATAATTGAAGTGTTTTACCTATGAGATTTAATCAACATGGCCAACATGGCATGGTAGATTTCAAAGCATTCAAATAAATTCTTTCCGTGGAAAATCGTTCGTTATCAAAAGGTAAATACAAGCAGCGCCACCAAGCTGGGTTTCTTGGCGAAACTTGGATGTACATTCTCTATATGTACATGTGTAACACAAACAAAAGCTACGTTTGTGGAAGTACGCTAGAGCCCTATACATATACATACGTTTATCTCGCGAGTTACCGTGACTTCTAATAATACTCCGCGCGCGCGTGCTAATCTTCCCCGAGCCATAAATGTTGGAGCGAACCGATTATCTCACTATTCAGACCCGCTAATTGAGTTTATACGTGTAATTTCGTAACGTGCGCGATGTATTGTACATACGTCACTTCCTTCACGCTTCGCGGCTGACAAATGTACCCGCTGACGTGTCGCGCTCGACCGCGGATCAATTTGACGACGACGGATTTTCTCTGCGAAATCTTCAAGTCTAATTCAGTGCCGTGTCGATAATGATCGAGGTGTGCTTTCGAAAAATACAGAATGCAATAAGGAAGCGATCGATCCTCTCGTTTGTCTGAAATGACGTTTTCGAAACTTTCACGAAGCGAAACGGAATTTGACAAGCTGCACGGAGAGACTGATATCGGTAGACTCTCTACCGAATCTACGATAAAAGAGGTACTTACGCACAAGGGTTTTCGGATGTTCTTACTGTGTCGAAGAAAAATGTTGCCTCGGAAACTGGTCGACTGTAATGCAGATCGTCACGATCTAGTGTTTTCACAAGAGAGAAGAACAATTATCACATACCGCACTCTGTTGAAACATCCGAAAACCCTCGCGTGTACCTCTTTTATCGTAGATATGATAAAATTTATCGGTATGCAGTCTCTCTCTTTTTCCGTGTAATACTCTTTCACGGCGATCTATATACACATACCTATACATATGTATATCTCGGCTCGTTTCTTCTCGTGTCAATGAAAATCAAAGCCAGTCACGTTATATCAGCCGATGCAGGAATTCATCCCGTGACATCGACTCGTTCGCCTATATGATATACCTACGTAGGTACATACACAGGAATCCACATCCCGTAGCGTCGAGGTCGAGCCAACGATACTTCCAAAGCTGTGTTATACGTTTCGAGTTTTTGAAACAATCTTTCCCTTTCGACTCGCGATTTAATCGACCGCTACGCCAAATGCAAGAAACATTTGGACGAGTTCCCGTCGACGCGAATCGTTGAACCGCTCCACGCGTGCTCCGACAGGTACATTATTCTCAAACCCAGAGATTTCGGTTCCTGCGATGATATTCAGACCGGTACTCTCTCATTCCTTGATATTTCGCAAACAATCTAAATCCAGGTAAATATCCGAGATGAAACGGAAGACATATTATGTAGGTATTCTCGGTTCTCCATCGACACAATACATTTGCTTCTTATCCGTCGGACTAGATTGTTATCGCAAGTGTGTACAAATGCAACGCTATTCTTTTTTTTTTCGACTCCTTTCGCCATGAGCAGCAACCTCGTACTCGGTAGGTACGATAAACCTCGAAAAGCAGCAACGCATACAAACTCATCGCATCGCGCCGTTGTCATTCTTTTCGGCGCGCAAAAATATTCCACACAATTTAGAGCGGTGCTGTATTGTCGTGCTCGGTACGACCGCACCGGTTTTGATCCCCCTTTTATTAAAGAGGGGAGCTTGAAATACGGCGAGCGTAAGAGTGTGATGACGTTGGGGGAGGGGCGTGTCGCACAGTTGCAAGGAAAGGAATACCCGTTCCTTTCTTTCTTGCCTTTTTTTCTCTTTCTATTCTTTTTATCACCCGTTGGATACCTACAATCTTGTATTAAATTTTGCTCGAACGTCGCGGCACCTATATACTGAGCCCTGCGCCCTACCGGCGACCGAGCCGAGCTATCCACCACGTCGGGGTCTCCGCTTCAACGATTCGATTTGGTCGATCGTTCCCGAATTGGCTCGCATTGTTCGAAAAAGATTTGCATCCCTTCCGCGCGTGTCGCAATGTCGGTGGTTCCGCAACGGGGAATCGAGACACCTGCTGCCGCGAGATCTCGCCGTTTTTCGCGAGAGATATCGTACGGTGTACACAGTGCGCTCGCGCGAGAACGTCGTATCGTCCGCGTTGATAGTCATAGCCGTGCACTTGCCTTCTCGCCCCATCCTTCCCCCACCTAGGACTAATACAGGAGAGTTACGCTCCTACACATTGTATGTACATACGTGCCGCGCGTTTCGATGGACACATTTTTTTCCACCGACGCTTTTCATCGGCACGCCGCGCGTGCAGCGATATTTGCTCGCTCCACTTCCACTTCCGCTGCATGCGGTAGTTACGGTGTCAATTCTACCGACACCTGTAACGCGCATTCGTTTCGCGCCTCGAATCACGCGATCGAATTTTCATCACACGACAAGCGCCCGGGAGGCATCGTACGGCGCCGACGGCCTGTTGCTTAACCGTCATCGAAATCATCGTCGCGCGCCCCGTACGATATGATTTAATTGATCGGTTAATTCGTTCAATGTCTCTCCCGAAGCGATTATGCACGCGGAGAGTGTCGGCCGCGGAGCACTCTCCCGTCGGACAAGCGGCGGATCAGCTTCGTTCCTCCGAGGAGAAATTTCTCGGAATCCTTCCGGATCCGTGGTACCTATACACATGACTTCTCTCGTAGAATTCGCGTTCGAAAGGAACGAGATATCGTCGATCCGAAGAGAAAAAAAATAATCACTCGCCGTCGTTCCGGCAACGAGATCGGGAGAGATTCCTCTCGCGTTACAATCGCGCTCCTGTATTCCTCTGCCTCGCGAACCCGCTCGTTCTCTTTTCTCCATTCGGCGTAGTTTATATGTATGTATGTACACATGTATACCTAGGCTCATCGCCGCTTTAACGCGAGAGAAATAAATTTCTCAAGTGCCACGCCCGTAGGTACTCAGCCGACCAAGTTGCCCGCTCTCTATGTGCACCGTGGCTTTTACCGGGACGAAGGACGGGAAGCTTTTCTCGCGCGTGTAGGTACCTAGGTACCTACTCTCTCTCTCTCTATCTCTCTCTCTCGTTCCACGTGTGATATCCGAACGTTGAACGTTCTCCGGGGTATTCGCCAACCAATGATCCCGATCCTCGACTTTTGCGCACGCGCGTCGTTCGGAGCGAGTAAAGGGACGTGCGAAATTTGATGATCACGCAACGGTCGGGGTACTGTTTTTTTTTATCAATCGCGTGGAAGAATTTTGGCAAATTCTCTACCGTAGCAATTGCATTTTCACAAACTGTACCTACTCTGTGGGATTTTCCGCGCTTCGGAAGCCGAAGAAAGTGCGCAAACTATACGGCGGCACTCGCTGAAGTTCGCGCCCCTTCGTTCTTATCGTCCTGCGTCGCTGGTATCCACAGGGTACCTGCATCGCGGGTGAGCGGGCTCCAGACGCCGAGTGCAACTAACCGCGCGAAATATAAATCAGCGACGGGGCACGGCACGAGCGCTACCGTTCCGCGCGTATATGACACGCATATTTTCCGGGATAGCGCCCGCGCGAGATCCTCTCGAATTTTCGAGTACCTATCCATAAGGCGAAGGTTCGAGCGTTCTCGAGCAACGTTCACCAACGCGGTATACCTACCTACCTACCTACCGTCTACTCTCGTGATCCGTATACCGTGCGTGTTGATTCGCCTTGAATTTTCTCAATTGATTACAAGATGGAGGCCAGGGAGATGTCGTTATCGCTGATTAAAAGGTATACGCCAAACGGGCGAGGGGTGCTGCGCTGCGCGGCTCGTCGGTCGGGTATGGGAATGGGCCGGGGAAAGGGAGGGGAAGGATTGAAAACAACCGCCGAAGGTCGACCAGGCGCGGCGGTGCCAGTGTTACAATTCGGCTGGTGCTTCAATTGTTGTCGCCGCCGTGGAACATTATATTTGCGTGTTCTCGAACGTGCGAGCATTACAACATCCAACACGGCGGATGTAGATAAGCGAAGACCCGTATGGCTCGCGGAGTTTAGATGTGTGCTTTCCTCTGTGTACCCCGGGTATATGAGTGGCTATAGGCGGGGCACGTGTGTGTATATAGCAACCCACGTTCAATCGCGCATACGGGCGCGAGTACAGAAGCACGTTTGATTATGAAAATAAATCGATCAGTCCGATGCGCGCGACGCGTTTATCAATTCAACAGAAGTGACCATCCGCCGTTGTGAATGTACGATGGGCAACGATACGTGTGCGCCAGCTATAAAGATACGACAAATGAGTAAGTAAAATAAGAAGAACAACAAAAATGAGCAGTAGAGTAATACAAGAAATAGAAGCAATAGTTGACTAAGACTAAAGAAAAACAAAATAAAGAGAGAGAGAGAGAGAGAGAGAGAGAGAGAGAGAGAGAAAGCTTTTAGGCGAGAATTCGAATTACGGATCTTTTCATTGGCCTGAACGACATCAGAGAACATCTCGAGTTCCGATATACCTACCCGCGACTGCGAATACCGGCATGCAGGTACACACGAGCGGCGTCCGTTTACGCGAGAAAACCGGAATTCTAAATTTGGCGAGAAAATTGATTTATTCATCACCTGTATCCCGCGTGTCACCTGTAATACGTGTTTGCAGCTTCTAGCTCAACAGGTCGAAAAAAAATGTGAAATCTACCGCCGCTGCATCGTGACGTATGCCACGCCTCGAGTCACAAATAACACGCGACTGCATAATTCCCACTGTAGGTACATCGGCCGAACTGAATGCACAATTCAGCGGGGAAGACAATCATCGCCGTATAATCGTTATATCACGGATTCGGATGAGAATTTTGTTCGCGCGAGCCATTCTCTCTTCGCTCCGCGTAACCACGCTGACGAAGGAAGGCCCTGCAAACCCCATTTTTTGTCGACATCGAGGAAAGCAGGGAACGAGGTAGCGCGATGCAGCGACGACTCAGCGCCAATGTCGACGTATAGTCGACTATTTGTCACGAGCATCATTTCTCTTCTTTCTATTCGACCGATCGAACGAACGAACGAAAAAAAAGGTGTGAGTGCCGTTGTACTCACGGAGGATGTGTAAACATCTTACAATTATCTGCGGTCCGAGTTTAATTGGGGAATATGACGTCGTAGTTCGACATAAAGAAGTTTAATTTTTTCTATAATAAAATATTTATTATTATTATATTAGATTTATAACTTACTAGCAGCCCGTCCCGGCTTCGCACGGGTAGATTGTGGATTGATTTAGTCCGTCCACCATTGTTTAAATAAATTTTTACTACAAAACTTTTAGTATTTTTCCCGTGCTACGCAATGGTCATATTGGATATTTCAAGGTTATATCAAGGTCAAATTAATTTTTTTTCACGTTCAAATGTGTCCTTGACCATTTTTTTCATGTTATCTTTATTGTCAGCGGAGGTCAAATTTAGGTCAAGTATAGTTCGACTTTTTGAACACCCTGTATAAGATTTACTAACTCAGAAACCTTCGCGGATATGCGTCCAACTGTTCCCCAAATTTTCATCGCAATCGGATGAACGGTTTAGGAAGGCATAATAATCATCCGTACCGGTACTTTTTGAACACCCTGTTATATAAGATTTACTAACTCAGAAACCTTCGCGGGCATGCGTCCAACCATTCCCCAACTTTTCATCGCAATCGGATGAACGGTTTAGGAAGGCATAATAATCATCAGTACCGGTACTTTTTGAACACCCTGTATAAGATTTACTAACTCAGAAACCTTCGCGGGCATGCGTTCAACCATTCCCCAAAGTTTCATCGCAATCGGATGAACGGTTTAGGAAAGCATTTGATATTACCTTAAAGGTCACGGTCAAGGTCAAATCCAATACGACCACTGGGTAGCCACGGGAAAATCCTTAAAGTTTTGTATTAAACATTTTTCTCTAAAATGTTTTCCCGTTGAGATAATCCAGCTTGCGCGAATAGTATGCGCAGTAGCGCCACACACACACTGACGCAGTCACATGTACACGACTTACGTCTGACGCTCGATTTCCCAGGAAGGTCCCACCGTAGAGCCATAGCATAGATGTTTACACATCAAAAGCGCGTCCAAAGCCTTGCGGGGTTACGAGGTCAAGAGTGTCGTATAAATATATTTTTTATCCGATGTGGAAAGAGAAACCGCTGTCTTTGTTCAGTCATATTATGTATACGTAAAATACGCTCCAACGGTGAATCTAGCGAGTAGAACCAACAACGGAAGATACGACTCGATCGTTCACAGAATTTCTCCTCGGAAGTCTCTGTGCGCGCAGCGGATATGATATAACTTTTTCACGCGTTTCCAATAGATCCCCAAAGTCGCGCAGACTCGTCACTCGACTCCCCCCTCTGAGGGGAGCCGTGCTGACAATCGACCGCCACGCTTCGCCGTCGCGCGAGGATCGTGTTTTCGTCAACCGCTCCGTTCCTTCCCGAAGGTCGAGTGTGTCCTTGGCGAGAAGGAATGCTGTGGAAGCCGGGCGGTGTAGCCGCGTTATACCTATACCTATACGGATTCCCAAGCGAAGGTCTTCGAAATAACATAATCAGTGCCGCAATTCACGTGCTCATTGCAACTTCCGATCGCTACGCTGCCGCTATACTACCAGAGCTACGCGCCTGATGAGCGCGTCCGCGCGTAACGGCTCGAACGTGAGCCGTGATATTATCGCGCAGAGGCGGTCGCGGAGCGCGGGAAGACGCCGGTGTGCGTTTCGCTCCGTCACCTACGAATTCGTGTGCACGGACACGTTCACTTATGAAAATAAGCAAACCGGTGTATTTGTTAACACGATCGTCTTGTACGCGCTGTACGTACGCTCGCGCGCGCACGAATGTGTGCGCCCTGTACGCGCGTGTTCCCGTACACGGATACGCGCGGCTGTTCGTGTGTCGATACGGTGTCACGTGTTGTTTATGCGTTCTACCAACGCTCCGCCCATCGCCTGATCTCCGAAGCGATTCTCAAGCGGTGGATCCTGAAAAACAGACGATCGAGTCCGGCCCGGATTAATTTTAGGCCGACGTACGGATTCTTTATAATCGATCTCTACCCGTCCGCACTCTGCTCCGTCGCTTCCGTTCCTCGCGTAAATTCGTGCACGAGGTTTCGTTGCAGCCACTACGCGCACCGCGCGCATTCTCGTTCTCACGGCTCTTCCGACTCGATACGAGATAGCAGTCCTACCGCACGCGCGAAAAATCAAGTTTCCCCGTCGCACACGTGCACTGATTGAATGAACCAACGGCGTTCCAGCTGTTCTCCGCGTCTCTCTGATGGCAAAAGGGAGGCAGGATCCGCATCCACGCGTCGCGTGGATGATTTTCCGCCGGTAGCGGGTCGAGGATCCGCGTGTTGGGATCGGGGAGGGGGGAATTCGAATGGGACGTCGAAGGAGGTGGATTGCGATCAGCGAGATTTCAACTCCCGCTGGTACCTACATATGTACATCTCGCCCGCGCAGTGCGTATCGACCGAAAACGAGCGGACTCGTCGGACGGTTCGAATATTCTCTTGTGCTCGCGAGTCACGTGCGACACCCCGTATAGTCGCATCCAGATATCCACTCTCTAGGGGCTCAGCCAATAACAATTATAGTCCGCTCGACGTAGTTCGCTGTCGACGCATTCGGGGAGCGAAAATAATTGGAAATAGAACGGAAAGCGTTTGGAAGAGAAGCGCGTCTAAAATAATATCCTCGCCCTCGCGCGATAAAACGTTGAATGAAAATTCGTTTTCGCGTGTTTACAGCGGGAGGATTCGTTGCCGCGCGCGAGCCAAGAGCGAGTGATGGTTCTCGAGGTCTTTCCTATGTGAAATAAAAAGGAGGAAACCATACCGGTTGCCCCTATACCTGTATACGCGTATTCCATTCACCTCGCCCCCCGCGTCCCGTATAGATTTTTATTCACCGCGCGAGAGCGGGCGGTCAAGTGCAGGGCGTGATGTACGCGTTTCGCATAAATTGCGCGCGAGTGCTCGTCAAACGTGGCTTCCGTTATATTCGCCGTACAACGCGAGAGGGACGACAACGATCTTGCGTCCGACGGATTCGTATCCGTTATCGTCAATTAGCTCCGCGATTACTTGGCCAACATGTGGAAGAGTCGACTCGTCGACCACGCCCCGATCGTAACTCGGTCCACTGGTCTAGAGCCCGGGTGGTTCTGGGTTTACGGAGTTTCAAGGTCACGCGTTGCCGCATGCGCGCTCGGTGCCGCGTTCGGGATGTACGCGCGCACACGCGTACAGCCACCACGACGATTCCCCGTGACGTACACACGGGCGAACGGGCCGCGGCGAGGGTCCCGCGGAGGGTCCCACCACCCTCCACTGGTGTACCTCCGCGTAGCATACAGAGAGGGTCCGGACTTGGATCTGTAACACAGCAATCGTGCGAGTGCGAGTGAAAACATGTGGTAGCTGCATAAGAGTCTCTCTGTCGCACACGCTCCAACTGGACAAGTTTAGAGAATTGTGCGACAGAGAGATTCTTACGCGACTACCATCTGTTCTCACTCGCACTCGCACGATTGCTACATAATATGTTGCAGATTCAAGTCCGGACCCCCCTCGTATATACGCGCATTCGAAGTTTGAAACGCAAAACCCTTCCCCTGCGTTTCGTGCAATGGACTCGCATCGCGTCGCCGCCGCTGATCTCTCCCCCTTTTAAGCGTGAGCGCGATACACACCAATCTAATAGGTACAGGGAGTACCTATAATACACATGTACGTATAGTATAAACGGGTCAGAGGCTCTTTGTTCCGCCACGCTTATACGCGGGATTAGGGCACTGGGTGTCCGGCGAGTAGAGCACCGCGGCAGAGTACCTACACGAGCCTATAAACGTACAGCGGCGTTTTACCAAGCCGTGGCGTGCGATGAGAGTCAAAGCGAGATGTGTGCGTGCTTGTGTAAGTAGTACATAATTCCCTCCTCACCCCTCAACCTTCTCCTCGAGCGACCAATCGCTTCACTCTTCTCGCGGCCACCACTCGTTCTCTCTCCGCGGACCGCGATTCTTCTTTTTCTCTTTCTCCTCGCTCCACGCCACTCGCACTCCGCTCCCGACCGGCGTGTGGTGTATTTCGTCGCTCTTCTTCTTCTCCTCCTCCTTCGTTCTACACGGAAGATATCGTATGTACGGTGTGACGAGTCGAGCACGCCCGGGCCTTCTTTTCCATTTCATACAGCTATACGAATGTCTTGCAGGCCGCGAACATACGCGCAATTAATGGGGAAACGGTACGCGTGCGTACGCGCATTGAAATATTTAGCGATTACGTATACGCGGAGACTGTGTGTTGCGCGCGAAGAAAAAAAAAACGGGATGAGAGAAAAAAGAAGAGACGCTGGACGACGGCTGTATAGTACGAACGATACGCCGAGTCTCTCGAGTATAGCGAGCGCTGGTGTCCCGTTCTCATGTTTTGGTTGCGTTTTTGCCTTGAATCGACGCGAGGTATTTTTCGACTCAATATACGCGTTATGTATCGCCACGGTTGAGCTGCGAGCACGCACTAGGTACGCGCGCTTATCAATTGACGCGTCGCGAGTGGTGGTCCGTAGCAGTGGCGGGTGTCGTCGATCAAATGTATACGGTATATAAATAGTAGGTAAGGATGTATCTTCAAAGCGCGAGATGCGAGCGACACATTCGCTTTGTGGCTCTTTCTCGCGCTGAGGTAAGAGGTCGGCTTTCTTCCAAACCGCGTTTCGACGCGATACTCATGCGATGCACACCGCGTGACAAGTGCGAGGACGGGTGTCGCGCGGAGTCCTTTTATCATAATAAACGACGGAATAGAATCGTCGCTGCTGATTCACAGAAATTATGCGCGGAGCGCGCTCCGCGTTATAGGCTACGAGTTATACCTATTGCACTCCGCGCCCGTCAACCGACCCGTTTTCGATAGCATTTGATGTCGAGCTTCTGCTCGCGGAGAATGTTGATGCGTAAGTACTCGAGTTTCCCACACGACGGGTAATCGTCGCCTCGCGCGAATCCAAAGTGGATGCGCGCGGTGAAGGTGCATGTACGATGCGACGACTCGCTTAAGACTGCACGAGACGATACGCGTAATGGATTCCCTCTCCCCCCCCCCTCCCCCCCCCCTCGAGAAAAAAACCGAGTGTTATATGTGCATTTCGCGCAATCATCGCCGCGTGGAGTTTCTTCCTATCGCAGGTGCTTTTTGCCATTTGCATATCAGTTTTGGACATCTGTGCGCGGATGTGATCGTTTCAGCTTTTTGACATTCGGTGAGTAACTTCGAGTATTCGTTCGATATATAGGTATGTATAGGTATATTCACGTCATATTCGCTGGTATTCCTCGTTACGCACGAGTGACCTCGGAGCTATTTACATCACTTGTTCTTCCACTGCTAAATACTCTTTCGTACCTCACGCGGCGAGAAAAAAAGAGGAGTCTTTTCTCGAGAATCCTTTTTCTCTACCTATTCCTACGTGTATTGGGTACCTATCGTTATTCCGTATACCGAGATCAGTTTCATTACGGCCGTGGTATCGTCGTTACCTATACCGAGAGGAATATCGAGGGACAGCTGATATCGGGACCAACGCAGTGTCTATAGGGCGGTTGGGTAACTGCACAAAACAGATAGAGTGCCATCTGTGGCACGCACCAAGCATTAAGCAGATGCCCGTGGTATAAGCGCTGTTTACACGTTATTTTGGATAATAATTGAAGTGTTTTACCTATGAGATTTAATCAACATGGCCTCAATTATAATAGAATGTGGATTTCAAAGCATTCAAATAAATTCTTTCCGTGGAAAATCGTTATCAAAAGGTAAATACAAGCAGCGCCACCAAGCTGGGTTTCTTGGCGAAACTTGGATGTACATTCTCTTTATGTACACGTGTAACACAAACAAAAGCTACGTTTGTGGAAGTACGCTAGAGCCCTATTCTCGACCTTGAGGCACGAATAAACTCTCCTCTCCCGCATCTCTCTTACGAAATTCTTTTTCTCCGTACTCTACATCCGCGCATCACCTTCGCGAATGTTCCTATCCAAGTCGACACGCGTAGCGGATCTCTCAGTCCAGCTCTTGCAGTTGGCGCCGCCGGAGACGAGGTGGCTCTCGCTTTGCAGATACGCGCGGAGGAGTGGCGGTGTATTTTCGAGTACGTGTCAATATTCGAGATATCGAGCGGGAAGCGGGCGTATCGATCGGCGAGCACGGCCGTGAATATGTTGCCTCCGAAACACATCATATACTTGGGATGGCACATCGTGACTCTCCGGAGTATAAGTTAGTTTACTTCGGATATAACACGAGAGAGGAACGAGAGTCACGAAGCGTGCGTACGGATGGTAATCGCGCGTTGCGTGGTTCGCGAATGAGTCGTACGTGGTTTCGCGGGATTGGGGGAAAGAGTGAGTGAGGGAGGGAGGGAGAGAAAGGAGAATTTCACAAGTGGGGAATATACTCCCTCGGGGGATGACGTTCAATGCTCGCGCGAATCTCTCACGGAATCCACGATCGATCGAAGCGCTTCTTGCGCGGAGTCGTGCCGTCGTCGCTGCGGCGCTGCAGTGCTGCAGCACCGGCGGTGTGACGAGAGGAGGAAGAGGAGGAGCGCGACCTCTCTTCTCGTGCGCCCTCTTCTTTTTCTTTACCTTCCCCTTTTTTTCTTCGCATAGGTACCCTTTTCACTGTGACCGTGATTGTTGAAACTTGGGGATTTCATACCACGAGCGCTGCCTTCGTTTTGATTAAATATCCGTCGCAATATTCTCATCCCATAACTCGTTCAGGCCACAGCGGAACCTCATCTACTCCGTTTAAACGTTCCATATGGATTTGAAAGAGGAGAGGTGAATATTTATTATTAACTCGGTTCTACCTCGAACTCTACATATCGTGCATAGTAGAGTGCGCGTTCACTTTGGCCCAACCTTGGTTACCATGCCTCGACCCGTTCTCGATAGATTTGGGAATACGCTGGCCCAAGGTCGAGTCAACAGTGCGTGCAGGCATCGCGCGAGGAGGGAAAATGTCTTCGTGGAAATGACACTCGAAATTTTTGTGGAAAGATCTTCGAAGCACATCCCTTCGGATTTTGCCGAGAGAATCGTGATTTCCATCCTACCCTACCCTACCCTACCCTACCCTACCATAACCTGACGATAAATCACCGAGAACGACCCGCGACGACCTCTGCGCAGATTTCAAGGAATTTCGATCGGTCGGACGAACCTCGTATAGGTACAGGACCGAAAATTCGCTCAATACTCGCGCGAAATCGTAAAAAGTTTTATCGTCGTTATAAACGCGCTCCTTTCCAGCTTCTTTTTTTACGACGTTCTGCGATAACGAGAAATAGAGTCAAAACGATTCGGGCGCTGCTGATTCCCGGCGAATTCGGATCGGACGATTACGAGACCGTATCGCGCGCGCGCGCGCGCGTATATTCTCCGGATCGTACGTGTAGGTGATATATCTATCCGCAATACCCCAGCTAATCGCTCCTCTCTTCCGCCTTATAGTCATAACGCGAGTTCTCGCGCGCGCAAGTTCTGCTTTTGTACGGCAATCGGTGCCGATAGCACGCGATCGTTCAACGGATATGTACCTAGGGTCAATGGAATAAATTTGCTTACGCGTCTGCACGATTATACGTGGGACGACGCGAACTCGCGTGCCATTCGTAGGGTCCCAGAAATATGTATTTCGATCGTGGCGCGCGCGGTTCCACGGGAACGTGACTCTCGGTCGTCCGTAGAAGAAAAATGCCGATTTCGCCGAATAATACAACGACGTGACGCGCATCGCGCGGCGACACGGCGCGATGTTAACAATGTAGTACTCTGTGTTAACACACTTCGGTAATGAGCGAGAACTAGGCTTAATTGCCACTTCTCCGACTGACACCCACCATTCGTTCAAGCGTTAACCGCGTGTCACGTACGGGGTTTTCTCCGATCCGACGGAACATTTTTCCGCTCGCGAGAAGATAGAGCTGCTGCGGGGCGCTGGAATTTTTGTCGCTCCACGACATTTGACAATAATTTTTTTTCTTCCGGCATACAACACAAATTGAATTTCATCAATCCCCGACGAGAGACACTTCGTTACGGCGATGAACGTGCCCCGCGGCATCGCAGGACACACGAGATGTAAAAAACTCGAGGAAAGCTGAAAAGAAATCACGAAAACAACCCATTAATCCTTCATCGTTCGACGGAAACGCGTGGGATGGATATACCTGTCCGACTCTACTCGCGGCTTTTCAGAGATCGCGCGAACGGTACCTAATACCGACTGACGATCCTTAACATTTCAAAACCTCTCGAGTAGCGTCGCGCGTCCCGCGATGATACGGGTGCAGCCCGTGTCGCTCTCAACATTATTCCATTCCATTCCAGTCGAATATTTGAGACGCGCGTACCTGTGGGCTCACTACATTTTTTTTGTCTGACGCGGTGCCCCCTTCTTCCGATTACATCGGGAAATCCGAATCTCAACGACGTGAAGAGTGGCGAGTCGGCAAATAAGCGGGGAAATAAATTATAGAACGCGCGCGCGTGGGGTTCATGAGAAAAAAGAACGAGGGAAACGAACGAAACTCGACGGGGCACACCTACGTTCGCCCGAGGGGGACGACGGTACAGGGGATGCGGAGCGGCGAAATTATTACTGTTATAAGCTTCCGTCCACATGTGGCCACATGTTCCTGGAAAGAATAACGGTCGAGGCTTACTTTATCCTCGTACCGATCTCTTTCCATCCCGGGTCTACCTTACCTATACACATGCTAACGCGCGCGTGCGCGCCACCTCTCTCTCTCTCTCTCTCTCTCACTCTCTCTCTCTCTCTCACGCCGATTTGCTATGGATCACAGATTGCTTACAATTCATGTCATGTTTGACTTCTCCAAGGCCTTTGACTCCATCTCACATAGTATCCTCCTAACTGCCCTTGAGAGGTTGGGCTGTTCTCTTTCTGTGCTTTTCTGGTTCCGCGATTATCTCACTAATCTCGCTATCAGGCTGTTGTTGACGGTTGCGGCTCAGCCTCTAGTGCTTGGGGTGCTGTTACCTCGGGCATTCCGCAGGGCTCTGTTTTGGGACCGTTGCTCTTCTCTATTTACTTGCGCGACCATCCGCAGGCTCTTCGACACTGTAAGCACATGCTTTATGCCGATGACCTGCAATACTTTCAGTGCTCTCCGACAGAGCTTGGTGATGCTATCAGATTAGTCAGTTCGGATGCTTCTTCAGTGGTTTCTTGGGCCTCCGACAATTCCCTCAACCTCAAAGACCAGAGGGTTACCATTTTCGGTACTAGTATGTAGGTTCGATTCACTTTGGGTGTTCGCCGGTATGAGCACATTACGCCTCATCTACATAGCTACATCGTCTCCATTGGCTTGATTACAGAAGACGATGCACCTATCTCACTGATTCCCTGTTCTCTTCTGTACGGTCCTCTGGTGAGCCTGCATACTTGGCAGACATGTTCCAGATGGGAACTGTGGCACGGCTACATGATACGCGGGAGCCTGTGTCCAATCTGTATGTCCCTGCATGTCGTGTGTTCCTAACGGTCCGGCGTATACAGAACGGATTGCGGTCGGGGCGGTACGAGCTCGCGTATCCAAGTGCAACTCGAGCAAAAAATGTCACGGGACTGTTGACGAATGTCGACTACCGAGTCGTGAAACGATAGTGGGAGGTTGGAAGTCGAATCGGTTTTGGCTACGATTTATCTCGATGGGTACGTGAACTTTGAATGTGTGACGTTGGCGCAGTACTTTTTTGCAGCTCGCCATGTGGTCTTGAGAAAAAGTATCTTATCTCTATTCTCTCTCGAGTTGGAAGTTCATGAGTTCCGCGAGTGTTGAGGCGGTCGCATATAACGATCAGAGTGGACGTGCTCAGATGTTTCGACTTTTGTGTCGGTTCACAAAGAGTGCACATATCTCGCGTACAGGCGAGTCCGCGTTGTCGAATTAAATTGACAAATCTACGGGTGATCTCACACTCTGGTGAATTTCTACGCCTGATATCCGCGAAGATATCTGATCGACGACTATGGTAGCTCGAGGATACGCGTACCCGATGCAGCAGTGTTGCGCTGGAAAGCCTCGTACGCGAGCCTTCGCACACAAGTACACTTCCCTTTGATGTGCGTCAAATACCGACTGGCCGCGGGTCGTCGCGACAAATGGAAGTGTACTTGTGTGCGAAGGCTCGCGTACACTGGAACGCGCAGTGCGTACAAGGCTTAACGTATACGAGGATCTATAGGCTCGCTCGTTGCACACTGTGCGGAAACAACGTCTCGTACCGCGAGTATGTATCAGCGCGAACGTCGATTGATATTCCACTGTTGGTCCACACGAGCGGCCACGCCCTTTTATCTCTCTGTCAGCAATAAATAGAAAGATACGCGTTCGAACTCGTGGTTGAGCGTGAGAGGTCCGATGAATATTTTCATGTACCTATCACTACTCTGCGTCGTAAGATATTAGTCACAGGAGCGACGTGATATATGTCTACACGTGGCTCAGCACTGTCGCAGCGCAAACAGGTACACGCGGAAACACTCATATTCGCGCGTGTGGCTAGCGCAAATACGCGAAATTCCACCTACGTCGGTAGATATCGACGATTAGTCATCGCAAATATACAAGCGCCATCAGTCTCTCATCTCTCTTCATCGTCGATATTAGGACTATCGGTATGACCCGCAAGCGCGCGACTGCACCGCACCCACCTTACCTACCTACCAACCTACCCATCCGAAAATTTTCCACCCGTCCAGAATCGTGTCTATTTTTTATGCTCCTCCTACACTCCCGGTGCACACCGGCGCGCCTCTCATCGCTTGTTTTCCCATCGTATTTTTACACGCCATGTGCCCCATCCGTATACATATCCGTATACAAGGCGGCCTATACACCGCCGCTAGCACCGTGCCGCGTTATGCGGTGGCCGCGCGCGTTTATACGTGGGAGACCTCAGCGACCGGGGGTTGCCGTCATACGTACGCAGCGCGTCGAGTCGAGCGCGCGGCGCGGATGCTTTTCGCCCCTTTTCCCCAAGATTCAGGGAATTCTAACGCTTATACCGTACGCGTGCAGTGTGCGAGCAAGACCGTAAGCTTGGTTTCTTTTCATCGAGGGCGTCTCTCGCACGCGCGCTTCAGGTATACGGATAAGGAAATCCGGCAAGACTGTGTGTGTGTGTGTGCGTGCGACGGAAGGACCCGCTCGATGTGCAGAGATCCGCATTGCGGTCAGTCTTCAAGAGCTCGCCCTTCTCCTATACCTACCTACACGTACATATCACGTACCAGCTCCGTTTAAACCCAGGAACTGTAAAAAAAAATAATAATAGGACGCAACGCTGTACTTCTCCAGGCAACACACACACACAGTAGTGGTAGTTAGAAATACCGCCGCGCAGAAAATATTTCTACAGCAGTCACACACACACACACACACACAAAATCGTGTATAACTGCCGCGTTGGTACACTGTGTAAGTACACTTGGATTCGTGGCGTGACGTTCTCGTCCGCCTCCCACGTTGCAGCCTGCATCCCGAGCGAGGTCTTTCACTGTGACAAATCGAAGTAAAGGGCGCAACGGCTCGGGCTCGAGGAAAATTGTCGCTATACGAAACGTCGGTTCACCCGCGATATATGTATTGTACATTCGCATCCTTGGAAACTGGGTCGGCCGACCGGATGTTTTGGCAAACATGCCGTTCAACGGAATGTTTTCTTACGTCGAACGTGTATCTTATACGCGCGGTCACCCCTCCCGACGCCTCGCGGAGATCTATTTTCTCTCGGGCTTATTTTTTTGCGAAAGCCGCAAACGCGCCGTGTGTAGTATCCCTCGTCATGCGAAAACCGAGGAAGAATTCGACACCGAGGCGATGCTCTCACTCTCTCCCTTTCTCTTTGCCATTTCCACCCTCGTCGACGGACAGACGTGTCGAGACGGTATCGACGTGTCCACAACGACGAATTTTCGTTGCATCGCTGTGGCTTGGTGCCTGATGTCTCACGCTTGGTCTGAGAATCTAACGGGAAGGGAGAAGAGACATGGAGGAAAGAGGAAAGAAAACGGGGTGTGACGAAGAGAGAGGGAGAGAGAGAGAGAGAGAGAGAGAGAGAGAGAGAGAGAGAGAGAGAGAGAGAGAGAAACGCATTCCTGGAATTCGGGTAATATCGCCGCGGATGAACAAATCATCGAGTGTTTTGACTCGGCTCGAGAGACTCCTCGAGTGAAGGAAGGAACTAGGAGACGGAAGGTTATAAATCGCTCAATTTTTCCACGATCGGGGACCTCGATGATTCTCTTAAATTGCGAACAGCGGATAAAGCGCGATCGAGCGCGAGGAGAGTGACCAGACGAACGGACAATAGGTACGGACGAAATCAGATGTATTTCCTCGCCGTAGCGATTCAGAAAGGGGGCGTAACCGAGGCAACGATATAGGTATACACGAATGAACGAAGGGCGCGCGAGTAATAAATGAAATAAATTCCCAGAGCCACAAATAACGGGGGCTCACGATCTTATACATCACTCTACACACAACTCCTCTCGGGCTCGAGAAAAGCAGCAGCGGTCGAACCAAAAGCATATTATATCTCGTAAAAACGAGAAGAGAGAGAGAGAGAGAGAGAGAGAGAGAGAGAGAGAGAGAGAGAGAGAGAGAGAGAGGTGGAGAGATAATACCAACCTCTTCCATATACCTATACCCACACGTGAATAGCTACCCTCGAGGTATTCGAAGCGGTCTACGATATTCCCCCCCTTCTCTCCTCTTCTCCACCGCCTTTGAAACAAGGCGAGTAAGTAGTGAGGAGAAGTCGAGAAGGGAGCGAGGAGTTCGATACATAAATCACTGAATCGACCTTGCCGCGAGCTTTCCCAACGCGGATCGACGCGAGCTTGCCCGCCCGACCGTAGGTCAGTATAGGTAGGTAGGTGGGTGGTACGCGTTTTACCGATCGAGAAACTTTTTCCCTCCCCTTCCTTCAGATCCCGAAACTCAACTCGAAGCGAGTAGAGGGATCGATCGATCGATCGCAATTCCACCGTTCGACGAGTCGTTTCCTCGGTTATCGTGTTATATTCGCACTCCCCGCTCTCGTTTGGTGATGGAGAGTTTGATAGAAAGATCATTATCTCGCGATGATACGCGATTGACCAGGTTGAGACAGCTACCCCGAAGAAGCTCGTCTTTCGCGAGAGGCCGTTCGGCGCGACGCATCGCGATGTGCGCCGAATACAGGGGTGAGATCGATCGATATCGGGAAAGAGCCACTTTCCGTCCGGTCGAGCTTCCGTCTTGCTTCCGATCCGCGCGCTCGCTCTTGTCCGGGAGACGGTGTTATTGAAATTCTCTAAGCCGATACTATAATTATTGCTCCTAATGGAACGTTGCCCGGAATATATGTAGCTATATCGGGACCTTTCGCGGCGCTTAACCGCGTAGTTGATGATTCTACGGTACGATAACGTATAATTACCAACGTATCGGGACAGAGCGCGGTTATATTGCAGCTTTGCGCGGGGATGAGTCATATCGGGAGAGGAAGACGGTGCGAGCCGAGAATTCCTCTTCCCTCGCCGTGTGTTACAGGTACCAACGCGGCCTCTGCGCTTTAAGACTTGCTTTCGTCTCAGGGCTCCGTGCGCGCGTGTCTACAGATCTGTCGTATTTCGAGGTGCAATGCGACATACGTTCCAGGCCGTTTCACGTTCTAGTACGCTGGAATCACGCTGATTCCGGCTCTTCGCGTCCCGTACCATAGATACGTGCAGGTTTGTGCACAGGGCCGAATAAGAGAATCGGAGTCGCGCGTGTAACGGAGTTTTCGCTTTTCCCACTTGCATCCTATACATACATTTGGTGCACGAGCGAACAGCTTGAGATTACGAGTGGCTCGTATTCATTATTTGTTGTCTCATAGTCTATAGAATTTATGCAACTACTCGTACCGAAAATGATGACCTTGGTCTTCGAGGCATTACATTTGAGAGAGTTGTCAGAGGCCCGAGGCATTACACTGGAGGAAGCATCATAGCTGACAAGTTTAATAGCCTCACCAAACTCGGCCGCGGATAGCAATGAAAGTACATTTGTAGATCATCGGCATAGAGCATGCGCTTACAGCGTCGGAGGGCCTGCGGAAAGTCGCGCAAGTAGTTGGAGAAGAGCAGCGGTCCCAAAACAGAACCCTGCGGAACACCCAAGGTAGCAGCGCCCAAACTCGAGGTTGCACCGTTGATACCAATTACGGCCTGAAAGCGATTGATGAGGTAATTACGGAACCGGAAAAGCACAGAAAGCGAATAGTCCAACCTCTCAAGAGCAGTTAGAAGGGTACTACTATGCGATATGGAGTCAAAGGCCTTGGAAAAATCAAACATCACAAGAATAGTGAGTATTCTATGATCCATAGTAGATCGGATGTGATCTGCAACTTTGACAAGCGCAGAGAGAGAGAGAGAGAGAGAGAGAGAGAGAGAGAGAGAGAGAGAGAGAGAGAGAGAGAGAGAGAGAATTGACTCGCGTTATCGATCAAACAACCCACTGAATTGCATCTTCGAACGACGACTAAACGCAGGCCGCGCTCTTTTCCGTCTGTTTAACTTCCCTGTCCCCAAGTACCTACCCACCGCAATTGCGAGAGACTTCCGCAACGTTTGTCAGAGACCCCGAACCTTCGCGCGGAAAGAAATATTGCGTAATCGCGTCGAGTCTTTCGTTGTTCCCTTTCTCCTCCAGTTCGCACGAACGTGTGTACATATACGCGCGCGCGCGCGCGCGTGGCTTGCTCACCGAGACGCGGGAGTTTATTCACTGAAAATATACTTCCAGCTCTCTGCCTTCGCTTCCCGCTGTCGTTATACGCGCGACAGTGCGTGTAACTTTTTGAGTGAATTTTTCGACGCAACGTATTCGGGGATGACTCCGATGACCCACTCGGGATGGGAAGTGAGCACGTTGTCGCAACTGAACGTCGAAGCTCGGGCGATGCACCGCGCGGAAATTTTAAGGCGTATACCGATCGCGTACTTGTATAGCAACGGCGAGAGCAAAGTAGGCGCGCGCGTCAGATTTTTATTGAAGAGATAACCGCGTGTATTCGCAAAACCCGAGTAGGTACCTAGGTGGCTTCGCGATCGAAGCGCTCGTACCTACGGCTGTGTGTATATCTCGCCACGGTGCTCGTTGGATATAATACATAATATGTATGTAATTATCGTCGCGAGTATAGGTAACGTACGTACAGTCAGTCCCCTCTTGATCTTCGTATACGCGATCCACGTACTTTCTAACTCGTATTCGATTATCGACTAGATCCAGCGATGAACGCATACACACCGAAGAATTTCCATCCACCTCGGAACAATACTCGAGTTGATACCCGCGCGAACTTTGCAACCCGCAGTTTCGATCGTGAAAAATTTATTCGAGCTACCGCGCCTGGAAATGGTACGAGATTCGAGGAAGTAGACGTTATTCCGTTGGGGGGGGGGGGGGGGGCTTCGACGCGATATTATGGGGTTTACTTTAAAATTTCAAATTATACCCCCCCACGTGTACAGGGGTTCAATGGGATTCATCTGATTGGTCTCGCGTGGAAGAATACTCGAGTACGCGCGTGTATACCTATGTACATATATATAGGTACCATCGACGTAGGAGCTATTCCCTCCGCAAGCTATTCCCCTCGTGGCAAATTTATTCGAACGCCTGTTGACTCTAGAAGTGATCCGACATGTAGGGGAAGGTGCGGCGAAGTGGAACACTCCAGGCCCTCGAAGGTATGCGCAGAAATCGAATAGCGCCGCGATACGGATTTTCGAAATATCGGGAGAGCACGACCCGAGCGAATATCGCGAGGTTTCGCCTCCATCGAGCCGACCCACTCGCGACGAGTCGGAACGCGACGAAAACGTTCGTTCGGCTTCGGTAATTTGGCGGAAATTGGATGGTGATTTAGTTGGAATCGATTTTCGACAAACTTCGACTTCCGCTCGATAATTCCTTGCGCCGTCGCGCTGTACACGTATAGGTAGTACACGTATACCGCGCGCGATGCTGCGGATTTAATAAACAAGCCGACACAGAGTCGCTCGAGCTTGAGCGCGCGTGTATATAATAACATATATTATATAATAACATATAATATAAAACAGTTTTTATAGAAAAATTGTTAGGTGTGAAACATCGAAATTCTTCTTTGTAAAAAGTATGCGATAGGAAGGATGGACCACGCGTCCGTCGAAAGAACACGTGCGCCAGTGCGCATTTGTATTTATGACTGTGATACTATTAAACGGTACGCGAACCATTGTGTCTAATTCAAAAAGCGCACATTTAGTTTACTCTCTCTTAACTCTGCCATCGGTATAAGTGCTGTTTAAGAGTATCACAGTCATAAATACAAATGCGCACTGGAGCACGTGTTCTTTCGACGGATGCGTGGTCCATCCTTCCTATCGCATACTTTCTACAAAGAAGAATTTCGATGTTTCACATCTAACAATTTTTCTATAAAAATTGTTTTATATTATATGTTATTTTAGGATTTCCTCAGTTTCGCAGAATTCCTTAAAAATAGAACATTCTTACATGCTTTCTATGAAATTATAAGAAATTTGGAAAACCACGGGTGTTCAGGGAATTATAATATTATTTTGGGAGAATGTTTTAAAAAATGATTGTTTTACTTTTTCTGATAAATTCTAATAAACTACACTCAGAAAAATACTTGCTAGTTTGGTACAATTATCATTATTGGTATTATCGCTGTCATCATTATTGATGGCATTACTGCAACTATTCTTATACCACCTTGCAACTTGCAGCGTAACCTAGCCATTAAAGAAGTACCTAGCCCTACCTAGCCCTAAAATGTGGCACGACCTAGCTACATCCCAAAACACCTAGCCTCACATAGCCAACCTAGCAGGAATACCTAGTCTCACCTAGCCATATCACGTTGAAACCTAGCTTGACCTAGCAGAGGCCTTGAACCCCTTATATAAGGTCGAGCTAGGTTTCAACATGATAGGTGAGACTAGGTGTTCCGCTAGGTTGGCTATGTGAGGCTAGCTGTTTTTGGCTGTGGCTAGGTCGTGTCACATTTTAGGGCTAGGTAGGGCTAGGTGCTTTAGGGCTAGGTTAAGCTAGGTTTCAACATGATATGGCTAGGTAAGTCTAGGTATTCCGGCTAGGTTGGCTAGGTATTTTTCTTCATCGATATATTATATCATCCGTAGTGTTTACATCTCGGAAAACCTCGACGCGACACGATAATTGTCAATGTTGGGGCGGAACATTCCGCTTTGAGTGCGCTTTTTCCCCAATTTCACGATATCATCCCCCGTTCCAACTTTCGTCCCCAAACAAGCCGGTCCGCCTCCTCGAAACGGCGTTCGTGTTCCGCCACCCTCTCGACTTGCCCGGTTCAAAATATGTATTTCGAAGCGAACCATCCGACCGCGCGAATCGATACTTCGCCCGTGAAGGAGTTTCGAGGATCGGCCGATATTTTAAGTCAATTTCCTTCGCTCGGTGCTTCCTCGCCGCTAACCTCCGTCGATTCGCTCGACGAAGAGAAAAAAATCCGATCGACCCTCGTTCGAGCAGGAATCAAATGGAACGATGCGGGCATTCCAAGTTTTCCCTCGGGAACGGAGCCTTGCGCGCGCGCGCGCATGGAAAATATTCCTCTTGAAAAATGTCCTCCCTCTCGTGGCACGGACGCGCGCGGATTTTCTACCGGAAACGCGGTTCGGACTCTATTACGCGGAGCGGGCCGTGTACGTTATATACACGTAGGAAGAAACGAGGGGGAGTTGAAATGAAAAGAGTCAACAACTTCCCACGTCGCGACCCTGAGTGGCCGTTTCCCTCCTCGACAAGTTGCATGCGCGCGCGCGTCAGATCTTGGGACTTTGTCGGATGGGATTGGGAATTGTGGAAAGATGTTGCGCGCGGGGAGGAAGGATGCAGCATTGGGCGAAGGCAACAACGACGCGCAGCAACGGGGAAAAACATCCGAGCGAATATATCTTCCTTTCAGGGGCTCTGATATTTTTCTATTCGCCCATCTCGCTCTGCTCCACCAATTCCGAGATGTCCTCCTGAGAGCTTTCGCCTCTTCGTGAATTATTATATAGACATTTCGACATAAGTCGGCTGACGCGGCGGATGCCTGAATTTCCTTTTGGACGCTGGCGACATTTTTCGTTGTCACTTCAAAATTCGGGGGTCGAGGAAAAATTGGAGGGGGAATATGGATTTTTTTCCATGGTAGGTACTTTCCACGCGATGAGCTTCTTTGAATTTCGAGACCTCCGTCGTGCGAGTACGAGAAAAGTCTGAGAAAGAAGGAGAGATGACGATGATAACGTACAGTCGAACAGTTCTCGCGAGTCAACCCCGACGTCCGACCCATCGTAGACCTCGTTAGGTACTCATAGCGGACGGTTTCTCACGTTTTTCGATCCCTGTGTACAGCGATGTTTTTCGTAGCGCCGATACGTACGTACTGCATACCACACATCAGCGCTCAAGGTGAAAGTTAAGCACGTGTTCGAATTGATAATGTACCACTGCCTACTTATCGTCTCGTTGTCGTCGACGTCTTATTGTCTTGGGGTCGACGGTTGAACTCCCCCCGCCGCCGTTCCCTCCGCCGCGCCTTTCCCAGTACCTAGCCCCTCGAACGCCACTCCACTCCTTTGATTCAATTCTAATGATCCCAGAAACGCGGTGACGCTTTCGCGATGGTTTCGACGGGGTTTCGCTCGGTCGCGCGCGGCGAGATCAAGTTCGCGAGAAAAGGGAGGGACAGAGAGACAAGGCGACGAGAACCGTGAGTGTGTTTTCGTTACGCACGGCGTAACGGGGATAGTCAGCTGTTTCGTAGAATCTTGACATCCGCGCGCGCGCGCGAAAGATCGTCCACCTCGATAGAGCATCTGTAGAAGCGGGGATGTAGTGAGAGAATCACTGTCCTCCAAAGAAAAAAAAATGTAGCTTCACCTCGAGGTATCGGAATAATGCAGCAGTAGGCCAAATACAGCGATGAGAATGTGAATTGTTCTCGCGAAATAGCATAATTATACCACCTGGAGTGACGAGATGCGATGTGTATTATGGAAAAAAATGAATGGAATAATCATCACGCTAACCGGCATAATTATACCGCCGATAGAGATATCGCAGGTCGAGTACCGAGATCGTGGCTATTATTCGTTTTTTTCAGTACCTACCGAGATGTTCTCGTCGTGCTACATAACGCGGATAATTAGGCGCTATTCGTTGAATCTTGATATCTACGCGGAAGATCGTCGACCTCGATATCATGCCAACGGTAGTGTCGAGGCGCGCCTAATGAGAACCGCTGTAGCATCCGATTGATGCGAGATGCGATGTACGGGTATATGTATATCTATGGGCGATACTCTTGCACGTGGCACTGCTGCTTCGCGTCTCCACGTGCGAAAATAAACAAGCGAGCGATAATAGCCGAAGTGACGACGCTCCTCTCGACGATGTCGCGCGCGCAGCGAGACGCGCCGCCGCAGGTACGTACGGGCGAGAAATCAGCACTAAACGCGATACACAACCGATGCGTTTCCTCGTTTGAATACTCCACGTGCGCTGTGCCGACATCAGGCTACCGTCAAAATGTATGTACCTACATACTTATATCGCGCGACACGCGCGGTCGAGTGTGCGTAGACAGTGAGAGAAAACAATGTATTGTATTTATCGCAGGCACGGCGTAGGTCGTCTAGAAGTCTAAATATGCGATTTCGCAAACGCAGGCGCTCAACGATCAATCTCTGCGGTTAACAGATATATGACGCTCCGGTAGACATTTGCGTTTCTTTCTATACATATAGCGTCGTTGAGAGCAGCGAGTCATTTTTATACATTTCTTAAACGGGGAACGATCGTCGCAAAAGTATCGAGCGAACAACCAGTTCGACTGGTCTAACGAGCGCATTAACGCCGAGGAGCCCCATCCGCTGCACTCTCGAGGTAGGCTAGGTACATACGTAGGTACCCCCCCCCCCCCCCCCCCGCTCCCCCAGTATATATACTCGTCTCGCTCCGAAGCGCCGAAATCGACACAGCCTCTGTGTGCGTGCGCAGTGAGAATAACGAGCAAGAGGGCTGCACTCTCTCGATGCCGAATCACTCTAGAGAAACTGTCTTTAATCACGCGGACGATTTTCTCAGGTAATTGGGAGAGCAATTAGGAAAATTGCTCGACTCTCGCGGCACGTGCAATTCGTCCGCGTGTTGAGTGCAGCGTCCGCGCGTACCTATGGGTATAATACGAGAGAGTCCCCGCGCTCCCAGTCTTTTCCCACACACAATCGTTATTCACACCGCACGCGCGCTGATCTTCATGGAAATGGGGGTTGCTCGAGGTTTTCCTCGGTTCCGTTCGCCGATGTCTGTGTTCCTCGCTTTCGGTCCAATCGAATTCGCGTTGGGAAACGTATTCAAACGATGTCGATGTTGCGTTGATTTTTGAATACGCGAGAGTCATACCACGGGTGCGACTCTGATACGAATGCGAAGATGAGGAATACGTGGAATAAACTCGTACATCGAGAGAGAGAGAGAGAGGGGGGGGAGGGGAGAGAGGGAGAGAGAAGAAGCATTTATTAAGCTCTAGGGCGAGCCCTCTAAGAACTGATGAGGAGAGAGAGAGAGAGAGAGAGAGAGAGAGAGAGAGAGAGAGAGAGAGAGAGAGAGAGAGAGAGAGAGAGAGAGAGAGAGAGAGAGAGAGAGAGAGAGAAACGATACGATAAAAGTGTCGCTGTGGTATCGACCACTCGGGGGGTAGAGAGGATACGCTGTAAATTAATCCGGTCAGGTTCTCATCGCTGTATTTACATGACGAATAGGTACGAATACGAAGTATATCCTTTCCATCGTACGACTTCCGCGCGCGCGCGCTCGTGCGTGCGTGCATGCATACGTGCGTGCGTTCTATCGAATCCTGCAGTGATTTTCTTTTTCCGATCTTCCCCAAGCTGGTATTTCGCGCGCATCCAGTCGTGACACTGGTGAAATGATGATGGGAGGTCTAACGGTAACGGTGATTGACGGTTGCGCGCGTGTAGTCGAGACAACTCGGGATTTCCTGAACGCGCTCGGTAGTGTATAATCGCGCGATGATATATTTATCGCGAAAAAAATCGAAGCGTCCGATTTTACACTTCGTCCGTCGGCTGGGTATATGGAAATCCATTCGAAATGCACGCTTCCGTGGGACGCGTCTATTTTCGGTAACGGCGCGTGTGTAGACGACTATAGTATATAGGTACCTATTTTCTTCCGAGGTTTTCCAAAGTCCTTCGCGAATGGAAAGGTTAAACACGCGTTTGGCAGTCAAATCTCGCTCCCACGTGGCGCGGCAACCAACCACGGTTTCAAGGCTGTCGTGTGGCTTTTCCGGGAATCGGGGAAAACGGATAGTCGCTCGTCAAGGGACACCGCGGGGGCGGCGACGACGACGACGACGACTCGCTCGCTACCCCGTCTTTGCCTTTGATCGCGTCTCCGTCGAGAGAACGAAAACCTCGCGTCTCGAGCAATCGATGTCGAAATTACGGGCGTTGATCTCGTCGAGCCGAAAGTTTCTCCGCCGAGAGAATTTGCAGTCTGCGCGGTCGGGTCAGATCAAGCCGCTTCCCCCCGCTTGAAAATTTGGCCGAAAATCGAAATCTCTGGAATCAGTCGCCCGATTCTTGCGTATTCCTTCACGCTGCGATTACAACAAAGCACGATTATTATAAGCCGTTGATATCTCAAAAGAAATACGAGATGTCAGCGATTTTACGCGCGGACAACTTTTTTTTCCTCGGAAGATCGTCGATCGCATATCTCGATGTTCCTTTGAAATTTCTCCGACGAGTCCGTGATTTTTGGAATCAGAGGTAAAACTGATGTGTGAAAGAGGGTGGTCGAGAATTGGATTCGAAATTCGCGAAAATTGCGAAGGACGGGTATATACTTATAAATAAAATCGTCTCCAATCGAAGCTCGTATCCATCGCGCACATCGCACGTCGCTATACGCAGCATCCCCCGTTGGCGAATCACGTTGCAAGCACACGTCGATGCATCTCGCCGTCTGCTGCCGATCCCGTCACAGGTGCGCGCGCTTCGGCACGTCGAGCTCGCATATGCAGAGATCTGATGCACACGTCCGTGCCAATCCGTGGTCGCTCGTATCGGCCGTACGTGACGGATAACGGAGGGTGGTGCACCGTCGTCGACGATCGGTACCCCTATACCTACCTACCTACCTACCTACGTCTGTTCCGGCGAGTCTGAGCTTTTCAATCTTCTCTCGGATTTCCGGACGCCGAAGGAAAATTTCCTCGATTCTCTCGAACCAACGATTCTCATCGAACGCTCGAGGGGAGCGGGGTTGCTCGACTTTCTCCGTCAATCCCTCGCAAACTCTACCTGCCACCGGAACGATCAGTTGACGCGCCTGCTCCCTTGTTTCCGTACCTACCTGTGGATCATTTATTCGAGCCGATTTCACAGAGGTCGAGCCGTTAAATTCAAACGAGACTCGCATCGAGAAATGAAACTGGAACGCGAATCGCTGATAACTCTGACACTCTCCCTCCCCTCCTCTTCGCCGATCTCCCATCGCCCAAATCAACGAGGAGTGAAGAGAAATTATGTTACATAGACGCGCAACGTCATCGCGAGCGTTCATAAAATGCGTGTTTAGGACGGACGCGTGTGTGCGGGAGAAAAGAAACCATGTACCCCTACACGTAACTTGTTCACTTGGTTGCGGAGGCGCGCGCGCGCGCGGCACAACAAGTTGTCGAGCAACAACGACCCTCGTCAATCGTCGTTTCTTCCTCACACACCGTACGGACGCGACTGTAGCTATGGCGGTGGCTCTCCTCTTACGCGTCAGGGATAACCTTCGAATTTATCGCCGCCGCTTTTAATTCGGCGCTCGTGCACGTACTGTACGGATACGTACGGTGGCTGCATAAAACATGGATCGAGACGATGCGACGCGTCGGTTCTCTTTCTCCGTTTCCGTCGCGTCAGACACGTCTGACACACATCGTAGTCTGGCGCGCGAAGCAGGCGGGTTCCACTGCGCGCGAGAACCGGCGGAGAAATCGATTTTCCATCATTTTTCCGACAGATCACTCGCTCTTCGATCGATTCGGAAGCCGATCCGATCAGCTGTCGGAAATGATATCGGCGCAGGGGCTCGTGTAATCACATGGCTTGTGAATGATAATAATGTATTTTCGATAACGGTCGCGCGTCGAATATCGATAGTCGTCGAAGTGATGTGCAGAAGCCGCGACGTGATGACATTTCTTCCGGACAGTCGAACACCCTGACCCCGTCCCAGATATTCCTTCTCCTTGGAGCGGGGTCGTCGATCGATGTGAAAAGTGTAAGCGATGAGAAAGTTGACAACCCCTCGCGACCAAAACTCGATAGATTTGTCTTTTAACGCCTTCCGCCACCCCCTCCTCGCGATATTCGCCATCCATCTCTGCCAGAAGACTTTTTCCCGAATTTCAAGGTAGATACGTGTCACGAGATTCGCGACTCGACAAACGCTAGTCCCCAACTTTTCCGCGCGTTGCTCTTATTATTCCCGAATTTCGTAACCGTGAAAGACATCGACAGAGATTTCCCCTACCACGAATCCCTACTACATCGCTCCGTTCGATGCGCACGCGTACCTATCTCTTTTTATGCGAAACCTCAAGTCACACGATGCATCCGAGATGCGAATAATTCCAGACGAACAAAAAGTTATCGTCGAAATGATAGAAACGAATACCCCTACCATAAATTTTGCACGCGGCGTGTAATATATGTCTCCCGCATGTCAAGGGACGAAAAAGCAATTGGAATGGGTACCTTTTTTAATTAATTTCAACGTCGATATCCGATTGCGTGTTTTCTTATGAAACGTTTCCTTCTACAGGGACGTACCCTTCCACTCTCAGTCCGCTGCATACAACACCGCGAGAAAGATAATCCGTTCGAGGCCACCCCGCGAATAATAACCGCGATCGCTAAGAATAGCCTTATCTTACCGATGATAGACGCGCGTCAATTGAAAGTTGAAAATTGTAAGGCTGTATGGTAAAAACATTTTCTCGATGTGTGTGACGCTCGTCGTGACGTGGTATACCGCCGCGCCGCGCCGCTCGCTCTGCGCTACGCGGACTTTCGGCATTCGATTCGTCCGAGCGAGACGATCGCGTGGCTCCGGGGCGCGCGATGTAGTCTTTTTTCCTGTCTCTTTAAATCGCCGTCGCGCTGTCGAACGATGATCGTCGAGATCGTTAATTTCTAATCGCGTCATATTCGTATCCAATTCTACGGGTACATGTCGTTATATCCTGATTCCCCGCGTGCGAGATGATGCGATGAGATTACAGGATTTCACTGCGGATGAGTCAGAAAAACCGATTACAACTCGCGATCGATTTCGGAGCGAGCTCTGCCGTACCTCGTATCTCGAATCACTGCACACTTGCTCGGCGTCCGATGCGGATAATCGAATCGAAGCTCGCGCTCCGTTTGTAAAAAGTTCTCTCTCTCTCTCTCTCTCTCTCTCTCTCTCTCGATACGGTAGGTATTCTTTCCACCGATAACAATCTCGACTCGCGGTTGAATTTCCCTCTAGCTGCGGAAACTCGGTGGCGAATTTTGAAAACATCTGCTCCCAGCTCGGAGCGAGGTATGTAGAACAAATTTATCGAAGAATCCGATAATAAAGGATTTCCACCTTCGGCAATATCGACACACCCTCGCTTCGCCCGGGACTCCCGATCGGCAGGTGCACATTCACCTGCAAATTCTAGGCACGTCGTCGACACCATCCCCCGATTCTTTTGTCCGAGTCCACGCGTCCTTCCCCCGCGGCGGCCGGGGTTCGCGTCCCTGCAGAGACATCCCGAAATCGATATAGAGGGGAGCGATAAAAGGGTCTCTCTCCGAGGCGTCTACCTACCTCCTCTCTACGGCGCGGCGTCTCTTTTCCCGATCCAGGTAAAAGTCGTCGCGTCGGGCTCTGAGTACAAGGGCCCGGGTAGAGCTCGGTTGCTGGATATGTGATACCCCGTTGCACGTTGACTGTCCCCCCTCCCCCTCTCTTTCACCCTCACCCCCCTCTCTCGATGGCCAGCCCGTGGAATTTTCTTCGGAAAGAACGGTGGATTGGAGGATTTTCTCTCGAATCGCCTCGTCAGACGATTAAAAAAACCCGTTTGATAAGCACGCACCTGCACTCTTCCGCAACGATACGTCATCGCGCCTCCGTCAAAGAGGCGGAACGATAAATTCCACGAGTCGCGTCACTCTTTTCCTTCGCCTTTCAAAACCGAACGGGAAGTCGTACGGCGATTACGCGAACCGGGAAGAAAAAATTCCCATTCGCGCGAACTGCTCGTCGTCCTTGAATAACGACAGATCCTCTGAATTTTTCGAAAATCGCATCGAACGATCGCGCGTAAGCGTAACCGTCATCTTCGTCCGCCTCAGTCGGTAGGCACGGTTGACCGACACCCACGCGATCTGCTCTCCGTGAAACTGCGCGTGTTAATTTCCCCCCTCTCCTCTCTTTTTTTTTCCGCGACAGCGTCTGAGCGTTATCGCGCGCCTCATTTGAATCTCGCGACCTTCGCTACGCCTCGTTCGTGGCAAATTACACCGGGGCGGGACTGTATAGCCTTCGGCTTCCACAGCTCCTGAAAAGGCCACTCGTGACACGCACGAGATTTTGCGGTACGCGTCGACGCGTGCATCGCGCCGCGGTGTATTGTATCCATACGCGTGTACGCAGTGTCACACGCGCGAAGGAGGCGCGCGCGCGTGCTCCGAGCACGCGCCTCTCTCGGAGAACGTACTCGTATATATAGGTAGGTAGGTAGGTACCTATATACGCTCTCTCTCTCTCTCTCTCTCTCTGGATTCTCGCGCGGGCGCGGCAGTGCGAGCAACTTCAACGCCGGTCCGCTCGCACGCGATTCGATCGAGAATCGAGAAGCGCTCCGCGTTTCCTCTCGCTTCGAGGAGAGCCGAGACTTGGTGCCGAAAGCGCACGTTTCGCGCGCGTTCTCCCGCACAGGTACCTACCTACTCGCGCGGCGTTAAGCGAGAAACGAGCAGCAGATCTTGTATTGCCGTGAGACCGTGGGAAATGGCGCGAGCGTGGTCTTGTATATTTATGACCGCGTTGCGCGGCACGGGGTACCCCTATGTATGTCGGACGCGACTCATGTACACACGTTGGCCGCGCGGTTTCATCCTTTGCTCACGTGAGTACTCGCCCGTTCGCCCGTTCGCCCGTTCGCAAAATGACGATGGTCGCGTATAAAGACAGTAGGTACACACGCGCGAAAGAGCGATCCAAACGTCGAACATTTTATCAAATCGTGCCGAGAAAAGCAGAGAACAATTGAGCGTGCCAGTGGTATACCGGCCGTATACCAGCCCACCTACCTGTACCTACTATGTATAGCGTGCGTCAATTCGATGTATCGGCGCCGCGCGCGCGTCTTACGTGTATTTTCTTCACCGCCGCTATCTCGCCGCGGAGCACGGGCGGAGAGATGCAAAAGAGAGAGATTGAGAGAGAGAGAGAGAGAGACACTCCGGACTCACCGCGTAATATACAAGACAACGAGTCTGTCGTCATCGTGACTAATTCGTCAGCATTCGCCCGCGCACTCGTCCGTATCGACGCGCTTCTTATCGTCGTACAGCCGTGTAGGTCTCTTGCGCCGCCCTCTCGCTTACGCAACTCCGTATTTTTCTCGAGGCGATAACCCTTATAGTCGCGCTTGCTTTTACTGGCCCGCGATAGTGGCCGCCGCGCGGTTGTACACAAATAGTGGATGGCCACCGCGTCGATAATCGTTACGCAACGTTCTCGGGGCGAAAGAAGCGTGCGTGATGTCGCGATGATGACTCTGGAACTTTGACTACTACCCGTTTGAGAAGGCGACGATGAAATTGTGGAAAATGAGTCGCGACGAACGAATCGACCTTCGATGAAAACAGTCGAAATTTCATTCTCGACAATCTTGTTTCGCCTTCGAACGCGAGGAGGACGCGCGCGCGCGCGCGCGCGCGATGAAGAGCCATCGAGAAGGACGAGCGAGTCGGGTCCGATCGAGACCCGCGTTTTTGTTCACGGAAACTCCTTCGTGTGATTACGCGCGACTCGCTTTGTTTACCATCTCGAGAGATCCATATGGGGTTGCACACGTCGATGGGGTTGCTCGGATTATGTTTTTACCGCGCAGTTCTTCACGGTCGAGCCGTGGACCTGTATCTTTTTCGGTGACGACGGTACCAAAACAGACGTCAACTGTCGCGGCAGTGATTCTCGTGCGATTTTCGCACAACGTCACCCGGGCACCGTTCAAGATACATAGGTATACATACCTAACGGGTCGCGAGGGGCGAGAAGATTTATTCGCTCGCGTGCATCTTTATTCGACGTCGGTGATACGTCATTTTCGTCCGTGTCGATATTACCTCGATGTATTCATCACCTTTCGATTGATATCAACTAGAAATCGATTTTGTACCGAGGATTTCGTGCGGTGAACGCGCCTCGCGTACGTGAACGTGTGCAGGTACTCGACGACGCTACGTCTATAAGTGTATATCCTACGTGTGTGTGTGGTGGCGTCCAAGTTGGGTGTGGCAAAAAAGTTGAAGTCACTGGTAACCTTGACACGTAGTTCTCGGGGTCACCGCGATTCTCCAGGGAGTCCTTTCGATTAACCGCGCGGATTATATCCCGCCGTGTGCGTAGATATTAGGTAGGATGAGAAACACCTGCGGAAGCGCAACGCACTCTCCACACGCGACGACTCGATTATATGTACTCTGTTTCTCTTTGACGTCGCCTGATTGCTCCGACCTCCGTGCAACCGATAGGTCGGTATACACATTTTTTTGTGGCGCCTCGAAGCATCACCGTAACCCACTTTCCGTAATGTGCGGCTGTTTTAATTTCCATCGATCGAAGCGATCCATCGGCCGCGAATCTCAACACCGTGTGTGTGTCCCGTGTACGCCGAGGGAAAGTTGCTTTGACTCTGATATCGACGTTTCTCCGAATATCAAATAATAAAATCGGTAGGCGCGCGGTCTCTGATTTTCCATTCCGGATGCGTACGATGTAGATCGGTAGGTTCGCTGTGATGTCTGAATCGACTCGGTCTTAAATTTATCTGACGTAAACTCGATTGAACACCGTTCGGAACGATCGCGAATTCTGATAATCCACATTTCCATCGCCCGATGCATCGCCACGTTGCATCGCAACGATAGCGCGATCATTATTTCGGCAATTTCTTTTACCCCTCCATGCACACACTAAACTAAAGCTCCAGTCCATTCGCGTCGATTGCGCTTCTAAAAAAAAACTCATAATTCCCGTATTTCGTAACGCGAAGACAAACGCTCGTTTTTTTTCCCCCCGAAGAAAAGAAATCAGCTCCGCGCGAGTTGGTCTCAGGGTATCCCGCGATGTGCTCACCTGAGAGACGCGCGTTTCACACGGCACACCTACGCGAGGAGTCCCGAGCGGGAGGAAGATGGAGGGCTGCGAGAAGGAGGGCGATCGAGAGAGAAGGACGGCGAGAGGTGGTTTCCGCGGTCCATTAACCGGTTCTCCCATTACCAGTGGGCGGCCACGTGTACGTGTAGGTGTATGCGAGAGAGAGAGAGAGAGAGAGAGAGAAGGGGGGGGGCCACGATGTTTTCTTCGCGAGAATCATCGCAACCTTCCCCGCGCTCCGATCGAGGAGTAACAAAAAGCGGGAAAAAAATCCTGATTTCCGGGAAACGTCTTTATACATATGTATACCACGGAGCCACTGTGTCGATTCGGAGCACGCGAGTCGGCTTAGGCTAGGTTAGTACCCAGTCTTAATTATCCTTGGCAAGAGACCGTAACTCGAGCGACCTCGAAATAGAATCGGTACTCGCGCGGCATGGATTGCTCGGAAGAGGGGATTCGAGGGAAGAGGGAGAGTGAATGGTTGTTAGGAGAGGAGGAGCCGGGGGGGAGAGCACTCCGCGGTCGGCGGGTCCTCTTTCGTCGAGCGATAGCACGAGAATGTAGAATTTGATTTTGTTCGCGTTAGAATGATTAACTTGAAATTGAAGAATAGGTAGGTATATGAAGCAAAAATCAATCGCTGTTTAGACTGTGCAGAGAGGGTCTGGTTTGTGTTGCTCGAGGGAATTTCTTGGGGCGATGAAAGCCATTGTTTATATTATGGGGCGACGCAGTATCGCACCTCCGCTAATTGTAAGAGAGAACCGAAGAAAGAAACCAGTCATCGATATGATCCAGATCATGATCCCCGTATGCCCTTTTAGTCAGTTCACAGCAGAGTGTGAACGAGTTGAGATGTGTCTTCCAAGCGCATTGTGACAAAGAATATTTTGGTAATGGAAACACAGTGTTTTACTTAATTTTAAACTCCCATTTCCAATAGTCCGTCGACGCTGGATTGCGCGAGAGAAGAAACGAAAAAAGTTCCTTCGAGATAGCGACAATTAAAGCGCCTTCCCGGGATCGACGGTCACTCTCCGGCGGTATAAAACCGGTTCTCGAAGAGCGAGATACGCCCTCGCGGGTGTAGCGTCGAGCGAAAAATAAGGTGGAAGGGTCGAACCAACGCGGTCGCCGGGGTCGATTTAGAACGAATACCCACGATTCCATGCAGTAGGTAGCGGGCGCGTGGCGGGTCGGCACGTTTCAGCGGAATGGATCCGAACTGATTTACTCGATTAAGGATCAAATGATAGCCAAGGGCGAATCCATCAACCGTATTAAACCAGTGCGTTGCGAGAGAAAGAGAGAGAGAGAGAAATGGGTCTTGCTATTTTTTCTCTCAATGGACGCAAGAGAAGAAACAATCTCCCCTTATACACGCGCCAGATATTCACTTAAATGGCGGCTATAAATAAGTGATTAGACTTTCCAGTGATGCAGAAATTAACTACCGCGTGACGCGCGAGATAAGAAAATCTTTATCGCTTACGCCTAAATAAATATACGCACGATGGCTCGAATATCCGCGAATGAAGAATATCGCCTTTATTTAAACTGCAGCACGGCGCCGCGCCGTACTCCACCTTCAAAGAACCGAGCAATGTGAATGTGCACTGGGAAAAGTTATTCCGCAGAAGACGCGGTAGGCGCGTGTGACGTGCGAGATAAAGTACGGATGTCGCCTGAACACGTAAATAGGAAGATTTATAAGGACACCTCTGATCAGTGACGAAACTATTCCCTTCCACAAAATGACCGCGGACGCGTCCGAAGGAAAGAAAACAATTGCAGCGCGTGCTACGGCGTGACCCATCCGTGCAACGCTGACGCGCGCGCGGGCCGCCCTCGATCGGAATCGATGTCGTTCACGACAAAATACGTATACACACTCAATATAGATTCGAATGAAACGTTTATTTTCCCCAAATCGAAGAAATAAACGAGTTGATCGTACGCCACAAAGAAATCCTGTACGTATAGAGCGCGAACATGCGATATCTCGTGTGACGCGCGCGAAATAAGAAACGATATTCACTCGCAGCCAATAACGCGCGCGTGCCAAAATTTACCGAGAATGCTTCCGAGAGAACGTTATAGCGTTTCTCGTTCTCCGCGGAAAAAAATAAGCACCGCTACGGGCGTAACTTTTGAAAGAACGCAAGTACTTAGGTATGGTTGTATATTTTTTAAGCTATCAATTTTTCTTCTCCGAGAAGAGAGAGAAAAAGCGAGACGAGGCTGCGGGAGGAGCGGAGAGGGGCGCTTCGTTACGAGTTCGAACCAAGTTTATCTCCTCGCGCTGTAACATCCGACCCCGCGGAACAATGTTGGAGCGCGCGTTAACAGAAAAGCTATAGATTTAATTGACGAAACGCGAATAGCGAGGGGTGAGGGACTACTTACGTTCGGTGATCAGACCACACGGAGGACGTATCTACCGCGCCCGACGGACGGGAACAGATATCGGTAACACCCTGGCGAGTCAACGCCAATTTAATTGCTGCGGGTCGTTCAAACGCACCCCGCCAATTGCGGCGCAAATAAAAATACATCCACGACTCGTCCAACGGCGAACCCCTCTGCGAACGCCACCTGCGACGACGCGACTCGAACCCGTGTCGAATCAAATTTTCAAATCGAAATCGAGGCACGCGCGACGCAAGCGCTTTCCTCCGCTCGGATGCGGTTCGCCCGGCGTAATAGGTGAATGGGACCGCCGCGACAAACGCCTATTAACGTCCACCTCGCCGATGATCGATGACAGCCGCGGAAGTATGCAAATTCGTGGAACGGGCTCGATGGGCGCGTTATATTATTACCTCTGTTCTCTTTCTCTCTCTCTCTCTCTCTCTCTCTCTCTCTCTCTCTCTCTCTCTCTCTCACTCGACTGCCTCGCGCCGAGGAATAAGAAGGGGAGGCGAGAATCTACGTTTCTCGTTTCGTACGCGCTGCCCGACTTTGCGCGCGTGATCGCGCGTTCGTAATGACGGATGATGCGCGCGCGCGCGGGGTAGGATACCTACGGTCGGTCGACCGTAATACGGTAGGCAAGGCACACCACGCGATTCGATGCGTCTAGGATTTGCATGAGTCGAAGAGAGTGTGTACCTACATATTGACCACCGTGTGGCGGGTATTGGTACCTACTTTTCGCGCGAACCGCAACGGATGGTTCGAAAATAAACCTATCTTTAGGACGAACTTTGGCTCGTCCAGGTATGCACAGGCACGTATGTACCTATTAAAAAGTTTTTCAAGAAAGTTCGGCATATATTTAATTCGACTGGCTCATCGCTTCCGAGTGCCGCTTTCTCCAATTTGCATATCATATTTTAAACTCTCTGTCTTTCTCTTTTTCTCCCACTGATTACAATATTGTTGTCACGATGAAGAGGTACTCGGCGCAAAGAAACGAGCGAACTGCCAGAAATCAATATCTGCTTGCCGCGTTTTAAGCCACGGTAATCGGGAGCCAACTCCCGACAGCCCGCGTACGGGAAAGCGGAGTGCGGCGGACTACTTAATCAGTTGACCCTCGATTACCGCGCGACACGACGCGCCAACCCAAGATGTCAACTCCAAGTGGTATGACTCGCCGCTGTATACAGGTACTCCGCTTTCCCCTTGCATTTGCATCACCTCGCACACTATTTCTGCTCCCTATTTCTTTCCGGCACACGTTAGGTATAGATAATTTTCATCGCTCCCCTCATCGCGCGAGCTCATCGAAAATTAAACTGCGAGCGAATATATCGCTCCGCTGTCCGCGAATATATCGCTGTGCACCGCGCGCGCGCGCGCGCGTAACAATAGCCAAGAGGCAACTCTACGCGCGTTGGTTTTCGATCCAATTTCTCCCCACGTTCCGCCATTGAAAAACAAATTAGCATGTTATATCCCGTAAACTATATCGTATACGACGCCCGTTCGGCTTGATTAGTCCATTATGTATTTTACGGTGGCGCCGTACATCTTACGCGGCGACAAACGCTATAATCCGCACCGATCAATTTCTTTTCCATCCATCCATCCATCCTTCCTTCCTTCCTTCGGAACGACTCGCGCCTTCGCGAACGAAACCTCTGAATATTTCGTCTTCACAATTTTGTCGCACCGTTTGCGCTGAAAAAAGGAAAAAGAAAAGATCGGGGAAGTGGACAAACTTGATTTTTCCTTTTTATCATATGAGTACGTAACACCAATTTTTACGCCATTCCCGTTTGCCATTTTTAAGCTCCGCGAAATTGTTGCGTCCCCTGCAATTTCCCGCGCTCGCCCGCTCTAATGAAATTGTCTCACCGCGCCGTGATCGCGCTCGAGATGAGAAAAAAGAGGCCTCTACTCGCGCGCGCGCGTCGCGGAAATAGCCACCTTCGGGACGCACGAAAGAGGAAGACGGAAGATTCTCGATGATTTTCCGTCGTTAGCGCGATCTCGACAGACGTCGCGTCTCCGGCGGCTCGTCCGCGGTTACGCAACCCCAACTCCCTCCATGTGTCCGCCGAAGCCCCGGGCTGCCCCAAGATATATCTTCGTGCCAAACGGCCGCGCGCGCGTATTTATATCGATGCCAAAATGTGCAGTTTCCCGCGAAATTACGTTAGGCGGACGAGAGCGCGCACAGGCCCCGAAACGTCACGCGGCACTCTTCGTGCCGAGGGCGTTGTTCCCACTCGTTATTAATAGCTGCTGGTCAGAGGCGCGGTGGCCGCGGATACAGAACCCCGCGGAGAAGAGGCGCGAACCGAACGCGCGCGGATATACAGAACGCGTTGCGCCGTCGATGCGGCTGTACGGTTGCGCGTCGCATAGGTAGGTACCTACGCGGGGGGCATCGCGAAGAAATATCGACGAGTCATCGCGCTTCGGAAACGAGAGGAAGCACGCGCGGGGAAGAAGAGAGTCGCTGGCTTCGATGAGCCGAAGGGCCGGCGAGTGTAGCGAAGCGGAGGATGAATGAACGCGGCGCGGAGAGAGCCGAATTGGTGAAATGTATCTAGACCAACGGGGCGAGCGCGTGGGCGAGTATGCCTATTTCTACAACAACAGTATATGTACATTCTCCGATAGAAATAGCGACGAACGAATGGGTGAACGTATTTATTCGGGTACCTATGTATAGGTATCCGCGGGTGTGTGTGTTTTTCGGAGAATCTATTTACCCCCCGGATGTGTGTGAACGTTGATTTTGCTCGGACGGTCGGTCGGTCGCTCGCTCGCTCGAATCGCGATTGCGTTGGAATCGAGTCAATATTGATTTGGGAGCGTTCGCAAATTCGTCAACCGCGTGTAGTGGAAAAAAACGTGGCCAGTTAGAATTCGTGCAGTTTTTCGGTGCATTTATCGATACACCGAATCTCGTTGTAGCTATCCCTTTTCGTCGATAAAAAATATCCGGACGCGCAACACAATGACTCTCAAGAGAGTCGAATTATCAGCTCTTTCGCCGTATGGAACAGCGCGCGGAGAATAGAAATGACTCGACGGGTGGGGAGGAAAAAAAAAGAAGAACCCGCGATCGACGCACTTTCCTGGCGCCACGTTCGGGGAGGGGTATACGATATAATATCTGTACAGCATACAGTTTTTTGTCCTGCTGTCCGTAGGAGGAAAAACCGGATCGATCGGCCGGGAAACGCTGGAGAAAACTCGCGCCTCCTCCTTATTAATTGCGAGAACGCCGTGCGATTAAGAGGGAAGTGTCTGGAAGTCGATGCGAGATAGATCCGCGGCTCGCGCTCGTGAGAGAATTGACATAATTATGCTTATGCGCGTACCTAAGAGAGAAGAGTTTTCTCTCTCGCTGTCGCTCGACGTGGAAGCGGGGCGAGAGATAATCGCGAATATAGTCAACAGCCGTAAATTGTCGTTCGGGGAGCCCTTCGACCTTGGGAGAAAGGAGAGAAAAAAGGAATTCCGAGACCGAGATATCGCCCCGCGTCAACTTTTCCCGACGAAATCGTCGCGTTCTGTCTCGCGATAGCGCGAGGACGCGATCGTTGAATCGCGGCCGTTATATATATAGGTAGGTATATATCGCTGATAACGGCGATCGATCGCACGCGACACGCCGCCTATCGCGCGACAAGGAGAAGCGCGGGGGGAGTCCGATATCTCTGGATCGCGCGATACGACCAGTTGGACACGAGACGCCCGTCGCTCCTGCGAGAGGTGCGTCACGCGCGTGCGCATACATACCTATACATACCTACTCGTACCTACGGATACCGCGGGTACCGCTCGAGATGCGCGCGCGCGCGCGCGGCCGTGCGTGACCGCCGCGCTGTGTCTCGCGCGCGTGCCTGTAGGTGTACATGTATCGCGCGTTGCAGGTCGCGCCCGTCCAGCCGAAGAGAAATGATTGTTTCCCGTAGGCCGGCGATAACCTCGGTCACGTCCCGTGTTATCGAGAGATGATTGCTCTATAAATACAGCGAAAAAAAAAGCCGAGGGGCTCTATCGGTTATTATCGGACCATTCGCGCTGACGCAAATTACGCGATTCGTGGAGAGCGAAGAGGTCGATTCCAGTGTGCAGCGTGTTTTTCGCGGCCATCGCCGGCTCCGAGGGGTTGGCGAACAACGTACGCGAAATTACCGAATGTATCCTGGTGGAAGGAGGACGCGTCGGTTCGCGGAGGATTCGCTTGCCGCGAGGTATAGTGCCGTCTTTGATTAATTCTTCCCTGAAGGGAACGAATGATAGATACTGATTGCAGGGCAACTGTGTTTTGGGACGAGGTTGAAATATACCTGTATATTTGCGCACGACGGGCGACCCAATTGCGATGCCAAGAGCTCGGTGGCGGCGGCGGCGGCGGTTTACCGCGAAAAACGAATGCACGACGGTCGAGTGGTCGCTCTGTTCGTGAGGATGCCGCGGGGGTAGAATATAGGATTCATTTTTCTCGATATAGTTACGCGTGGAAACGCGTATGTACGGTGTTCGCGCGGCGCGTATAGGTACCTATAGTTGTACCGAACGAAGGCGAGGAGCTGGATTGAGGTAGGTACATATACATATAGGTACGTGTAATCGAAACGCGAGGAAAATTACACAGCGAGTAAAATATAGGTGGTCGTTTTCGTCTTCCTTCCCGCCAAGGGGACGTTTATGCGAAAAGCACAGGGGAGACCGAAGTTATAATTATGTAATTGCAACTGAGGAAGTTGACCCCTCGTCGTGCCTACTCATCGTGCTAACGGAGGTCCGCGACATTTTTGTAACAACAAATTCTGGTCTCGCCTGAAGATATACTTATCTACACCTCTCTATGCAGGTATACACACACAAATTCTCCCCCGAATATTCGAGAAAGCTGCGCGGAGTTTTGACTTGAGCGTCGTACCGTGCTGCAAATCGAAGCAGCGAAGGCGCGGGAGCGTAGCCTGCGGAAGAGGGATTTCGAGTAAAGTCCAGAGGGAGAGACACGGCGACCGTCGCGTTAATTGCAATTCAGCTACAGCCAGCGGGTTAATTCGTCCACTCTCTCTCTCTCTCGCGGAGAAAATGGCCGAAATTTGTATCGCATCTGGGTCGCACTCACCCCCGCCTCACCGCGGCCGGAGAGGGAGGTTATCGGAGTAGTCGGTCGCGGAGAGCGTCGGGGGAGAGAATGCTCGGAAGATAATTAGCTCCTTAATTGCTTCGCATAATTACAACGGTAAGACGGTTGGGCGCGGAGGGTTCGTTAGAGGAGCAGGAGACTGACTCGCAAAGCGAATGGATAATGGGGTGGGAGTGTATAGATAAACCGACGTGCCGTGTACCGCGCCGGTGGAGTGCGAAGAACTCGTGCGCGCGCGCGCGTGCGTATACCTACGCAACGAGCACCTGTATTACGCGATACGTGTACAAGTACTCGGAGAGAACAACGGATGAGGATCGAGTTCGGAAGAGCCCCTCTTACGCGACGGAGGCTACAGCTCTGTACGTACATACTCGTATAACATAACCTCTCGAGGAAAGCGCGAGAGTGACGTCGGTCTTGGAATTGGTGCTACTCGATCAAAGAACGCTTCCCCTCGCGTAACGTGTTTTTCGGGAGATTCCGTCGAGAGCGATTAGATGTAGCGAAGTGCATAGGTAGGTACCGCGCGGTACTCGATCCATTTCGGTTCCGAGCCGCTCGCACCGCGTTCTCCTTTTCTATATTATAGTACCTACCTATAGATCCGTATGCGATTCTTTTCTCGTCGTCTCTATTTCGTGCTGCGGCGTTCTCGAACAATGAAGAAAGCGGGAAAGATAGGTATCGCGCGTTCCCCCCCCTCTTCCATTCGAAAGTCCGAAAGTCGAATGAAATTATGTATCACTCGCTACACCTCAACAACAACAAAAATACCCCCCACAACGACTCCACCACGCGGAATGCTAAGGTGTTCCGTGCGGGACGCGCGCAGCCCCTCTTCGACGCTCTCCGCGGCGTGTGTGTCTGTCCAAACTCCTCGACCCATTGTCATCCGACTTCCGTTCTCGCTTGAACCCGCGATATGTGTAGACGAGAGAACGCGTGAAATCTATCGGCAGGCGGAATATGGAGGAGGTGCCGCTCACGGGGAAACGAACGATCTCCGCGTCTTCACGGAAAAGTTGTCGCGTAGCGGTGGAAAATTGACGTTCGTCGACGCGCGAACTCATGAGAGCGAGAGGAAGCGAGTTGGAATGGAGGACGATCGAGGAAGCTGTGCATACCTCTGGCGAGAAAACGTGTTTCTCAATTTTTCGATACAATTATTATCAATGGAGTGCAGATTTGCATTGGAACGGTAGAATCAACGGTGACGGGGGAACACTCGAATTTCTTCGAACGAAAGAACTCAGCCCGTACTTACATACAATACGTAGGTGTTGTACATCCCCTGTAGACATTTGCGCCCGTACCCGCGTACGGCATACTCGAACATCGTCGCTCCAGTCGACCGACTTTAAACACGCACGGGTTCCCTGGAGACAAGGTTCCATCGCGCGGGAAATGTTGTCTTCCGCGACGAGCTCTCCGGTCCATCGAGCGGAATACCTATAACGCCCAATGGAAACGCGAGTCTAAAATTGAGTTTCCGATTTGATACACCGGCGGGGCCTGATATATGGGCTCCGGGAGCGCTCGTCCCGATATCACCGGACGAACCGCACGTAACGACGATGATGCGACGATGCGCGCGTTACCGTGTGGTGCAGTAGCATCGCAAGAGCGATAGCAGCTGTGTAATTAATGATAGGAGCATAAAGTTTGCGCTAGAGGCTCTCTCTCACATACATATGTATATATACACATATATGTCTATATGTATGTAAGTTTTAAACGCTTAACGCCAAAACTTAGTCGTGCGACACTAGCGATCGGGCGACCAACACATGAGTTACTCCTCAACGGAGAGGGCAGTACATTAGATGGCTCCGAGCTGTAAACATCGTGATAAGCCTTACTAAGATACATCCGATCGTCAATAACTCGCAAATTAACGACAATTGTATTGATTTAGGTAGGTGTTAAACTGTAGGTTTATGGTTATGTTTATTGCGTACGATTCTGTAAATAATTGTAATATAGTTTTCAGCAACTACATCTTACATTGTCTGAGTTCTACAACCTAAATCAATCTCCAGGTTAAATTTCTGATTTCGAAATTTACATGTATTATATAGCTTTGCACATAACGAAGAAAAAGCATGCAGGTTCCTTCATTTTTTCTTCTCTGTGACTCGCCGACAATCGAGTCGCGTCCGGTCGCTCGCGCAAGTTTTCATAAATTTTCGGTCGCGACTGCGGCAATTTCAGGTGACGCGTCGTTGGTTTTTTTCGCATCTGTTACGCGTTCTTCCGACTAGAATACAAAAAAAATCCGCGCATCGGAAACTTTGGGCCGCGCAGGTAATGCTGCACCTGTCGACGGCTCGCATACGTTTATTATAGAAATTTGGCGTCTCGCCCGCGGGGGACGTTATGTACGAAATATTTCTATTGGCGCGATACATAGGTACCTATATAGGACGCGCGCACAGCTCGGGAAACCGTCGAGAACTTCTGTTTCCGCGAATCCGACGTGTTTCCTCCTACGTACCTATGGGTACCCACTCGACGTTCGGTGCAGACTGATCGGAGCATCCAACCACGGCACAATGAATCGCAATTGCATTCGCTACACGCGTTTCTCTCTGCGTTGATACGTCGACGCGTCGCAAGAGTTCTAATAGTGTTGCTCGAGTCGCGAATAATAATTTCCGTTCGCACGAAATCACGGTGTGCGCGGGAGAGAATTTTGTAAGGCCCATATGGAATTCGATCCACATCTCGAGATTTTGGCGAAAATCGAAATCTCTAGGATTGAACTCTCGACCACTCTATCGCGGGTACACCTGCGGCATGCTGATTCCAAAAACTATAGATTTTTTTAGGAACGTCAATAAAGTACCGAGATACCTGTCGGTGATTTTTCGTGAAGACAAATATACCTATAACTGTGCGTAACGTAGAATCACTGACATCTCTCGTAGTTCCTCTGAGATGTGAACCCGATAACCGTGCTTTTCGTAATCAGTGCGGAATGATACATGGGATAGGATGGTCAAACGATCGATTCCAGACATTTCAATTTTTGGCAAAATATGTTCCGGGGGCCTGATAATTTCTCTCGTGATCAAGAGAGAGAGAGAGAGAGAGAGAGAGAGAGAGACTGAATTACCTACTTATCAATTATTTTCTCGCGACAGCCGCAAATTATCTTCCCCCTGTAACGTTTGCTTCCTCGAAAGTCATTGAGTAGGGAGAGAGCACTCGCGCGGTTGCTTCCGTAGCAAGGTTCAGCACCGGCAACCCCAGCTAGGCTCAACGAAGGTGTCAACGACGCCCTGTCTGCTGAATCTTCGCAACAACGAATAGACGATACCCGGGTCCAAAGCCGTGCCGACCAAGTAAATCCGTCTATGATGTAAACACGAACGCGCGCGTCTGTGAGGCTCGCTCGCGCCGCTAGAAGGGACGACGTCTCCGGGCAAACGGTGCAGGCCGGTGGCCGGTGCCAGGTCTAAAAATTCTTGGAAAAATTCGCGAATTGGCGTTGTGACAGAGGAGGTGTCAGTAACCCACACCGGCGAAGAAAAAGAGAGAGCGAAGAATCTCGCGCGAGAGGCCGAGAGGTAGAAAGGGAAAGTGCGTAGAATGACTTAGCGTTTGCGTAGGCGAACGCGATGAGGTGAATTTCTGAAATCCCACACATCGGTCAATGGGTCACGAAATGGGTATCTCTTCTCGATACATCTAGTCATCTCTCTCTCTCTCTCTCTCTCTATCTCTGTCGCTCGCTCACTCGCTATACGCTGTACTCTGAAAGCCGATGAGCAGTTCGATCACGAGATAGAGAGATACGTATTTTTTTTGACTCGCGCTAGTCGCGATCTCGCGTTTAGTCTCGAGCGAGTATCGCGAACGCATCCTTCATCCTCGCGAAGGGGCTGCGCGCGAAAACAACGATCCGATATAGCCACCGAGAACTGCGCGGCAGCGGGATCGCGAGCCGGGAAAAACATCTCGGTCGATGTTCGGTCCGAAACGTCACGCGCGCCTACTCGTAATCAAGATTGTCCGCGCGGGATCAGAGTTATGACCGCGCTCGCCCATAGTAGGTACAGGAGGAGGCACGCCAAAGATCTCGGCTCACTGTACGAAAACGATCGAGCCTCGGTCGTCGAGGCTGCCCGGCGGAGGTTCGCCTCGTTCATCTCTTCATTTTCGTCATTTTCGTCGAACCGACCTCCCCGCGGCCCGAAATAGAATAATTAAGCGCTCTCTCTCTTGGCAGCACTCCACACGCTTCGTCAGGCGCGTCCCCGCCGATACTCCTGACTCGCGCGCCACGCGCAGGGAGCACCTGGCGACTCCTCGTTATTCCGAGAGAGCGCTACCCGTAGCTATAGGTACGCGTAGCCGCGGCCTAGAGGACCCGGGGGGGAACCTCTACGTAATCGAACCGGTTTCGGCGTGCGGTTAAAAAACAATTTTTACTGACACACGGTCGGAACAACGGGGAGATTTATTTCGCGCGAGCGGGTTACATAAATCCCTCTTCCCACTCCTCGGGCGCGAGCGCGTTATGCCGCGCGAAGCGAGGCGCGTCGAGGCCAATGTCACGCGTCTCGCGCGCGCAAACCCTCCCTCTTCCCGATTCTCTTTCTCGCGGATGATGGAGAGGCGCGGCAAAAACGTCGCGCGCGTATCTACAATCGCGATCAATGGGAATTGAATCCGATGCGGCGGGTTTGAAGGATATAACGAAGAGGAATATTATTTTTTATATCGTCGATCAAATTACGCGAGAATGATAATCGCCGCGGTTTATAAAAATAGGCACGAAGGACAAGGAAAGATCCTTAGCTCCTTTTCGATTCTCAAAATGCGAAAACGATCGTCATTCACCGCACGCGATACCCACAAGTATCTATCGTCACGCGTCGATAAGCTACGATGATTCGAAACGATACCTATACAATCGCTCATGGGCTGCAATAGTGGCACAATTCAAAATTGGAATGTTCTCAAGAGACGACTTTAAAAGTTGAATATTATTATATATATTATCTTTACGCGCGAGCGTTGACCATTTGCTGCCAGATTATGATAATTATCATGACAATTCTATGCTCGTATATAATACCTATAATAATTCAACTTTTAAAGTCGTCTCTTGGGAACATTCCAATTTTGAGTTGTGCCACTACTGCAGCCCATGAGCGATATATGGTACGATATTTATATCTCCGGAGATGATCGATTTCCCGCGAACTAGATTCGTCAATAGATCCGCGAATCGATCGTCGTCTCTGGCGTCCCGTCGGTGATATACGATTCCCTGATCGCCGACGTATCTATTCGCCCCATCTACGGATTCCATATAGGTACCTAAGTATAAACGAGTGCGACAGGTTCGCCTGGGCGATGATGAAGAGAGAGACGGTTTCGAAACTCCGGTGCGATCGAGTTAACGATTCCCCGATACGAGAAGAGTGGTCCGCGTCTTCCATCGACTCTATCTACATTGTTTCGTTGCGCTCTTGGCGGCGTCTCCCGCGTTCTCTCGCTTCCACGACACCACGTGTGCTCCCTTGCGGCGCATCGGGCGCCGCGCGAACGCGCCGAGTCCGTTTCGCGTGCTCCGTGACGTCGCATCGCACGTATAATGTATGAAAAACAAAACACTCGTGCGACCGCCGTCGGGTGCGAGATGCGATAAGAAGCGGCGATAAGCGTCACACGAGGTAACTGAACCGTCCCGACAGTGAACGGATGCAGCGCTCGCTCGTGCGCCGCCACCGCCGATGGTGGTGGTGGTGGTGCATTCGCGCGAACTCGGCGCTCGCGACCATCATTTATCTACGCGCTGCCGCGCGGTTATCGGGTCGCGCACCATCTGCGTATGCGCGCGCGATCGATGTATCGCTAATTCATCGGCTCTGATTGCGGTCGAGCGCGTGGCTGCGTTTAATCGGGGCATCGAACACCTGCGTCTCGATGGACCAGTTACACTTACGACCGTGATGTAGTGTGCGATGTACGAAGCGGCGGCCAAGTCGGATTGCGCGGATTGGGAGAAAAGGGTGCGATCGATCGTGGAAATTTATAAAAATTCGCGATATCCGTCTGTTGGGAAATTCAGCAAAATCTGAGATCATCGGGGAAGAATCAGAGGATATCGAGATTGTTGAAGGTTACAAAGTTGTCGAGAGGATATGTGTTATATCTCAAAGGGGGGATAGTAGGTACTTGCGTGTAAAATGTCCGAGGTTTTATGGAGAAGAATGCCGCTGAATACGATTTATGTATAAAACTGTACGCGATGCACCGCTATCGGCTATATATGCGCGGGAATACGTATGCACTATATATACGGGTATATACATACATACATACATATATCGTGCGGTGACACAACGGTATGTGACTCAAGGAACACGTTTCACCCATAAAGATGTGTACCTGATAGAGTTATAGAGATAAGTACCAGAGGTATACCAGCGCGGACATGCCAGCTCTCGATTAGCATGTCCGCGCAGCTCACATATCCTTATCTGGGTATATTGCTGCAGCTCGAATCTTTGTCGTCAAAATGTAGGTACAGGGCATCCCTCGAGTTACATATTTTTTCGATACCGATTGATATAAATAGGTACCTATACCTATACACGGGCTTCTCTCCCTCTCTTCGATAAGACAAAAATTTAACGAAGCGTGCTCGTAGCCGTCACACGTACGCCTCCTATATATACATACGTATTTACTACCTATGATACGAGCGAGCGATTCCGCGCGTACACGGAATATCGAAAGAGAATCGCGCTACGTGAGCGCGAATCGCGCGGCGTGTATACGTGTGCGCGCATCGCGACGAGAGGTCGATGAGCCTCTCCTCTCCGTCAGCGGAACGTCGCCGCACTTGACATTCTGCAGCTTCTTCTCGTAGGTATACACCTACGGGGTGCAAGCGCATGACTATACGGGGGGCTCGCACGAACGTTCAAAATCGCACGTACGACATTGTCGCGTTGCAAGGGTCGCTCGGCTCGCTTATCGCGCCGACTCCGGCCGTAGTCCTTGCGTGCGTGCGCGTGTGCGCGTGTGCGCGTGCGCGATAAAGGAGCGCGAGGAAATAGGAGCGAGGAGAAGACGAAAGGTGCGGCGCGGCGCGGCGCGGCTTATTCCGTCGTTGCCGAAACTCGCTCGGTCTCGCGACACGCATAATATCCGAACGCGGCTCCGCGCCGATCGAACAACTCTACGACTCGTACATACGTATAAGTGTGGTTTTGCAGATCGGCTCGAATAAGTGTCGAGAAACGATGGAGCTCGGCTCGTAGACAAAAATTCAATCACTTCTACTTCGAGTTCCTATCTTCATCCATCGGGAATGTTAAGCCTGGAACGAGTATCGGCGAAAACGTTTGTATTGGCCGCTCGCGCGATCTTATCCGAGCAAACGCGCCTCCTCTTACCTCGAAACTAGATTGTCCACACGGGCTTAACGCGCGCGCGCGCGCGCGCGTGTGTTCTTTTACGACAGTAGATAGGCGCGCGCTCTGCTATTATGTATAATCATACCTACACACTGAGCCGACGAGCGATGCCAATAATCGCCGACGAAATATACACACATAAGTGGTTTCTATTTATCCGACTGCGATTTCGGGTTCGTAAATAAGGAATCGGACTCGTGTTTATTTACAAATATACATATTATTTAATCATATCAACCGCGCGAGCTGAAATACGATTCTCAATTTGTTGTTTCCGACAGAGCCCCGCCGCGCACGTGTGTCTCGTGAACGAGTAATTTTACGCGCTCGCTATAATTGGCGCCCGTTTAATCGGTCGTGCGTAATGATTTCGATAGCGTCTCGACCCCGTGGTCAACATGCGGTATCTTACGACACGTGTGAAAAAATGACGAAAACACGACTCAAAAGGCATCGGCGTACTAGCGGCGAGTGTGGTACTATATCCAATTATTTTATCGTCAACGATCGCGTATATCCAAAATCCCCGCGCATGCACTCTCTACGACGCGAAACTGGAGCTCGGTTTCCTCCCGAAGTACCTAACTCAGGATGCGCGAGGCGACCGATACCGGTTCGCTGTAGCGACAAGGAGGAGGAGGAGGAGGAGGAGGAGAAGAAGGATGTGTCGTAATCTCTACCGCCGTCGCGTCCCCCGCGAGTCAGGCGAACGTTTTCGATCCTTTCGCCGCGGCGAAATGCAGATCCCAGGGTATTTTCCACCTCTCCATTTTTTGTTGGTACTACTCTCTGATATCAACTGATAAGAAATCAGAAATCGGGCGCTCCATGCCTGTACCGCCCTGGAGTTACTCTCGAAATTGAAGAGCGGGCGGGGGCTGAATCACCACCTTCTCGTTCCCTCAGCTACGATCTCCTCGCAACCAAGTCGATTCCCGGTACGGGACGTCCACCGGTTGACTTCGCGTCGCGCCGCTCGCCGAGCGCGTCGCTTCGTGGAATCGTGACTAGCGGCGGCCTAATCACGCGGGACCAATGGTACCATTGTCTGTGCCCTTTGGGCCCGTATAGTTACAACTCTCCCTCCCGAAGGCTCGGAACTCGTTCGGTCCTAATGGATGCGCTATATCTTATACCGGCGAACGAGAAGAGAGAGCGTGTGTGTGGGCTGTCGAAACACGACTGCTCTCGGAGAGCGTACACTTATATGTACGCGTAGGTACGCGGCGCGGCTCTTCGTCGCGGAGAGAAAGAAACAAGATGAGCTACCACCGCTGATATCTTCCGAGCCTCGCGGAGGATCGTCTTCGGATTTCTCGAGAAAGACGGAATGTTGGATTCCAGACGCGAACGCGAATATACGGTATGGGTGCGCGAGAATCTTCCCGAGAAATCATTTGGCGCGAGCAATTTTCATATCTCCCGAGTGAACTTTGCTCGAGGTATAATCGCGAGTATAGGTATCCAGTTGACGTACCATATAGCTACGGATAATTTTTTTTCGCGCAATCGTCGGAGAAATGTTGCTTTTCCCACCGTTTCCATTTTCCGGTTCTGCAGATGACGATACGCGGATGCCCGTCAACGTCCGCGGGGGGTTCGATCTAGCTTGGCCACGATCGACTTCACCACTCGACTCTCCTACCTCGCGATCGCTGTGTATCATATCGTACGAGCACCTATAGCTATATACCTACCTACGCGCGGACTCTCGAGGGTTGAACATGTATTTATGTAGGTGCGAGGGCTCTGCATGCAATCACGACGGCGAAATTGCCGGATAAATACGTTTCGAGCGAGTCCCGAGAGCAGATGTAGGTATACCTATACTATATAGACAGAGAGGTCCGTTCGTATGCGCGACGAGGTAGGTACATCAGGATGAAAACTGAGCGGTCTTGGTACAACGAAAACGAGCGATGCAGGTCGCGGGAGGGAGAGCGAGCGAGACACGCGAACAAGGTGGGACAATTAATCGCTCCGGATATAACGACGACGAAGATGAGGACCGCGTGACGTGGAATCTTGCCTTCGTTTCGTCGCGCTGCCGCTCGATCGTCGACGTCTTGGAGCAGGGATCCCCTGCGCGTGCGAAAGCAATTTCCGACTATACCATAGGCGGTAGACCCCCGCGGTCCTCCTCCTCCTCCGGGGCCCTCGTCTCCCTCGATCCCTCTCCCCCACCCCCGTAGGGGGAGGAGGGGGGCCAATCAGGCTGTCCGGCGAAATTTATACGGTCGGGCCTCATTTTTAATAATAGGTTTTTCTCACGACCGATCGGCTATCACCAACATTCGATCGCGTCGCGGAAGCCGCGGCGTGTGCGTACGTGTCGCACATGCACGCGGGTACAACTCGAAAGCGATCAGGCGTATCCTGTTTCGTTGCTCGGTTCGACTCCGCGGTCTTTCCCCGCGGGCCATCATCCTAGAACGGATTTGTTTCGTTTGTTCCTTCTATCCTCGTGACGTCGCGCGCGTGATTTACGCTAATTCGAACGCAACGCCGCAGGGGCTGATCATCTCGTGGATGCAATCGAAGCTGCCTCCCTGGCGCGCCGGTCCTATCACCGGGCGAAGCCGGATCGCGGCGATGGACCGATCGGGAATGTTTATCATACTCGCCGACAAACCTGCGAGATTTCGCTTTGTATACACCTACCTACTGCAGGTATATAGGCGTACAAGACGAAATAGGTATTCTCGTTCGCCTCGTATTTAGATCCAAATGGAGAATGACTCGCGAGAAGACTGCAGGGCTGTCGCGTTTCGTTCGTTGTTCGTTTGTCGTGGCGAGCAGACGACCGGATTCGGGGTGGAGCGAGGAAAAATTACGCGGTAGAAGAGTGACGTACCCGTAGCGATAAAGAATGTATAATAGTTTAATCGAAGTCGAGAAGTGCAAAAAATGGACATCTCTGTAGAATCGAACTCTCGATCACCCTATCCCACGATGATTTTCTATGAGAAAAAAAATTACGGAACGGTTTCCCAGGCGAGCACCCGGTTCGGGGAATCGCGCACACCCCACGGATGTAGGTATACGGTTTCGGTCATGGGTACACGGGTACTTGATTTCGTCCGCGCGAGTATTCATCGAAAAATTCGAGTCGAGCGCATCAGATACGCCGCGCGACGCGCGCGCGCGAGGACTGTCGCCCGTAATTCCGAGTTATCGACGGCACGTAATTGAAACGAAGACATGCCACTCGACATAATTTTAATTTCGTGCAAAAGAATCGCCATCCGAGATAACCCACCTGTACAGGCACTCATGCCCTCGACGAACGAGTCACCGTAGGTATAGGTACACACTCCTTCCCACCGCTTCCTCCTATCCTCCGCGCGGCGATTCCACAGTCTCGCTCCGTCCCGCTCCTTCCCTCTTCGTCTCCTTCGTTACGAGAGGGGCCGCCGCACCATGGTTTCCACTTTATTTTACAGCCAAGGCAAAAACAGAAACAAGATCGGGGCAGACCGATGCACCGCGCGCGCACGAGTAATGCGACATGCCTCGTCGCAACTCCCGCTCCGCAAACAACGAAAGCGCGGTGTGTGCAGTCGTTGGCGCAGATCGAGCACGTTCGTTTAATCCGATTGACTCAAATCGCGGACGCTTAAGCTTTCCGAGAGGAGAACCGACGATTTTCCTTCTGATTTTCATGCGCGCGCGCTCTTCGGAATTGGAACTGTACCGTGTGATCGTTTTTCGGGGAAATCGCAAGGAATTCTCTTACATTTGTGATTATTATCTGATCGCTACTAAGTACGCTTTTCCAGCAACAAAGGTAACGAGAGCCAAAACTTTTGGAAAGGTACTCTGATCATTACAATCGCTCCATAATGATTTAACTCGAAAGGACCGAACGTTACGGCGGCGCGATGCTCCGAAATGTAATGAGAGAGAGGGAGAAAAAAGAGAGAGAGAGAGAGAGAGAGAGAGAGAGAGAGAGAGGCTTGAGGCCGCGAGTCTCCCGAGCGAAGACGCCGCGCGTAGACTAAAGGGGGGAAGGGATCTCTTGAACCCGGAGTTTGCCCACAAACGACGGCGATATAAATAATCGCCGTAATGTAGGAGCGAGGTAATTCAACCGTCGCGGGGGAACCCGCACGTACAATTCCCGAAGATCCGTCTAATCGGGCGGCACCAACTTTCCCCCCGTTGACTTTTCGACGGGAGAGAGGACTCTTTCGCGCGGTGCGGTCAGCCCATAATTCGTGTCTGTAATGGACTTTTTAGTGTCGGTAATTTTTCCTTCCTCGCGGCGCAAGGAGAGGGTGAGTCGCGCCCGGTCGAGAAGTCGAGGAGTCGAAACCCGCCGCGCCACGGTGTGTGAGGAGGCTGTCTACATTTATCACGAATCTCCGTCCCGTTCGGCCCACCTTCCCCCTTCTTCTCCTCGCTCTTCTTCCTCGTCCCGAACGCTAGGCCAAATAAAAGAATGGAACAAACAAGTTGCTCCGTAGCTACCGGGCACTACCCCCCACCCGTGACTCCTATACCTGGGGAACCATAGGTGCACGGTATTTTTCCATCGTGCGTATACCTGTGGTGGTAACGGAGAGTGGGCTTACACTCGAAGAGATCGAGAGAGGCCGGTGCGAGAGGGAAGAGTAGGAGGAGGAGAGCGAGTGCCGTGAAATTGGCGAGAGGGATCGTAAAAAGAGAGAGAGAGAGAGAGAGAGAAGGGGACGTGTCTCCTGCGATTCTATGGATCTACCTTTACGTGAGGTTGAAAGCATATTATCGCGTTACACGCCAAATTCTCGTTCGGAGAACTCGGATCCTTCGGAAATTGTATTGAATTTCTAGTTCGATATCGTAAGGTGGATGCGCAATATCGGCCCGATTAACGAAGAAGTGAATAAGTGGACATCGCTTTTTTCAAAGATCCCTCGACCAATTCGCGTAGATAGAATAGACACGAACGAGATCCCGTAGGTACAAGAGCCAGAGCGAACGAGATGCTATCGACTCCTCCTCCTCCTCCTTCTCCTTCGCGGTTACCCGCACGATAGAAATCCGTCCTCGCGCCGGACAAGCTCTGAACCCGGCTCAATATCAAACGAAGGATCCCTACGGCCGGTTGTATGCTTACCTCCGACTCTCCGCTCGTTATATCCCGCGGTTACATGTACTTATCGCAAGCCTTCCGCCGAACGTCGCGGCCGTGTTCGGCCAAGATTTTGGTCATCGACCGCGCGTACGAGTCCAAACCTGAATCGCACGCTACTCCGCTTTTCAGACACTGATCGTGAGAGATACTCATGTTCGCGGATGCAACGCGCGCACGGCTGCTGCAGTCGTCGACGTGTAGCAACGCGACGAGTCGTAGTCACGATGCTGGACGATTCTCGCGCTATTCGTTCGGAAGGCAAATGAAATAGGACCGGTTACCTAGTCCTGTCGGTCGTAGATATTTAATGGGGAGAGGTGGCGGTGTCGAGATAAAGGGCCGTCGAGAGTTGGCCCTCCGGTTTGGGTAGTCGGGCGCATAGCAGTGGCGACGTGCCATTTCCCAGTAGCCAGAGTGTTTACATTTATTTCTCCGATAACGATGTGCTTTTTTCGTCGTTTCGAAAAGGGTGATGGAAATTGAAAAACAACGAAATCAAAATGTTGAGATCAGTTGGCACCCGGTATTTGGAAAAGAAAGCGAATCGAGTGAATTTAACAAAATCCGAGTTCGCGTACACGGCACACGACGCGTGTCCAGCCTTATACCGTCAACTCGGCGCGATACCAAATTCGCGACGCAATCATCGACTCGCCGCCTCCTGGATCGTCGAGAATTCGATCTTCCGCGCGTCGGTCATTCTCGAAAATCGGTAATCGAACTCTGCACGAGCACGAAAACAGGTGTTCTCCGCGTTGCGCGCGTCTTTCGCGCATCGCTACGGTGACAATCCCCCGCGCAAGACACCTGCCGCTTCTCTCGAGCGCCCCGTCGAGCGCGAGAACGGATTTGGCGAATAGCGGTGAAGTCACTCGACGGTAAAACGAGTAGCAGTCGCATCACCGCGGGAGACAGTTGCGCTTTCGCGGTGATACGGTTTTTTACAAAAACTTTTGTAAACATCGATTCCGTCTGTCGATCGTTTCGAGTCGTTTGACCGAAATCGGAATGTCGAACTGTTGTACGGATGTTCATATTTCTATCTACCCTTCGGAGCCTCTCGAATGTTCCATCGAACGCGCTAATGAATTCGGCGGTACTCGAGTTACCTGCTGGTTGAGAGGGAGGCGATCGGTACCGCGTCTATAGACTGGAGTGATCGCTCATGGAGAGGGACGTATCGTCTCGAGAACGAAGCCCGTTAAAGATCGAACGATCTGAAGCGAAGTGATATAAATAAAAATAACGATGCAACGGCGGACTCGACAACGAAGCGGTCGAAGGCCGCATCGCGCGCGAAGGAAAGAACTGGGAAGAGGGAATTAAAAGTAAGGACGCTCTCCGACGATGACGCGTGTGCCGTGTATACTTAGTGTACCTGTACCGAAAGATCCAAAGGACGCAAAAACGCGTTTGGAATAAAATGTTTCACACCGCGGTCACGATCCGATCTCGAGACGCGTCGACATCGACGCGACCATCCGTGCGTAGGTACTCTCGTATCTACGGGGCAGATCGAAACGGAGCGTCGAGTTGGACTCGATTTTCTCGGCCGATCGATCGACGATCATCATCTCGTGTGAGGCGCGCGACGACGGGTCATCCGCGTGTTGATAACTCGCGAAGTAAACAACCGTTCAGCGTCTGGCGACGGTGTGCTTTCTCTCCGCATAAATACATGACGAAATCGAGTCTAAAGGCGTGGAGAAAAAGTACCTACGTCTACGCCAGAGACTAGCGTTTCACGCCGCGATCGGCGAATCATCCTCGCCCCCGTTTGGAAGAGTCCGTCCTCGCGCTCTCTCGCGTTCGATCTACCTCGCGGACATTCGGATTACGCGACGACGACGACGGAGATGGAGAACCGCTCGCACGCTGCGTTCGATCACGCAACGGTGAACGTTTCCAGGCAACAAAGGAGCCACTCGCGCGCGCGAATCTCATAAATATAATCAGCCTGCAGGAGATTCGAAAAGGGCGAGCGTAGAAAAAGTCCGAGGAGAGGAGAGAGAGAGAGAGAGAGAGAATGATGAGAAGGACAACGAAGTGGAAGCGGCGATGCAGCGCGGTACACGAGGGGCGAGGGAAAGGGGAGAGACCCGGTCGGAGGATGTTGTGATACGAACGTGTTACGGACCGGGGCAACGTGGGAGGAAGGAATCAGCTGAGACGACGTCGAGAGAAAGAGACGGAGAGAGCGAGGGCCGTGTGAGTTCTAGCGAGAGCGACGCAAAACCGCCGCGAGGGAGGAAGAACGAGAGAAGTGGAGAGACGAAGACGGAGAGAAGAACCGGTCGGAGGGAGACGGGAGATAACTGGTTTCTACTTTTTAGAGAGGCAGAAACCTTAAGGATTAGACTCGAAAGGGGCACTGTAATAATTGAAGACCTCGAGCGAGCGTAATGATAGCCCTCGAGGAACAAGAGGTTTGTCTTTTTCACTAAAACAGGATCTGGGTGGGAGAGAGAGAGAGAGAGAGAGAGAGAGAGAGAGAAAAGTGAAGAGAGAAGAGACGACTCTCCGCCGTGGCGTCGTTTCGAGCGACGACTCCGCTTGGGAGAATCGCGAGAGATCCGGCGTTTTGACGCGAATCGATTTCAACGTTGTGTGACGATCGAGGCTGGTGAAGACTGACGGGATCGCGGGAAGAACGATGAGGCGCTCTTGGGAGGCCTACTGTTTCTCGTTATTTTCGGGGGGTGGCGCTGCGGGGGGGGGGGGGGCGCAAAAATTGCGTCATTTGTTTAACGATGTATTTATTGGTCGCGCGATTTGTCAACGTTTGCTTTGTCATCGTTAGAGGACGGACGTGTGGACGGGGAGGAAACAAATTAATTCCATCTTGGCGACGCGCCGTTGCGTCAAGCCGAGAGGTTGCGTACGCACGTGTATGGGGGGGGGAGGGGGAGTACGAGTATATCCTCGCGCGGGACTCGCGCGCTCTTCGAGACCAGACGTACAGGCGCAAAGTCTCCCTCGCCGAGCGCGCTTTTATATAGATCTTCCACTGCCACGGTCTACGTATCTCGACGTCGTTACCGACCTTCCACCGCGTGAGGTGGATGAGGGATGTCGAGAGAGGGCAGATTGACCCAACTTCGGATAAACAAGACGAAACGTTGCAACGCGCCGGGTCGTTTCGCGAAAGTGGTTGCAAAGTGTTTCTCCCGCTCCTTTTATACATATATACATACCTACGTAGGACCTATGTATAGGCGGGCGGATCAAAAAACTCTTTGAACCTCATTCGTCATTCATATCTGAATGTCGTCGTTTACGCGCGCATCGATGCCATCGTCCTGGGAAAGGGCGAATCGAAACGTCCACCGTAAGCGAGATTACCAGCGATAGCCGTGTTTCCAAATCTAATATCCATGAGTTATGTATTACGTAGGTACTCGGAAATACGACCCGCGCGTTACAAATGGATCTAAATACAACTCCTCTATCGACGTCCATTACGGAGCACTCATCGCATGCGAAACCCACCCATCCGTATACACATACTCGTACATCAGATATCATCACCGCGCCTCCGAGTCTACCCAGTCTGGACTCGGATCGTCTCCGTGGACCCTAAGACATCAGACGAAACCTATACACCCGCGTCCATCCCCCCGATAACGACGACGACGACGACGACGACGACGACGACGCGACGCGGACACCCCACGCGCGGTATACCTGCGCGGTTTTTCTACAGTATAAACGCTGCAGAGTTCAAAGCTGTCGGATAAATTATCTAATACCGACTACCGGACCGGTTTCCACAGGAAGACCACCTCGCGCGGCCTCGCGTCCTTCCACGATGTCCGTTCGCCGATTGGCCCGCGTCCGTTCGACCGGTCCGCACGATTGGCCGTCCAACGGAGAGGCGCGCGCGAGAGCGGTCCTTCGGGAGGCTGCGGGCGACTCCGTCGAGTATCGGATAGTGTTGAACTCTCCGAACCGGTTTTCTCGTTCTCTCATGCTTAATGCATAGCCCCGTCTCACTCTTTTTTTTTTAACCCCGCGTCCCGTGTCCGATAAATAAGCATCCGTCTCGCTCGCGCGAGTAGATATATCTTTCGCTCGAATCGCGCGTGCGCGCTATCCTCGTCCGTGCGCCGCTCGAGAGCACTTTCCCCGTCTCTCTTTCTCCTCTCCGGCTCTCTTTCTCTCCGTCGCACCCCTCTCTCTCTCTCTCTCTCTCTCTCTCTCTCTCTCTCTCGATTCCGACTCTCCACGCCGAGTAGTCCACGAGACTCGTAGCTGTACAGCGGTGCGAAGAGAAGCGGAGGTTCGCTCTCTCGCGCGCGAAGCGTTTGTACACGAACGCGGGACCGCTCGCGACTACTCCTGGATGACACACGCTCGAACCGGCCGAACTGAGTGAGAAGGTTCGTTTTAACTAGGTCGACCCTAGCGAGCGATCGGCGGAATAACGTAGCGTTCACTCGGTAGAAATCGCGCTACGCGTCGTCGCTCGCGGTCAACGTATACCGCTTCTCTCGTTCGAGCCGGTATAGATGCAGTCATCGAGGCGAAAGACCCGCGAAGATCTCTCGAGGAAGGAGAACATACGGAACGAAAAGAGTCGGGTTCGACATAATATCGCGCGCTGTAGGGAAAGAGAATGTACATAGGTACACATATACGCGATCGCGTTGTACCGTACTTCGATCGCACGGAAAAAATGAGAGAGAAGCTCGTAATTTTCCCCCGTAACTATATCGCTCTCCGAGTCTATACCTCTCTCTCTCTCTATAGGTAGATATGTATACCGCGGTGACTGCTACCCGCTTTCCAAAAGTACCGTACAATTACCTATATCGGGATACTCTTCCCGCTCGCTTCTCTCCCTGCCCTTCGACTCGAGGACATCGAGGAAGTTCCGAAGCAATTTCCAGGAAGAGCGCGACCAAACTCGAGTCCACCCTCACCCCGCGGCGAGTATACGCACCCGCGATGGCCCCGCTGCCCGATTTCCGCCGCTCGCGCGGAGATCATCAAAAATAACTCGGAAACTTCAATCTTGGCCGGGTTTTCGTTCCGTGAAACGCGCGCCGACGCCCCTCCGCCGTACCGTCGTCCAATTTTCCTCGCCAGGGTATTCCCATCGCGAGGCGCGGCGTCTACGCGCGGCAAATCGCGTCGAGTTTTCGTCGTTTCGCAGGACTCGCGCGCGTAACTCGTTTCCGGGTCCGTCGCTCGCTAGACGTCGACGCCGATATTTCCGAACGAATGGAGCGGGAGGGAGGGAGGGGGAGGGGGGGGGGGCGAAGGCGAACCTAATTTCTACGCGCGGACCTCTACTCGACATCGGTTCGCGAACGCGGTCCGCGGCGACGTGTCAATGACCGCGCGCGGACAGGTTCGAGGGGGAACCGCGACTTTCGTCCTTCCGATGTGTTTTTGCCCCGTTCTCCGTGTCGCTCGGACCGACTTTCTAACCGTGTCGCTGCCAGCCCACCTCGTCGGACCCGTTAGGTCGCGCGAATATGAGCCGTAGAGCCGCGCCGTTCGAATTTTCCGGAGCGCGTCCGCGCGTGCGGCGTCTATTCGTCGGCTGTGCGCCGGGCGAAAGTATACCGGTGCTCTTCCGCGCGGGTATAACGCGTGGCGATCGCGAGTTTAATTCGATCGGTTTTCATGTCCGCACGACCATAATAACCGCTTCTCTTCGATGTAAAATAATCGGATTATCGAGATCGGCGACGGTGGCGCCAAAAGAGTTTAACGGATAGGGTTTTCCCTCGATGGTGGAAGAACGAGGCGAGATCACGGACCGTGAGCGCGCGCGAAGGAGTTGACAGCGAGAAGGCGACGGGTGCGATGCCGGGTCGCGCGGCGATTCCGTACGAATAAGAGAAGTTCGAGAACATTCAACGCGCAACGTACATTTTGCTCTCAGAGATATTTACAGATGTGCGTGTCATTTTTCATTTCCGACAGGATCGTTTAAATTGTTCGCATTCGATGCGATCCAGGATCACCAGGATTACGAATGTAAAATTCTTATATATCCTCGCCGAGAAAAGAAATGGAAAAAAATAAGAGTCGCCCGCGTGGAAGAGACGAAGAGTTTGACGTAGATCTGCACTGACGAGCGCAGCAGAGAAATACGCGAAAGCGCGCGCGCGCTGAAACGGAAGAGCAATCGTGTCCAGAGCTCGTGTTCGAGTCCGAAAGAAATCGTAGATCTCATGTCCATAAATTTGATTTCACTTCTTGTATTTGTTATCCAAAAGAGTTGAAAGAAAAATAAGCGAAATATATTCCCTCACGCGTAGCTACAACTCACTCGCTCGTTGGACTGCTTCGTAATCGAGCGCGGTTGAAGGTGTACAATCTGAGAGAGAGAGAGAGAGAGAGTGAGCTAATTTATGCTTCTCGCGGCGGGGATAACAATCTGTACGAATATATACGGGTATACGACACTTGCTCGTGAATTTATTCCCTGATACATACTTGGTGTAGCCCGAGCGCGCGGTAGCGTGCACTCGAGTTTCCACGGGAAGGGGGATGAACGCGTTCGTCGAGCGAGAACGTTATGTGGGTACGGTACCACGCTGATAGATGTAGACTGAAGAGCAAACGAACGACCTAATTGCACGATAGGTACTGCACCAAGAGCGTTGCGTGTCACGAATGAGAGTTTAGGGTGGGGATTTGGTGTGGACGGAGAATATTTTTTTTCCTCGATCGTCGACGATTCTACGATAATTCGATTGGACGTAATAACGTTGCGACGGAGGGGTTGAGGTGGTATCTCTTTGAAGAAATACGAATGTACGAAAAGAAACTTCTCGTTCGTTTGACAAAATCAAATCTAAATGTGTAGATACGCCCGCGACGGAATTTTTTTTCCAATTTCTCTACATCGTCTCGAACCAATTTTCTGTTGCAGCTTGAACGTCGAATACTCGATTATTCCCGATCGTCACCAGTCGACAAACGCTAAAGAAATGGGCAACCACGCGAAGGAGAAGAAGAAGATCAAGTAAAATTGGACTACCAACCAATCCGACGTTTCGCCGCAGGTTTCGGATCCGAGACCGAGTCTCGAGGAAAAATAGCGTGTAGCTGTCGTTCCCAGTGAGAAGTACGATTTGATCGTCTACAATGCAATCGTAATGAATTTCGATGCGAAAATTAATAAAAATTAATTCGACCGAAAAAAGTCGACCGTCTATCCTGTCACCAGTTTGCAGTCGACTTCGAATAACTTTGTCCGGCAAAAGGTAAGACACGACTTACGGCAACAGCGAATTCTCATTCTCGCGATTCATTATGAAATCGACTATGACTCACGACCCGCACGAGTCATCCTTAGCATTGCGATACGAGAACAATTATGTATATCGCTCTGTCCGAAATGCCGCGTTCACCGTGCTATTTCTTTCTACTGGGCCGAGCTGACGAAATATCAATTACGATTTTCTTCTTTTAAAATTATCGTGTAACCTTCCTTCCGGTAGAAGATATACTTTGTGCCAGGGGCGATGATTTAGGTATAATTATCGCAACCCCGTGAAACGCAATTGTAATCGCAGCGAACGATAAATCCCGTTTCCTCGTGTACACGGAGAGAAATTTTCGGTAAAAATTACCTAAATAGTAGGGTAAGCGTGTAGCATTCGGTGTTTTACGGTTAATTTTGTAGAGACGCTGGTCAGGAATTAACAATCAACCGATATATTTTGACGAACGTTCCAGAATTTTTACCGTTCCACCTCTACAATTTTACCCGAACAGGAATTTTTATGCCTGCACAATATAGAAAGTATCCCTCCGTTAATAAATGTTATCGTATAATAGCAGCAAAAATTATCATTCGGCCCTTAAATTGTAACAAGTTGTGCGCCTTAATTTTTATCATTACGTTACTGCACAATTACCCTAGAGTAACGGAATTTTTACCTATCCGGATAGATAGATTCTACCAATGACATCTATAAAGGCGATCACGTGAGCGTCAGTTCGCGTCAGTTCGCGTCAGTTCGGCCGTTTTCGGCCGATCGTCAGAAGTCGGCGCACGTTGTGAGTTGTGGCCATTAGAACCGGTGCGAGTTGTTCCAGAAAAAATAAAGTGCTTAAACTAATACATTTATAAAAAAAAAACAATTATTTAAAAAGATGAATTACTGTCAGGTGAAAGCGGCTTTTGAGGTAAGTGATTTTATTTAGAAGATTTATGGGAAAATGTTAGTAGATTTTTTAATCATATTTTTTGCCTGATATACGGAGAAGTCTCACCATTTTTGTCCATTACCAGGAGTATTTGATGGGAAATTCTGGTGATTTCTTTTTCGTTATAAATAAGAAGAGAAGACTAGAAGAAAATGAGGGGAAATTCATGCAAAAAAATTCTATACTGAAATTTCAAGGCACCGTTTGGAGTGGACGCGTCAAGCAAGGGTGATTCACGAAGCAAGGTGGAAGCGGGCAGTTTCCCCCATAATGACGTCAAGGCAACGGGGCTTTCCAATGCAGGCCCAGGATGAAGGAGTAAGGGGGTCCTCTGCTCCTCCAGGCAATCGAAGGAAGCCATTCGACCGACAACCAGCGTGCATATCGGATCGTGATCCGAGTCTCATCGAGGATTGCTTCAGGACTTATCGTGCAGCCGCGTCGAGTCTACCGCGTCGAATATAGCTTACAATACATAGAGTCTCAGCACATAAGATTTTCATTGAAAAATTAAAATCTATTTAATTTTGTATGTCATTTGTTCTTCTGAGCAGAAAAGTGGGAGGAACGATTTGACGGAGAAAACCTAGGGTCTGCGGGCCGTTAACGGAACATCCTCGATGACGCACGGACGACCATACCGATCGTCCGATTAACAGGACACCGACGCTACCTGAGAACGCACGGTGATCGGCTCGGAACAAGGAACGAGCCGGGCATAAGGACGGTTTGGGCAGCTCGGTGGTCATTCTCTCCTTCGACCATCGCAAGAGCTACTTCGGCGAAGAGCCGAAGTCAAGTCGCAGTCACATTCATCACGTTGTAACTCACAATCAGTAGCATTCATCAATAAACTGTTCTTTCGGGAAATATTTCCTACAAAATCTGTCGAATTTTCATTAGTAATGAATGCGTAGCAAGGAAGTTAGAAATACTCGTCGTTTGCAGCGATCATTTACTACCTGGCCGCAATAAACTGCTATTTCTGGCACAGGCAAGCGCGGGTACGTACCCCGATGCCGCGACTTTCTCCGTGATGCGAACTTTTCGGCACTGCACTGGTACGAGAGACGCGGAACGACCCGACGCTCGATAGCAACGGTCACAAATAAATGCACTTAGCTCAAATGTCAGGAAAAGAATTCAATTCCCGATATTAAACAAGTAATTAGAACAAAATTTATGAAAATTTCCATACAATTTTAATTTAATGATTAATTTTCACTTAATAAGGTGAAGAAAATTTGCTCACGGATAAATAAAAAATATAAGAACGTAAAATAAAAAGTCTCACATATTGAACGGTAAATTTATATTCTAATTGGTGGGAAAAAAGTAATCCTTGAGGTTAGTAATAATTTCAGTACAGGTTAGTATATTTTACCGTACCGGTGCAGCAGTTTCTACCCCGAAAACAGTAAAATCTCTCTCATTGTTTGACACTTTCAATCTATCTCAGCCATAATTTTCATCTATTCCAACCACATTTTTTATTTGATACAGAGGTCACATTTTACTTTCGAGAACATGAAAAACTCTTTGAATGCATGATATTTTTTACCTTACTGACCAAATGCAACACGATTACCGTACTAGTTGGGTATTTTTTCCCCGAATTTCAGGCAAATAGTACTGACGATTTCTCTCCGTGTAGTTGCCGTTGTATTCGAAAAGAAATTCATACCGCCACCGTCGAAGCCGGTGTAAAAAGAATGCGAGCCACCGATCGCGATCGCGAAGAACTCGGTCGTTCGCGACTCTCCCTCGATACGGACGGAATAGAGCTCGAACCCACCGTCGTAACTTTTCCCGCGCAACCGCGTCGCGCCCCTCGCGAGTACAGCACCGTTATCGCGCACCGAAGCGATCGATAAATTCGTCAATGGCTCGTCCCAGATCGCTCTGCGATCATTCTCGCCAGCTTTCGACAAATCGCCGCCGCGCGCGCGGCAAGAGGCCCGCTCCTGTGACTCCTCGAGAGAGACGCGTGCGTATATGTACATATGTAGGTACCTACGTATACACGGAGAGAAATCGTCAGTACTATTTGCCTGAAATTCAGGGAAAAAATATCCAACTAGTACGGTAATCGTGTTGCATTTGGTCAGTGAGGTAAAAAATATCATGCATTCAAAGAGTTTTTCATGTTCTCGAAAGTAAAATGTGACCTCTGTATCAAATAAAAAATGTGGTTGGAATAGATGAAAATTATGGCTGAGATAGATTGAAAGTGTCAAACAATGAGAAAGATTTTACTGTTTTCGGGGTAGAAACTGCTGCACCGGTACGGTAAAATATACTAACCTGTACTGAAATTATTACTAACCTCAAGGATTATTTTTTTCCCACCAATTAGAATATAAATTTACCGTTCAATGTGATACTTTTTATTTTACGTTTTTATATTTTTTATTTATCCGTGAGCAAATTTTCTTCACCTTATTAAGTGAAAATTAATTATTAAATTAAAAATTGTATGGAAATTTTCATATATTTGGTTCTAATTACTTGTTTAATATCGGGAATTGAATTCTTTTCCTGACATTTGAGCTGTGCTTTTATTTGTGACCGTTGCTATCGAGCGTCGCGTCGTTCCGCGTCTTTCGTACCAGTGCAGTGCCGAAAAATTCGCATCACGGAGGAAGTCGCGGCATCGGGATACGTACCCGCGCTTGCCTGTGCCAGAAATAGCAGTTTATTGCGGCCAGGTAGTAAACGATCGCTGCAAACGACGAGTATTTCTAACTTCCTTGTTACGCGTTCATTACTAAGGAAAATTCGACAGCTTTTGTAGGAAATATTTCCCGAAAGAACAGTTTATTGATGAATGCGACTGATTGTGAGTTACAACGTGATGAATGTGACTGCGACTTGACTTCGGCTCTTCGCCGAAGTAGCTCTTGCGATGGTCGAAGGAGAGAATGACCACCGAGCTGTCCAAGCCGTCCTTACGCCCGGCTCGTCCCTTATTCCGAGCCGATCACCGTGCGTTCTCAGGTAGCGTCGGTGTCCTGTTAGTCGGACGATCGGTATGGTCGTCCGTGCGTTATCGAGGATGTTCCGTTAACGGCCCGCAGACCCTAGGTTTTCTTCGTCAAATCGTTCCTCACACTTTTCTGCTCAGAAGAACAAATGACATACAAAATTAAATAGATTTAAATTGTTCAATGAAAATCTTATCTGTTGAGACTCTGTGTATTGTAAGCTATATTCGACGCGGTAGACTCGACGCGGCTGCACGATAAGTCCTGAAGCAATCCTCGATGAGACTCGAATCACGATCCGATATGCACGCTGGTTGTCGATCGAATGGCTTCCTTTGATTGCCTGGAGGAGCATAAGACCTCCTTACTCCTTCATCCTGGGCCTACATTGGAAAGCCCCGTTGCCTTGACGTCATTATGGGGGAAACTGCCCGCTTCCACCTGGCTTCGTGAATCACCCTTGCTTGACGCGTCCACTCCTAACGGCGCCTTGAAATATTTCAGTATAGAATTTTTTTGCATGAATTTCCCCAATTTTTCTTCTAGTCTTCTCTTCTTATTTATAACGAAAAAAAAATCACCAGAATTTCCCATCAAATACTCCTGGTAATGGACAAAAATGGTGAGACTTCTCCGTATATCAGGCAAAAATATGATTAAAAAATCTACTAACATTTTCCCATAAATCTTCTAAATAAAATCACTTACCTCAAAAGCCGCTTTCACCAGACAGCAATTAATCTTTTTAAATAATTGTTTTTTTTTTATAAATGTATTAGTTTAAGCACTTTATTTTTTCTGGAACAACTCGCACCGGTTCTAATGGCCACAACTCACAACGTGCGTCGACTTCTGACGATCGGCCGAAAACGGCCGAACTGACGCGAACTGACGCTCACGTGATCGCCTTTATAGATGTCATTGGTAGAATCTATCTACTCGGATAGGTAAAAATTCCGTTACTCTAGGGTAATTGTGCAGTAACGTAATGATAAAAATTAAGGCGCACAACTTGTTACAATTTAAGGGCCGAATGATAATTTTTGCTGCTATTATACGATAACATTTATTAACGGAGGGATACTTTCTATATTGTGCAGGCATAAAAATTCCTGTTCGGGTAAAATTATAGAGTTGGAACGGTAAAAATTCTGGAACGTTCGTCAAAATATATCGGTTGATTGTTAATTCCTGACCAGCGCCTCTATAAAATTAACCGTAAAACACCGAATGCTACACGCTTACCCTACTATTTAGGTAATTTTTACCGAAAATTTCTCTCCGTGTACCATTGCGATATACATTGCGATGTATACGGTCGATGAGTCACGCGCGAGCGATCGCGGCGTTCGCTTTTCCCGGGGAGCTAAGCTCAGCGGCGCGGAGAAGGGTCGTGCGATCGCGTTGCGGGAAATCGATCCGCGCCGCGGCGCGTTCACCGCGCTCCCGATCGTCCTCGTGCGCGTAGCGCGAGACGATCGCCTCACTGCCAGTTTTCCCACCCATATATATGTCCACGGCGGAAAAATTTCGTTCCGAGAAACGATTTTCGCCCGGTCGTTAATTCGCTGCTACCGCCCCGTACCTAGCGCGACGAGTCCGCGTGACGACCGATATTTCCGCGTGCGAACCAAGGACAGCGTTTAGCGTCTCCTTTTTTGCTTCCACCGACCGATCGAAACCGCGACGGAAAGGTTCCGCGGCGTGGCGCGCCAACTCACGCGGAGTCACGTACGCGCCAATTGCCGCGTTGCACCCATTCTACGAACGGTCAGGTGCTGCGAATGACTTCGGTCGGCCGATGATCAATCCCGGTACGCCCGGACGCGCGCGGAGGTTTACCCGCGCTCACCCGCGTACTATACGTGTGTACCCTATGCTCGAAGATCTTCTCATATGCGCGGAAGCACGATTTTTTTTTCACAATTTCTCTTACCACCGCTCTGCCTATCTCCCCGTCGATCTCTGCGCGTTTACGCAAGGCTCGCGCGGACGTCCTCCGCGCGCGCAACCAGGGGACACTCACCTTTGTCCGAATTACCCGGTGATCAACCTAACTGCCCGGTCAAAGGCACGCGGGCCTGCCTTACTACCGCGCGGGCTCTTCCGCCGAATAATTTACTGCAGAATTTATATACGAGACGCGTGTATTCGCGCGCGCGCACGCAGCTAACTGACAAAGTGCGCGCGCGCGAGAGAGAGAGAGGGGGGGGGGGAAAGAAAAAAAGTCTTCGCGCGCGCTGCACGTGTTCGCCGTTGTGACCGGCACGGAGTTGCGGGCGAGGGAACGCTCACGCGGCTCTACCCGCCGGGTACGTATAGTAACCTCTACAGCTGGTCGAGGTACCGCTAAGGCGATTTTACGAGGGAGTTTAGAGAACGAGGAAGGAAGACCATCACGTTGGCCTCGGATTCTTCGAGCCGCGAGCGGAGGGCAAGCTTCTCCGATCGAAGCGATGACAATGATACGAGGCGAGACGACGTTGGTTGCGTGAGGGAATAATTATTGATATACGAGAGAATAGCATCGTTACCGCATATCATTATAATGGTACAGGTATACCACACGATAAAACGTTCTTTCCCTCTCCCCGCGAAAGCACGATTTCACTCGCGACTCGATGTCGAAAGCCGTGCGTATATCGTCCTCCGAAATCCCACTTTTCGCCACTTCGCACCGCGTGCGATCACGCGCGTCGCTGTATCGCTCCGTGCGCATTATCGCTTCTTGCAAAATTCTTTTTCCTCGGCACGCGGTAGACAACGCGCTTCACGGGCCCCGAGCTACGTTAATTAGGACGTATATAGAGGACGCGTAGGCGCGCTTATCTACGACCCCGCGCGACATCGATGAGACACGACCATTTCATTTGTTTGCCATAGATGAATGGTTAATGAGTTTCTATTGTTTTTTATCGCGCGCTCAGGTAGCATCGTATTTCTCTACTCATCGAGTTCGGTTGGTGGAGAGGAGGGAGGGAAGGAGGGACTCTCCACGAGTCTCTCTCCTTCTCTCGCACGGGTCGGCCTGTCGGCTCCTTGGTCGACGTGCGAAGCGTCATGGTGGCTTTCGATTTGCGGGCAAAAATCGCGCCACGAGAACAGTAGTGTGTTTCCATGCGAGCGACGCTCTCCATCTGCCACCTTTCCCTCTTCCCCGCGCGAACGGTTTTCATGCGCATCAAAGAAATAGTCGACGTTCGTCGGCTGTAGGATCCGTGGTTGGCTGATAACAAAAATATATTTTGTCACTCAGTGTCAAATACTCGGTTTCATGGGCGTCCTCGACGCATGTGAAATCATCTTTCACACACCAATTCGTGAAAAGTTGCGCAGTGCGTGAAATAACCTGCGCAGTGCATGAAATCGTCAACCTCGTATTTGACACTTAGTGACAAAAAATAGAATTCGTTATTCGGTTGTTTCGCGCCGTTCTAACGAGTGTGATTGCCGTACTCGCTTCGCTCGTGCGGCAAACTTCACACTCGTTAAAAACAGCGCTTCACGCCCTAATAACGAAAATAACTATTGTAGTTCGATCACACAACTAAATATCAGAGTAAACTCTTCTCTACAGTCGAATTGAATAATATTTGTATCGCATCGGTGCCTCATATTTCCTTTGAAATATTTACTTGATAACCGTGCTTGTCGTAACTAGCACCGAAATGATGTACAAGACGGAGGGGGGGGGGGGGGGCGAGGGAAGGAGTAGGAGGAAGTCGAGTTTGATTCCAGAGATTCCGATTTTTGGCAAAATGTACCCCTCACTCGCACCGCGTCAACGACCCGATCATAAAGAGAAAGGAGCTTTCAACTTGCTTTTCGATTTTTCAAAACGCTCGCAAGAAAACAATTCGCCGAGCGAGATTCTCCGCGTGCGCGCGACGCGTATATACATAATACGCGAACCCGCTATAAGCAACGAACCACGAAGACTCGGCACTGCATTATGTGCAAATGAGGCTGAATTTTCACCGCGAGGCGATTAGAGCGATCGCGTGACAAATCGCCTTCTTCGCGACGCACGCCCACCGCGGCCGATTCACGGGCTCTTGCGTAGCGCTGTACGCGCGTGCTGCGAGCATTAATTAAGAGAAGCAGTCAAAAACTCTGGAGAGAATTGGCCGCGAACCGCGGGGTCTAAAAATCGAACCGTTTTTCTCATAAGTTCGAACGACCTCGTTATTTTTCGTTCCTAACGAGTCAGTTGTAAACTTAGCGCAAAATAAAGTTGTACAGTCTGGTACGTATATCTACCTGTCGGCGAATGTATAATTTTTCCGAAGGCTTCCACTTGGAACACACCTCGGAAGAGAGACTCGAGCCTTGCGCGCTTTTCCGCTATCCCCAATAATTACGATCGTAAAATCGTAAGGACTAAACGTATTATACATATACCCGACCGATGTAATTTTTCGCAGCAAACACGTAAGACCTGCCTATACGCCCCCCCCCCCCCTCCCCATCGTTACACGTAGAATCGTTCCCAAATACCATCCGCAGTGCGACGGACAAATTACCAGATGTATGGCGCACCCTTTTCGAGAGGCGCGCATAAGACGGCGTAAACGCCGAAGACCGCGCGCAGTCGCCTCGAAATAAAAACTAGCGCTACACGGAAGGGGGACGAGCTGCTCCGACCAAGACCAACCTTTCTTTTCCCCCTGATCCTTCGGACCCGCATACACGAAAGGGCCCCCCTGGGTTCCCTTCAACCGAATCCGCACTGGTGCTCATTAGATTTAAAGCGGTACTTTTTGTTGACGCTGTAGGAGCATTGACTGGTTTGGTCATGACCTACATCGAGGAGTCTACCCTTCCCTTCCCCCGACGATTCGAGCGCTCGCAGCAAAACCAGCTAGTAACTGGCTATAAAGGCTAAGTCACACGACTGCGGTTCTTTCGCGCGCTCGCGCGCACACAACGCTCGGGGGCCTTCCGAGCCGCGCATCATGTACTGGAGTTGGCCCCCGTCGTCGAGTGCGAGTCGAGCTCGCACACAGTTGCCGCGGCTTCACGGTTGGGCTACGCTCGAACCTATAACCTCTTCTCTCCGACTCCTTTCCCCTCCGTACTCCACTCCTCCTCTGTTCCACCTTCCCTCACCACCACCACCACCACCACCACTACCACTACCACCACCACCATCATCATCACCGCCGCCGCCGCCGCCGCGCAACGCCCAGAAGTCTTTACTTTCGATTCAGTGCTATAACAATGCAAACTCGCAGCTCGCGCACGAACTCGTAAACAAGCCGGTCGGCCGGCACGCACGCAGTCGGCGGGCCCTTGTCGCCATCGCCGTTGGATGCTGTGCAAATGAATCGCGCGCGAGAACCGTTCCTCGAAAGTAACCGCTTATTTTTCAAGGAATCTACTTTCCGTGGAAGCGCATCAGGGGGACACACTCGGCGTGGAACACGCGACGTATCGAAAATCAACGTACGACGAGGCGTGCGATCGACCGTTTCTCGCAAGAGCGGTCGCATTTCCCTCCTTCGATCGCCACGCATCAGAGTTACGATCCACAGCATGGGGTGGTTCTGTACACGTCGCTCAGATTTCGCGGAGTTATCCGCGAAGGACTTATAAATCCTTTGCACGCGCAAAATCGTGAGATTTTATACAAGTATAGAACGGCCTCCCACGATTTTGCAGCTGCGCGTAAACCGACGATACTTATTTCCAACGGATTTATTCGATTCCGTAATTATGTAAATCAGAGAATTTCTCGCGATATGAGCCTCTCCAAAATGATCGCGCGCACCGCGTATTACGCACACCGCGCCCCGATCCTTTTCGACACGGCCGTCGTCAGGCAATAATAATAATAATAATAATGTCCACGCAGATCCCTCGAAGATAACATATCCGCGCGAAAACCTCCTCGAGATGAAAAAAATTATCTATAGGCGTGTCTGTAAACATCGCGCGTACGCGCGCGAGAGGCGAAGAGTCTCTCTTGTATTTTCCTTTTATTCCGCGCGCGCGGTGTCGAAAGAGAGACGTCGAAGCCGGGATCCCCTGATATGATAAGCGCGTGTTGCGTCGAGGTTCGATACTCTCGATAATGTTCGGCGCGTTTTTATCGCAACGGCCCTTTCGCAATCTCTGCCCCTGCCGGTAGGTTGAACGTGCACGCCTCCACGATCCGACACCCGGTATTGCCGCCGCTCCGATCGCAACGTAGACTTGAACGTACGCCACTCCCAGCAGCGACGGTTCACCAGAGTTCACATTGTACTCGATGTCCGCGCGGACCTCTGTAGGTATACGATCCAAGCACCGGCAGCGGCTCGACGGAAGCGACGAGCGTGTGAGCGAGCGCGCATCGATATACGCCTCTACACACCTATTCACCTCGACTATCTAATCATTCGCCGCGCGCCGCTTTCGTTCTGACAGCCGCTACGCGTGAATCGCGAGTGGTGCGCGTATACACCTACGAGAAATGCAAACGATCTTAGAGTTCGTACTGTGGCGAATGGGCGAGCGGTTCGCGTGAACTCCTATCGAAAGTTTGCAAGATTTCGCGTTCTACACGTTTTATTTCTTTCTACGGACCTCTTAACGATAATGCGAAATGAGGTGAAAATTATAGGAACGGGATCCCGGTGGGGTTACGACTCGTAATCCGGGTATAATCGACGAGAAGGAAATACTCTCGGCGGGATTATATTAAATCATTTTTTATTTTTTGTCACTTCTACTGTAAATATTACAAATTAGAAATAACATCACATAGTATAGTACTTAATACAAAAGATATTGCAAAGAGTCAGTGATACTAGACCTACGTTTACAAAAAAGAAAAAACTCGTACGCCACGAATTTATCTCATATAGTCGTGATTTTTCCCCCGTTTTCCATCGGTTCGAAAACCGCCCGAGAACGACGAAGAAGTCACGTCGGACGCAATCGTCCTCATCGCTATATCGTTCGTGGCTCGCTTATTTTATATCCTCGACTGGTTTTCCTCCTTCTCTCTCTGTATTCCTCTCTACCTCGCTCCCTCCCAATTCTCGTGCACGTGAGATCATGTAGTCTCTTTGGTGTTTTGCGGAAATACTTTTGCCGCTGCACAGCGCCAAGAGTATCTCTCCAAAAGCACGACTAACTTATGGCTTGGTTTCCTTCCCCGTTCTATGACTTTTTTTCCTCCCCGAACGGGGAGAAAAAAAAATCGGAAGAAAGGCGCGCAAACACGAAATTTGGTGCGATGTACAATACTGTCATGAGTCGGTTTCGTTATACTTTATAGTATCAATACTTGAGAATATAGAACAAAAAGAAAAAGAGACATCGGGGGAAATTATATGTACACAAGTTAGAAGTGTCTGTTTGTGGGGGGAGGCGAGGGGGACGAGACGAAAGCCCCGTAACCCGCGCCCCCCGATAAGACTTGTATCTGCTTCCAAAACGCACCAAGTGTAACTGCAGGTGAACGCAACGGTGCCCGGCAAAGTTATACCCCCCCCACCCGGAGCGTACCGAGGGCATCTCTGTGCGTGCCGAGCAGTCGAGAGGCTCCTTGCTCGCTCGCGTTTCCTCTTTCGAACGAGACCGACGATAGAGATCGGTGCGCGTAGGCGTGTGCACTCGAAAAGATAATAAGCGGCATACACATCAAGCCGCCCACACTCGCGTGCGCCGCGAGAGAAATCTTTGCCGGACATCGCGCGCGCTGCATTTTTTTCCCTTTCTCGTGCTCTCGGTAGTGTGCAGACATAAATACTTATTATCGTAATATCGTTATATACGTGAAAAATTAAATATTTTATGTATATTTTTAGTTGATTTTTTTTTGTTACAACTTTTCAACTCAGTATAAAATATACATAATAGCATCTTATACTCTCTGTTTCTACGTAATCATAATAATGTTATATAAGATCACATGTATGTTGTTGTTGTTTTTAAACTTCGGGAACGAGCAATTTCGTCACTCGCGATTGCGCGGTGCACCGGGAAGAGTCGAAGCAACGTTAATCTAATCACGCCATCGCGAAACGAAATCGACCCGGCCCCTCCATAGCCAACTGGCGAACTCGTGTGCAAGCTTTCTCGTGCTCAACGCGCGTATACGCTCGCGTCGCGGTTGCCCCGGCAAAAACTAGAATCGGCACACAGTTTTCCGCCGAGCGCATCTCCCCGCGCGCGGCAGGGATGCGGACTTGGTTAAAGCAGGTCCGAGCTGCAAATTTGATATATGAAGAAAGAGCAAATTTCGACCGCGATCATTTACCCTTTTTGTCAAATATCGGAAGTCACCGGAACGGAGCAACCCGACGACGAGCGCGAGCTCGATGATCTTCGAATCTGTCATACTTCCCGTTCCAATTCCGCCCCGTCTCGACTGCGCACCGAAAATGAATCTTTTCTTTTTTTATTGCTCGACGCGAACGGAAGCTGCACACTCATCGCACAGCTCCAACTTAAAACTTATATTAATCACACTTGCTTTTTTTAATATCACAATACCACCAGTGGATCGGTATATCTCAACTTTTCCGCAACGGCAGACAATTAAAAGAAGTTCGAGATTATCGTAGTAAGTAAAAAAAATGTCTAAACAAAGCATTCATTCATTCATTCGTTCGTTCGTTCGTTCGTTCGTTCGTTCTCTCGTTCTGTCGCCTCGAACAACCTTCGTAACAAATTTTTTTTTCCTTTCTTTTTCTCTTTTTGACACTGGTACATCTTATCGAATCCACAGGTACGACTTTTCTTTTTCGTGAAAACTACATTAAATGGGGCATAGTCTACGACAACAGCTGATTCGAAAAATGATAGATACCTATCAACATTGAGAAGTTCCTCGATTCAGTGACCGAAGGCAGCGAAATAAAAAAAATTATAGAAAAAGAATTTTAAGGCGAAAAATGTACACGCGCATTTGCGTGTTTATCCGTCTGTGTGTGTTTAGCAGCCGTAATAATTGATTGATACACTCGCGGAGCGGAGATACGTGTTGCGCGCATTGAACGCACACACGAGCGGTGGTGCCAGAGGCACCACGCGTGCGCGCGTGCGATCACGCGTACGCTTGCTGCCGATTTCAGCGTAAATCAGGCGCGTTATGTCCTTTGACGGATAACGAATGACGAATGGTCCATACGTTGGCTGTACTCGCGAATTGAACAAGGTAAAACTAACGATACCTATCCTACCACTAATCAATAAAACATCATCGGCGCCTATCGCTACACTACGTATCACGTGAAATTTGTTAGAAGTCTTAATGATGCATCTTCGTTAATGAAGATATATTCCTCTTCTTAGAAGAGCTACATACTATAATTTGTTTTCTCGCTATCACAATATACTTTTAATCTTAGATTAAACGTGTATTCGATACATTGCAGTTTATATACGATACGATGGATATAAACCGGTGCCGCTTTCGAGAATGCGACTCCGTTACCTCTGCCGCGGCGGGCGCGCGTATTCACAAGGAAAAGCGCGCGTCGCGTCGTGAAAGTGCGCGCGAGTAGTTTCCCCGGCGCGGCGGTCGCGCGAATGTTGAACAGCGCGATCGCGGATATTGACATTTTTCGGAGAAAACGCGCGCGAGTAGTTTGCTGTTAGACGTACTCGAAAGGGGAGGGGGAGGGGGGGGGGGAAATGTTTATACCATCGGATGCCAGCTGCAGTCTCTCCTGTTTCCCTCTCCGTCTGGTAACCCCTTCCCTCTATCTTTCTCTCCCTCTTCAGCCAGTTGCCAAGCGAAAAGCACGAGTAAATCTCCTTCTCGTCTCGAAGCGGTAGGTGGCCCCAATCGCGTCGTGGAAACGCTACTGTCGTCGTGGCACACCGCGAAAGGTAGACAAATCGTCCCAGTTCTTCTCTTGCGCAGAGAGACGTGGACGAGGATCAGAGCAAAGTTTTGGACCCACGGAGGGAAGTGGAAGCGTTCAATGGTCCTGCTGATACGACCTGTACAACTTCTTCTTCTCCAGCGTGAAGTCCCTGCTGATCATTATCGTGCCGCCGCGAGTGAGATTTCTGTAAAAGAGGAAAGGTAGGGGGTGGGTTAGCCGTGGTGCTGAGAAGAAAAAAATGTTCCAAGTGGACAAGGATATTTCTCAGAATCAGATGTGTCTCTTCTTGATCGCCGAAGATGCTTACTTTAAAAATTGCGGCAGCAGTATGTGCCAGGAAGTGTGATCCTGTTTGAGGGTCAGGTAGAGTTCGAACGTGGAAACGGCACTGGGATCGCACTGTATCCTGGAGAGCCTACGGCACATGCTGTCAGTCTCGAAGCTGATGAATAACGTGCAGCCTCTGTAACGATAAGATAAAGGAGATGGATTAATTTACGGCCACGAAGACGCGCGCGGCGACGCACAGCACGAAACGTGATTTCCGAAGCGAAATGTTAATTGGCAACTTTGGCGGACGCGGTCGGAGAGGAGCGCGGGCGAGTCTAGACTTGTTGGCAAAGGAATCGGAACTCTCTCTCTCTCTCTCTCTCTACCCCCCGCCGCCCCTCTCGACGCGTCAACTCCGCGCTACTCCGCGGGAACTATCACGGGGAGGTTGCGCCGCGAGGGATTAATAACGAAAATTAGAAATGGGATAGCCGTTCTTACCTGAGACCGCAAGGCTCGTCCTCCGCCATAGCGAGGACGTCTTTGGCTATCCTGGGCAGAAGATCTGCCGGCAGCAAGACTTCGCCGCAAGCGAGCTGCGCGTGTTTCGCCGCTCGTAGTTCAACCTCCAGCCTTTTCGCTACTGCCTGACAAGCTCCATCCAACTCGTCCGTTACATTTCCAGCTGCAACGAAAAAAGGAGGGGGACGCTTAATTTTCTTTCATCGGGCAAATTAATTCGCGCGAGACTGTCTCTTTATTTGGTGCCAATGAGATCAGGGTTGGAGTTGCACTCGCGTGGCCCGATTAGCCTCGATGCGGAGAGCGACGAACGATTAGCGACGAGAAAAAAATATGAAGTAGAATAATCTCGGCGAATATTCGCCGGAGTGAAAATCGCCCTTAACAACGACGAATGTTCAACGAGTTCGGAGCGTCTATCGCCAGGCCGGCTGCCAGTCGACGCTTTTTCTTTTCCATTTCAGCGAACGCCCAAACGGCTGCCGACGGAACGAAACTAAGGCGAATCTCGTTTCCCCGCGCGCTACGTTTCGCGATTTGTACACCACGCGCGAGAGCTCGAACCGTCAGCGGAGTGTAGGTTCGAGAAGAGATGACGCGATCGACCGGATTATGCAATTATTCGCAAAGTTTCGTTACGTCGCGTCGGGTCGTAGACGATCACTCGACGTTTCAGCGGAGCACCCGAAGTTTCGCGAGACACCTCGGAAGGAAAATGCCATTCGAATGGATATCAGCTGATTCCGGGGATCAGCTGAGAAGCCGGCAAGGGAAGCGAGCGCGAGGGGGTGGGTCGTCCCCACCCCGACGGGTGGTCGAGGTCGAAACGATTTTCTTTGTTGAGGGAGTCTCTCGCGAGGATCTCGTCGCTTCGTCGTCGTCGATAACGAGGGGGAAAACCGGGGAGAGGGCGGAAAGCGGAGTGTCACGATCGGCGAAACCTACCTCTGTTGTTGCTGAAATTTACGTTGACCGGACACGGTAGCACCTCCATTTTCTCTTCGTATCGACGCTTTCGCCGGGTAGGTCGGAAACGGCAAGAAAATTGCGTGCACTAGATCGACGACTCGATAAACTACCGAAACAAAATTCCGTGCTGTGAGCCCCCTCGCTTTCCAAGTGAAACAAAAGATTACGTTGCGCGAAGTCGGTGCGCTCGAACGACTCTCTCGACAAGGTCTCTAGCCGACCCCACCCGCACGGACTTTCAACACTGACTCGCCGGGAGCCTATGACGCGACTTATATACCGGCGAGTCCCCCTCTTCCCGAGTTGGCCCCCTCCTAGCCGCCTAGCAACACCGGCTACGTGATGTCTCGCTCCGACTTGCTCTTCGTGCGTTTCCGTCGTCGCGGCTCGGGATCCCTCGGTTACCAGGCCAGGGGGGCTCGAAGCACCCATCGCCCTACACTACACCGGTTTGAAACAAACACAACGAAAGGATAACTTCTCTCTCTCGCCTCATCATTTTCGTCAATTCCTTCGGCATATCTCTCGGTGTCGCGTAAACGACGAGCAGTTTCCCGCGATCGCAACGTACCACGGCGGAGCGGGTACTTCTCGCGTCAGTCTCTACCGCGTCGCGAAGCGGTAACGCGTGAAAATCGAAGACACACGGGTTGATGGAGAGAGATACTATTTGCCGTGCGGTTCTCGGTGTTTCTTTGTTCGGCCGCGTATCTAGGTAACCCCCCCCCCCCTGCCGTAAGAGCACATCTATAGCCGGGCTGTCGTAATAGCTCCGTGGGATTTCTGGTCCGCGGTTGACTTTGGCTCTTTCTTACCGCGGAGTCTCGCTTGGTTCTCGTACACGTACGCGAGTGTATACGCTCGCGTCTGTGTACAGGAACGACGTAACCCTTCAAGGGTACCGTGCGAGGTCCTGCTAGCCTCTGGCACGGTTCGTTCGGTTATTACATCATCCGGAGAACAACTCGCGGGAAGAGGTCTCGTCGGCGTATTCGTTCTGCTCGAAATGCGCACGAATTTCCGCGAGATTCCTTGCGATAGAAACGGCGGTGTACGCGCATCGCGTGGCTGGCGAGCCGGCCGGCCGGCCGGCCACTCAACCGGTTGTATGATGTGTACGTACATACGTGTCACAGAAATTGAACTCCCGATAAAGTAAGCTTCCGAATTAATTCGCCGTTGGAAGGGAGTGATATTCTTTTTTCTTTGTAACAAAGCTTTCGTCCCTCCCTCTCGCTCGCTCAACGGCGTTCACCCGTCGCTCTAGCTCCATTCCTCTCGCCCTTCTACTTCCCCTCTCGTCACCATACCGCCAGCACTGCCACTATGTCGCTCCCCTCTCGCTTTCCACCAACGCTCCACCGTCAGCTGTACGACACGAATGGATGATCTCGCGAGGACATCGCGCAATTCGATTTATGCAATTTTGCATTATTCGCTGGGCTCGAAGAAACGCACGGGCGGGGCAATCGATCGTTACTCGCACGCGTTCGATGAAACGATAACATGCAACGATAATCCCGCAAAACTCTCACCGCGGATACGTAGGTATATCGAATTCCGGTTACAATTTCCCCTTGTTCGTTTTATAATATTCAGCCATGTTCCGATGGTAGAAATGACGATTTTCGAAGCGTTCTCGAAAATCATTCGAGAAACTCGTGTTCAAATTGCATTCTCAATTCTTTACGTGTCATGCTCGCCCGAAGATAAATCCTATACCTATTACGCGCTATCGATAGGTACGACACCGGCTATCGCAACGCGATTCGGTCATTCGACGAGTCTCGCTTTCCTTTGTTCGCCGAATCGAAGCGGTGCCCTTCCGCCGTGCGCGCAATAACTGGCTCGGCCGCGCGAGTAATAACTACATAGGGTTTCCGCGCGGGAGACGATCGATTCCTTCCCGCGTTCTCTCGAATTGGGATTTCCTTTTCGCGAGCTGCTTCTATTTTTAGCGGCTCGAGGTGGAACCCAACGCACCGCCGCTACCCTTCGCGCGACGTAGCGACCAGCGCTTTGGGGTTACATATCTCTCTCTCTCTCTCTCTCTCTCTCTCTCTCTCTCTCTCTCTCTCTCTCTCTCTCTCTCTCTCTCTCTCTCTCACGTAGACGCGGTACCTCGACTCGTTTATCGGGGCCATTCGGCAAAATCGCTTTTCGCCAGTTCAATACTATAGCTGCCGCGCCGCGAAAGCGACACGCGTGTTATCGTTGACGGGGCGCGAAGCGTGAGTCACTGACGGTAACTTTATACAAATGAAAATCGTTTTCGCGCATACATCAAAAGTCGTGAGAAACCATTGTTCCGCTTCGCCGCGACGTCGCGAGAATACCACTCGGTCAGGTACCGTCGCGCCTCTCCCGCTGTGCGACGTACGAAAATTTGTTCCCTCGCCCGTCGAGATAATTCCAATTTCCCGTACGAACGCGTACGCGCGTTAATTCTCCGACTAACGTCGGACGTCGTTCGACGAGTGCGGTTTCCTCTTTTCCACCTTACGACTCTCGCTCTTTCCTGCGGCGTGGTGCAAGAGTCCTTAGATTTCGCAATACGCCCGGGAAGATGACGCAATCGGCGGTAGGTACGGACTCGCGAGCCGCCGAACCAGTTGATCGAATCATTTTCTCGAGAACATCCCGTACGCGTACCTACCGGTCTCTACATGTACGTATGTACGTGTATGCGCTGCTCGCGGTACACCCACACGTTGGAGAGCCCCGCCGCTCGCGCGCGCCAGACGACTAGTCGCCCGCAGGCCGGCCTCGGTTCGACTGGTTCTGGATCTTTCCTACTCGCGCGCGCCAGACAGTATATACATACATTTTCATCGTATTTTCCTATCCAACGAAAAAACACGCCAGCGTATTCGCGTGTCGCCACGATCGCACGTCCCGGCGACGCGTGTTTGATCGATCTACGATCGTTTTCGCCTCGCGCATTTGGAACAAAGCGCGATAGAATTCTCGATCTTTCTTCCCGATGTGTTTCCAGTTGTACATATCAGCGGTACGCGCCGGCTCGGAGCAGCCGTGCGCACGCGTCCGCGCGACAGGTCCGAACGTGCCCCGATACGCGCAAGCAGGAGAGAGCCACTTCGCGCAGGCACGGCCGTTGTCCCTCCGTCCCGATTCGATGGTTTTTCTTTGCCTCGGCTTTTCGGGCGAAGACGTCTCCCTCGCGCTTATACATACAGTCCACGACACCACCTTCTTCGGATACGACCACGCGTAAAACTCGGATTTTCCGGAGCAAATTCTTTTCGCGGAACCCTCTTTCCCTTCGCATTATCGGCGGCCGTCGAGTTCGCCGTTCCGTCGAAAGGTGGCAGCGCGCTCGCCCTCGGAAAATTCGTCAATAAAAGCCGAGAGCGCGCGAGTCCTTTGTTTCCCACCCGCGATCGCAATTTTTTCCTCGCCGCGAAATCACATCCCGCGCATCCGTGGTCGACTTCAACTCGAACGATCCTCGCGAGGCGAGAAATCGCGTCGCCTCGTCCAAGATTTTTCTCCGCCGCTCCCGTGGCGTCGGGCGGCGCGATCTTTTCGCTCGACTCCTTTATGCGCGCTTTTCTCCCGCGCACGCCCCGTTTTACCGCAACCAAACGTTTTTCCGTGTCACGAATACAAATCACTCGTCGTGCAACCCGAGAAGAACGTTTCGACGGCTCTCGAGAGCCGCATGACGGATGTCGATTTCTCGATCCGCTTCGGGTTTATCGCGCGATCGGAACGGGATTGACCTCCCGGCACGGCGACTTACACGCGTGATCTCATCTCGTGCGACGAGATGACTTATCGATCGCACATCGAACGATCGGTATCTTTTCGGGCGTACGTACCGCGCACGACTCTGCCTTTCCCGCCCCTTCAATAAAACAATACCATTGCCGCCGAGCACACGCAGTGGTGTAGGAATAATTAAAAACGCGTTGCGCGATAAGAATAACGCCCAATCGATACAGTGCACGACACATTGTTCGTTTAGGGTATGCCCACCCTGCGAAGAACCTTGCTATCAAACGTCAAGTCATTTTCTTCGTTCTCGGGGATTTTTTTCGCACACCCATGTATTTCTATGCATATGCTGCGAAACGTTCGGACGGTATACTAGTGGTTTATGTGCACGTATATCTCCGATGGAAATATTTTTATTTTTCGTTCGCTCGGGATATCATATGGGAAGCATTCTCTTCTCAGCTGTATTCGAATTAAAAACTCCGATTATTTAAATCATCCCATATTCGACCACGCGAATCGCGCTCGACGACCGAAACCCTGACCGCGGCGAGTCCGCAAGAATAATTAATGATATCACGCAAGAATTTCGAATTCGCCCGAAGTTCGTACGTATAGGTACTCAAAATTCCGCCGCTTCCTACATATATGCCACTGGTATTCTGCCTACACATTTACCGCCAGCGTCGTCGTTGTCCCCGAAAACATTTCGTTTCCCTCTTAAATAACCAATTATAACTTGGTCGACTAATAATGGCCCGTATAACAACGATAGGTACTCCGATTCCGTGCAAACGGTTGTATACAGAGATACAAGAGCGCGTTAACGGCGGGCTCGAGTCGCCTCAACTAATTTCGCGCAAAAAACCAACCCACAAAATGATCAAGTTCAAGCTGCCGCAAAATTCGCATAGCACAGCGTCAAACGCACTCGTACTTTTCCGTTTCATCAGATTTCCTCCCCGGGTTTCGTCATCCGACTTGAGCAGCGTCGGCCGAAGAGACCGACGACATTTCTCTCCGATCTTGCGAGGACATAACGATCGGGATTCACTCTCGCGACGCGCGCGTCACACGCGCGACAAGGACGCGATCGAATCGGGACACGGCTCGCGTTCGGCCAGATTTCCGCCGATATGACGTCCGTTGGTGGTTGGTCGCAGCTGTACAGTATAAGTAAGGTGCAGCAATTCAACGGTGGAAGAAATTGACGATCGGCGAGCTCGACGTCGACTCTATTTCCCCCTTCCGAACGATAAGCGGATAGAAGGCGGGCCCGCGCTCGATTATTTTTATCCGAATTGATTTCCACGTCCCCCCCCCCCCCCCGGACACGCGAATACGGCCGAGCGTGTTCCTCAGTGCGGTTTCGTCATTATCCGGCTCGCACTATCAGCGAGAATTTCTCCAATCTATTTCTTGCGCTACCGGCGCTATCCGACTGATAAAATTACGCAAGTGTGCTCTGACCCCGCGACGCGATCGGTTCACGCCGGTGTCGCACGTGCGGGCGATGCGGTTTATCATTTTGCCAAAATTTAGAAAGGCCAGTGATAAGCGAGAGGAAGTTGAGATTTCTTCCTTCGAGCGTGGCAGACCGGCGGCGTATGAATCGTCGGACGTCGAAATATGGATTATCTCACGCGCTGTTTATATTCTGCTAATCTGCCATTTTTTCCCCCCAGGAGATTCTCCGACCACCGTTCGACGAGTTTTTCTTCGCCTCAACGAAACGCGTGCACGAATTTTATTCGTGGGAGAATTTGTGAAAAATAATTTTGAATCACGCGATCCGATCGTACGAGAGGATACCTCTGATGAAGTAGAAAATCTATGCAATCAGAGACGACCGTTCGTCGTTGTGGGTCGTAGTCGTAGATTCTCATGAAATCAAACTTGCATACGCGAAGAATCCGCGATCGCGTGGGCATGCCCGCCCGATCCGAAATCCGTATAGGTACGTATCTTTCTACTCGGCCAAATCTAGAATTCCATCTGTCGTCGGGAAATAGCAGTAAAAATCGTTCCAATTGCGCGCGGAATGATCAAGCCTACTCGGTGCTCGACGGTATTCTCAACGGCCACTTGGAACTTTTGCTACGCTCGCACGAAATCGTCCGCTCCATATATATACACTGAAAAAAGTATTTAGCTAATCCAGCTATATTTCTGGCTGCCTCAGAAACAACTAGAAAAATATTGCTAGCGCAGCAAGAATTCTTGCTATTGCGAAGAAAATTATCACTGCAATTACTATAATTTTCTAGTTGTGGCCAAATTTTTTTGAGTGTAGTACCTATACAAGATAGACACAATACGCGATATATCTTCTCGAGAGTAGCCTCGCGCGAGTCCGAGCGGACTCGTGATCGGAATAATCGGCGGTCTATGCGGAACGTGATTTTTTCGATCGCACGCGAGACTCGAACGCGCGGCGCGGACCGGCGCGCAAGAAATATTTCGGTCGCTCAAACCCGTAATCAACGAACGTTAATTCCCGATCCGCGATCCGTCGTACCGGATCGAGCATCGTACGAGAAGTAGGCGAGTCGCGGTGGTGCGTAGAAGACAAAAGCCTTGGAGAAAGTTAATTAATATTCACGACAAAACGGTCGATTACCGGGTCGATTCTATATGTGTATGTACGTACATTACACCCTCAGAGTACCTGTGTGACGAGTGATAAATTCAACGTACGGTAATTCCTCCGATAAAACGATTAGCAAGCGTCGAGCCTACGGGCCAATCGCGAATTTCTACAGGCTCTTTGTCTTTTATCGACTGTACTTCCTTAGCCCGAGGCCTGCAACGCGCCGCTTCTCTCCCATTTTCGACCGCGCGGTCCGTATTCGTATAAGTACGGTAGAGAAGAGAGCGACGTTTTATTATTATTAATATTATCATCATCATCATCATCATCATCATCATCATCATCATCATCATCATCAGTGTCACTCACTCGCAGATTTAACGAGTCACGTAAGACCCGTTTGGACGTCGATCCTATGCCGCTGTAGCGCTATTGATTTATTTCCACGATTACCACTACCATTTTCATTTTCCACCTCTAGATAGCGCATGATTTATGCGCGCATCCAGTATTCCCGTCTAAGTATTCCCGCCCGGCGTATGTGTACATGCTCCGCGACAGCCGGTATACATAATACATGCATTCGCGGATAATGTATATCCGTACGTATATACGTTGCATATAGAGGAGAATCGGACAATCCCGGCAATGTGAGGATTCCTGTGGATATACGTTGGTATATTAGCGTATATTATTATTTCTACGCGCAATCCATCTCGTAATGTTCTCTCTAATTAACCGCGGCAGTTCTGCGTTGTAATCGATTTTGATACAATTTTGAAAACGCGAGTAAGCGTGGTTGAAATACTGAAGAAACGTAGGCAGGGCCAATTTTGTGGGAAAATTCGATTCTTTCGACAAGTGGTCGCAAGCGAGTGTACGTCGCGCCTCGTCAGCATTCGAAATAGGTTTTTAAGTATACCTACACAACGGGCTACAGTACGAGTCTCGCGGATATATTGACCCGTGATCGGTTTTATTACGATGTTATCGCCCGGCCACGTCGCGTCGTAAATGTAAACTGCATCGGAAGTGCATCTCGCGAGAGAGCATCGAGAATAAGGGGGTCTCGCCTGTATACCATTTATCATGCATCCACGCATCGGAGTCCCTTTAACGACCTATACCGCCGTCGGCTCCTTGCCACGCATGTCTAGGATACGGGATCCTCGATTTCATCGATACGTCGCTATACTAGATGCCCCGAGTCGCAGTATCCGGGGAGATCCCACTGTTCACATCCTAAAGAGTGGCGAGCAAAGGCGATTGTCGTTGTCGTCGTCGTCATCGTCATCATCATCGTCATCGTCGTCTCCTGGCCGTTCACATAAGGCGACCCATATATCCCGTATACAGTCGCGCATATATATACATAAATACACCGCTACAAGTATATCACGCGCGCGCGAGAGGGTCTCGTTCCGTTCGATTTATGACATAACTTTCCTCGCTACAAATATCCCTATAGAAAACGTATACTTATATACGCCAAGTAGATACTCTTATTGCGTCAGACCGAGTATCTCAACATTTCGTCAGCTGCACCGCCTCGCCGGCCGACACGGCATGAGTCATTACGTACCTTGACGCGAACACAACACACTTCCTTATCGCGCCGAAACTCACGCTCAACGTCGCGAACGAATTTCGCCGAATCGAACCGCCGTTCGCGGATAGTCGCGGAGGAGAGAGGCGATCGGGTTCAATCGCGGCCGAATGTTAATCGTCGATCGACCTCTGCTGTACACGCCTCGTTTGTATACGGACTGAAATAGCGACTGATCGGGCTTCCATGCATATCTACATTCGGGTATATGCACCCGTTCGAACGATATGCACGCTTCGACACATCGAGCGGTCAAACGTCGAGTCGTTTGATGATATAGCTGCGGCTCCTCGGCACGCTTCAATCGCATTCCTAATAAATACCTGGTTATTCATGCGCTCTGCCGCGCGGCTGTGCGATCGGAATATACCTGTGTATGTGTATACGCGAGGAGCGCGGTAATACAATACCTAATTAAACGACCGATCGGATGACCGGCCGCGTGCGCGAACGCCCCGTTGGTCACTTTCCACCTGATTCCCCAAATGCTCTCCTCGCGCACCGGCAGCGGTGCCGAAGCCAATCGCGTACAGATAGATATGTATAGCGCGATGGGCTTCGTTGTTCGCGGAGAGTCGCCCGCGCGTCAGCGGGAACCGAATTGTCGAATTGTGCAGACTCTGTCGTGTCCCGAAATGGAGTGCCCATTTGACGCGTCAAATTGATGTTACAGTACAGTCGCGTTGCACGGACTCGATTCCCTTTGTCCTCTTCCATCCCTGTACCGCGTCTCTCTGTCGCCCTTCCTCTCGAACTAATATAAACGGGGGAGAAGCAGTGAGCGCATTCGCGTAGACAGCGAGCCGACATCGATACACCTTCCACGTCGTGGGGAGTTAGCTAAATCGATACCGCGGACGATTGTCCCGCGATCGCGTATACCCGGGTGTACGAGTATATGTATGATTGTTTGCGGTTTTTGCCGATAACGCAGCCGCTTTTTTGTTCCTTTCTCTCTCTCTCTCTCTCTCTCTCTCTCTCTCTCTCTCTCTCTCTCTCTCTCTCTCTCTCTCTCTCTCTCTCTCTCTCTCTCTCTCTCTCTCTCTCTCTCTCTCTATCTCTCTCTCTCTCTCTCTCTCTCTCTCTCTCTCTCTCTTTCGTTCGAGAGAGACACGCACGGAAGGGAATTATGTGGGTCAAGGAAGCTGCGTGTGTTTGAGTAAACAACGGTGCAACGTCCCTCGCTCTTTTTTCAGCCCGCTATACCTACCTACTACGCCCGACACGGGACGCTTTTCCGCAGTGGTGAAGATACGAGGAGAGATAATCGTCCCTGCATCTTCTTCTTCTCCTCTTCCTACTCCTCTCTCTCTTTCTCTCTCTTACTCTCCGCCACTGTAATTCCTCGTAGCGTCTTTATAGTATCGATGACAATGCGCACACACGTGCAATTCTGCAGCACGTGACGTCGAATTAATTCGCCGGACGGGAACGACTCTTCTCGCGAAAATCGTTTTCTCATTTCCGCGACAATGGAGGCAGAAGCGTTGGTGCGTGATTTTTCTTTGTCGGTTCCGAAAGAATGTTTTGCATTCGTTCCGTTCGTTATCCGTTGAGTCCGACTTTCGTCGTACAATTCGGTCCTTGAAGCTCGGTTAATTTTTTTCGGAAATTCTCAAGTACACGTATTATCCATTACGTCACGAATTTTTTGGGGACAGACGCGCGGCTACCGGTGAGCGCCGCGCGCCTCTCGCGCGAATCTGATACTCCGACGACGACTCTCGCGTTTACCCTGCTTCACCCCCGAGAGCGTCGTTTTTGAGAAAGGCCCATGTGAATCGAATGTTTGAAGTGTGTCGGATCCGAAGTCTTCCCGAGCGCGCCCTACCCCGCAGCGATATTGCCCTTCCTTCGCGCAAGGTTGGTATGCGCACACGCATACGCGCGTGTACGTACGTATAGCGAGCTCGTCCGACGAAACTCCTTATCGTGCAAAAAAAGCCATAACTGAATTCTACCCTCGAACCTCGTCGTCGATCATCGAGGCCGGGATGATATTTTCGATTTGGCTCCGGCGATGGAATGACTCTCGCGTGTCCCTTGTCAAATTTAAAAGAAAGCGACGAGGGAACTTCCTCGCGCCTCGTTTTCCTTGGCACTCGCGAGTGCGACCTCGTACTCGACGATTCAAACGTCGCCCCACGGGAAGAGCGACTTTCCAAAGGAAAACGCGTGTATCAACCTGCGGTAATTACTAGATGCTTTTTTATGGGTCATTAATGGCGCGAGGAGGGGAGGGGGTACTCCGCTTCCGACGACGTTTGGTTCGACTCGCACGTCGACATCGTCAACCGACA